>VWZE01013089.1:180003-271291 GCA_013396675.1 Eubucco bourcierii | reverse complement strand
CAGCTTTTGCCTGGGTTGCATATAGCTGTTGCTACCCTGTGACTAACCCTGCAAGTTGTCCCCTCCAGTTCAGCCTTGTTCAATGGATCGCAGATCCCTGCGCTCCTCAGGAGTTTAAATAACCACTGAGGCTGCGGCTCTGCCCACACCTCACCTACCTCTCTTGCGAAAGTGACCAGCTTGGGGGGTGAGTTTGCTCCGCTTGCTGCTGAGGACTACACCAACAAAATTCTGTTTGCTTCAGATCATATTGTTACAAATGCCAGGACAGTTCTACTGCTTATGAGGCATCCTGAAGAGACTTAGCTCTGTACAGGGAGACACAATGGTGGTATCCAGATTTTGCACAACTGTAAGGGCCACAGGTTGCAGGTTCGAGAGTGTTTGTAAAACCATAGAGAAGAAAACTTCTTCAAGGGGATAGAGAGTACCTGGGGGAGGTAAAGGATATTGTAATTTGTTATCCCATTCCTTATCCAGTATTTCCCTGTGTAAGAAGCTGACCTTTTGGTCAGCTTTCTCTTCTCCCTCTTTGCTTACTCTGCATTCTTAACTTTGTTTGTGTTTGCTGTGTGGGAGGCAGTCTAGCTGGCAGGAGAAATAATTTTCTTGCTGCGCACCGAGGCCTGTCTTTGGTCTGGCTGGGGGGCATTGGGGGAGTGAGGGGGGCTGTTGGGCCTTTGCCAGGTTGTATATATCCTTTTCCCCCTTACTGCATTTTGGTTTTTTATCTGGTTGTGTAGACATTATTTCCGTTTAGCTTCTACTTCTGTGCTAGTGGTTTTATTTTACACCTTTTTCGGGTAAATTCTCAATTTTATGTGGAGCAAACTGCTCAAAACAACACACCAAGTCATGTAGGTCTGTGGAGATTAAGAATTTGTTTCTTGATGGAGCATAGCCAGTAGTGGAGCAGTATGAGAGAGATGCAAAAGATGCTCCCTAGCTACAGCTAAAGAATCTGTAGACTGGAAATGATCAATTTCAACATAAATATTTCTTTAAGTGAGATGGAGTTTTGTGGCAGATACATAGATCAAAGTAAATCACCTACAGTCAGGTGAATGACAGACATGACTACATTTGTCCTCTCCCTGATTGCTCATCTTCTGGCTGTCTTGTTATTTTGACTGTTCTGAGAGAAAGTTTTTGGAACACTGTTGAATTGTTTGAATGCATAAAGCCTGATTAAATTCAAAATTATGTTCATGTGTGAGAGAAGAGTGTGTCCCACTCGCTTCTCTGTCTGTCAGCCTGTTTTGGTAATAATTTTGCAATGTGCATACCCCTAAGTGCACAGTCTCTTTTTTTTTTTTTTTCCTTTGCATTGTTTTCAATTTATTGTTACGATTTTTGTAATTTACATTTGGCTTTTTTTCTTTCTCCAGTTTGTTCCCACAAGTCTGTATTTGCTTGTCTGCTGATTTGTTTCCTTTATCCTGTTCTCCTGTTCTTGCTTTTTTTCTTTTTTTTTTCTTCTTTCAGAAAAACCTGGAACATGAAGTTGTAATTCAGACTATAAGATGGTCAATTATTCACCTTTATCTCTACTTTAAAGTGCCATTCTTGCCAGTAATAGGAGGAGAGGAGCTTTTCTCAGGAATGCTGTATACTGTGACAGAAGATGGAAGTCACTAATAATAGAAAAGAGAAACTTTTAGAAAGGAGAACGAGAACTAAAAATCAGTACCAGTAGTTATATATAATTGTTAATATATTTTATATTCAGAATATTTTTCAGGAGCAAGAACAGTAACAACTGGTTTTAATTCTTTTTCAGCAACAAGAACAAGATCCAACTAACTTATACATTTCCAATTTGCCACTTTCGATGGATGAGCAGGAGCTTGAGAACATGCTGAAACCATTTGGGCAGGTCATCTCTACAAGGATACTGCGGGACTCGAGTGGAACAAGTCGTGGTGTTGGCTTTGCAAGGTACTTCAGTAGCATTAACCATACTGGCACCTGTTAGCCTTTTTAAAATAAAAAAGTCAAGAATTGAAGGAAAATGAAGAAATTACTGAAAATCATCAACTTTGGGTTATTTTGGGTTTTTTTGCTTGTTTGTTTTGATAGGGATATCTAGATGAACATACTAGCAGGGTCTTGTTAATCTTCCTTTGGTAAAGCAAATACAACTCTGTCATTTCTAATTTTGAATGCATTGGTTTATCTAGAGCAAGAGTTCACTCTCCACTGCTTCTTCTTCTTCTCTGTGTTTATCCTTTCTCCTCTACCCCTGAACTAGTCAGCAAGAGCTATTCAGAGCTTCACAGAAACTTTTGTGACATTTCTGGCTTTTGAAGCTTGAATTTGAAACAGGAGACCCTTTTTTTTTTTTTCCTTTTTTTTTCTCCTCTTTTTTTTCCCCTTTTTCTTTTTTCCTTTTTTTCTTTTCCTTGTTTTTTTTCTTTTCCTTGTTTTTTTCTTTTCCTTGTTTTTTTCTTTTCCTTGTTTTTTTCTTTTCCTTGTTTTTTTCTTTTCCTTGTTTTTTTTCTTTTCCTTGTTTTTTTCTTCTTTATTAGTTCCTCTGAGAAAATCAACTCATCATTGCCCTTTGAGCATCAACCCTTTGAATTTTCTGGGTCATTAACATGTTGTCATCTGGGAAGTGAAATTTTTATTCACTTACAGTAAATCTCACCTTAAAATATTTGGCATCTTGGTCAAATATCTCTCCTAGATCAACAAGACTAAATATCTTCCATAAATAGTAGATACTTCCCCAATTATCCTGTGTGTGTAAGTCTACTTTTTCTCTACTTAATTCTTTTATTTTTTTCTAGGGGTCTCTTCCCTGAAGCTTTTTCTACACCTTTCTGGTATTTTTCTGTCTCTCTTTAAGTCATGCTTTAAACCTGCTATGGCAATCAAAATTTAGAGGCTCTAGATTGGATATTTCTGTTATGAAAAACAGGCATACTTTGAGAAAAGAATTGAGGTTGTCAAAATACACTATAAAGTCTCTGTCAGCAGTCAAATCCCAGTAATGCAATGTTCAGCCAATACTGCAGAAGCTCTGTATTTGAACAAATAGCAGAAGCTAAAATTAGTGCACAGAAAAGAACTGAACAAATTATATCTCCTGGTTTCCTTTTGAGCTGCCTTTGATTAGTTCACTCCACTGTGATTTTTTACTACTTTTTTTTTAATCCTACTCCACAATTTATTTACTTGACAGACTGTCCAGTTTCAAAACAGGAACAAAAATCAGCAGTGTGTTGATGGTCTTTTAAATAAAAGTGGAAACATAGAAAGTTTGGTTTCTACCAAAATTTCTTCCTGTCCCATTTAAATAAGTCAATAAGTATTTGTAATATTTTTGGTGTAAATTTTATGAGGCATTTTTATTTCATTCATACACGTGGATTTTTTTAGTACTAGCATAGACGTAAATATTTGATTGTGAAATCTCAGAATGTCTATGCATTTTTGGATAATGTACAAGGCAATATATATTCAAAAGTTCTATTTACATATTTTGAAAAATATTAATAATTGCTTAAATGTAGTTTTCACTTATTGGTGCTATAATGGCAGAAAGCAGTTACACCCAAACTTAACATTCATTAGGCATTAGGATTTTATTCAGTCTTTTCTCCCTAAACTTCTTTGCTAACTCTGTCTTGAATCAGTGATATTTTAGGAATGCTTTTATTCTAATACAGCTGGAAGAATTTAGGTTGGACCAGATGATCCTTGGGGCCATTCCAACCTGATATTCTGTGATTCTGTAAATTGTAGATAAAAGTCCAAAAGACATTAAAAGAGATTTGTTTTAAAGTAATTTTTTTCTCAGTAGGTTCTATGTTAAACATTATGCATTTATATATACGGATAAACATGAAGGTATCTTTATGTACCTATATTTATTAGCATACATATACATAATTTATGGAATAAGCTGATACTGTCTTATCTAATCAGATTTTTTTTGTTTTTTTTCTGCAAGGTAGATACTGGAACTTTTTTTGGTGAATATTAGTTAAAGTTAAAATTGTCCAAGAAACGTACAGACTTTAAATAAAAAATTTCAAATGCCTTTTGGAGCATTTTATTAGGTTAATAAAGAGTAGTATGTTTTATCAAGTCCAGACTTCAGTCTGTAGATAAACTACATTGTTTTTCACATGAGACAAAAAAGAAAGATAAAAAAAATCTTCGATGCATATCCAACAATCTAGAAGTTCTGAAAATTCTCTAAAATCTGAAAAAAAGGGGATTTCTGAGACCATTAAAAAACTTTCTTGTTTAGTCTTGTGTTTTGATGATTTTGGTTGTCGTCTATGACAATATTTTGTCAGCCTATCTGGGAAGGCTATCAGAATTAAAAATGTGCCAAGACTTAGTCATTTTTAGTACTACTTATTTGCTGCTTAGGCTATTTGCCTTATTTTTTGGGTCTGAACTACAGAACTTAATGAACAAATACAAAGAAAATCTCTGTTCAACATAATCCAAATATTGTCTTGCTGACAGCTGAAAAGTATATTCTTCTTTTACAAAACATTTTGTTATACTTGCATGTCTCTGCCATCCATTGCAGCTTAGTCCCAGCTGGCAGTTAGGATCCACACATCTGCACTGCAGAGTAAGGATCTTACTGCAGTGTTTGTAGCCACTCCCAGTCTAGCACTAGCTCACCAGTAGTCCACCCAATCTATTAAGTCTAGTTTTGACAACATAAGTGCACAATCCTGTTTAGGATAGGATGCTGGATAAATTCTTGGTAGATGTCACAGATATTCTGTTGCTGGTTTCTGTTTTGAAGGTAACTTGGAGGTGATTTTTAAATAAGAGACAGGGACGTCATTTGGTTGGGCTGATACATCAAAGCTAAAAGCTGTAAAGGCAGTTTGGATCCTGCAGTCAGGCAAATTCACATTTGAATTTATTACTCTTAAACTGTATGGACACTTCAAAATACTCTATCAAAACTGACATTAACATATGTTGTATGTATCATGAATGCTAAGGATCGGTCTTTCACCTTCCTTCAAGATGGCATAGGTATGTTGTCCTGTAGCTGTCCAAGTTATGTTTTGCCTAATTTTTAAGTAAATAAGGTAATTGCATTTGCAGTTTGGCACTGAATTTTATGCACTCAAAGTACGTAAATGTTAACTGAGTTTAGTTTTACCTTTCTGAAGTAGCGTGTGTGTAGAAAACATCCTCTTTCTTGCTTACACATGGGAAAGCAAACCACAGAAGTGAAGCAAGAAGCAAGAAATATGCTTTACAAATCACAAATGTGGGAATCTGGAAGAGTGTTTAATTTATGTAAATTATTCTTTATTTTCTTAGAATGGAGTCAACAGAAAAATGTGAAGCAGTGATTGCTCATTTTAATGGAAAATTCATAAAGACACCAGCAGGAGTTTCTGGTAAGTTGCATGTATTTCTAAAAACATGTACGAATGGGTTACTGCTTACAGGATGGAGGCCTGATTGTTTTATCTGGCTTCTCATTCAGAGGCAGACTTATTAACATGAAACTGCATCTTGGTGAATGACTGTAATACTTGCTCACTTGGAACACAGTGTATTACTTTTCCACCATAAACCTTTTCTAGGAATCTAATAATGTTCTCTCCTAGCAGACAGACAAGCAGCTAAAATACCTTAATCCAGCTATGTGCAAATTTACATCCCACATAATCCCAGTTAAAGTCAGGAGACCAGTATGTGTTTTATGTGTATCAGAACAGAATTTGGCTGATAGTAGATAATTTTTTTTTTTTTTTGAGAAAGGAAAAAATGGACTACTTTTGCCATCTGTTTGGTTGGGATTTTTTCAAAGTAATTAAAAAAACCCAAACATTTGATTGGGAAAAAAATAGATTCTGCAGTAGTGTGCTCAAGTGCCAGGCACTTTCATTCAGTGGGTAACTGTGGCTCTCAAGTCAAAGCAGGCTTTGGGGTTATTCGTGAAGGTAGAAAGAGTTTAATGAAGAATGCTACTTCTTAAAGTACTGTACAAAGCAAAATGTAGAAAAGCTACATAGTACAATTTTGTTGTCACAAGTTCCTCATCAGTTTGCCTGATCTGTTAGTACTGTTTCTAAGAGACAAAATATGTATTCTATTAACACTTAAAAATGAGGAAAGGTATCTTAGAGCAGCAGAGTAAAATAGAACAAAAAGGGGACAAGAAGGAGGAAAGAATACATACCTGGCTTTCAGTAATCATTTTATTAAGAATCTCAAGTGGGAATTCTACGAATTACATTGTTGATGTGGTTACTAATCCACTTTTATCCTGCTGGTGAAATGTTCTGTGCAGCCAGACCCTGACACTGAGGAGGGAAACAGCCCTCAGCATGCAGACAAGAATGTGGCTTGTTTAGTAAAACTATGTACATTCCTCATCTCTCAAGAATTGCTGCACTTTGAGTCTGTCTGTGCTGCGGTAGAGATGGAAAGCTGCTTCAGAGTACAGGAAACCACTCCCTTCAATACTAGCACAAGGTTTTAATGTCCCTCACTTGGGTTTTGCAGACCCTTTGCATTGGGTTAGATTGCCAAGATTATGTAGTTAAAACTTCGTTATACATAGGGGCTCTAATGTTTACTTTTCTATTTCATATATTTAGCACTCTGTGTTTTATGAGATGGAAAATCCTTTAGGGGCAAAGAGGTCATGGAATGATGTTTGCTGAATGGTGGCTGTGCTCTGGTCCACCCTCTGTGATTAGTTTTATAATGCTGCTTGGACATAATTGAGAGTAAAAAAACCAAGAGTTCCAGTTAACTTATAGGGGTTTCTGTAATCCACCTCATGGGCTTTACCTTCTGAAGCTTACTGAGCAAAGTAGTTGTCTAGGCTATATATCTAGAACACCTCCAGAGACTGGTTTATCTTTGCTGTCAGCTGTCTTTGCAGTTACAAAGAGTTCTGGATAGATTGCTGAGAAATAGGTAAATTTAAATGTTTGAAAGTCAGTTAAGTGAGTTGAGTGGCACCCTCCACAATGCTGATAAATGCAGTAGATAACTAGGCACTTAAGAATGTCGTAAGAACCTTGATTAGTAAAGACTCCTGATTTTGTTGTACAGGGTACAGCCCCAAATCTACTTTTCCATGCTTTCTTGGAAAGGTTTTTGTGGGGTCAAAATTCTTCCTGGAGTTCCTCACTATGTGGGAAGCACATATCCAACAATGCAAAGAGGATGTAACTTATCCATAATAATATACTGCATTCTGCCAAAAAGTAGGATAAAGCGATAGGGCTACTATGGTCTTTGCTCCCTGTGGATGTAGTGGGAAAGCTTTTGAACAAACAAAAGTTATACAAACATTCTGAAATAGGTTAGCATGCTTCAGGGTTATAGAGGAGCAAGTTCAAATACATGCTAAATAAAATTGTAGAACTGGAGGCATGTTTAAATTAAGACATTGAGTCCTAGAAACTTGGCTAAAATCAGCAAAGGGAACTGGCTATAAAAACACTGTTATCAGGATGAGAAGGGTAGGAGAGATGGGTCTGTAATGAAATAGGTGTGGGAGGAAGAACATCTGTTCAACAAAAACATGCTTTCATAGTGCAGCTTTGTTATTTTAACTAAGTTTGGGTTTAAATGGAAGATAGAACTAAACATGGTTATAGGAAACCTAGGTGAAACCTGGAGCATGAGAAGACAGAACAGAAAAACCTTAAGAATCTGAGAGGACCAAGGGTAGCACAGGGTGGTCACAAAAGCATAAGCTGTAGAGTTAAGTGATTAGGTGTTGATGATAACAAGCAAGCTGAAGCCGGATGCAACAAGCTATTCAGGCTGTATTTCCTTGCCCTGTATTTGCTTTAATGAAACATAAGAGATATTTAGTATGCCCTTGTTTGTCTTCAGTGAGGAAGGACTGTTAGCAGAGAGCAATCTGAAATGCACTGCTGTCTGATATAATCCTAAAATTCGTACAAGTCATGTTTTAATTTCCCTATTTGTTCTGCCTGGGATTTGTACATAATGAAGTTCTCATAGACAATAAGGAGAACAAACTGTTATGACTTTTTGTCCGTTTCTCTTGGGCCTTACATTTTTGTACTTCATTCCCTTCTCAACTGTATCTTTATTACATGATTGCTGTAATATTGAAAAAACTTTTTGTATTTAGTTCTACTTTTCTCTTTACAGAATAACTGTTTACAGTGAGTAATATGATACTTAAGGCTTTTCTATTCTCCTGTGAAACATGAACCTCATGACATGAACTAGAAGAAACAGAGACTAGACTAGTATAAGGAGCCAGAACACAGAAATAGTGAGTTCAGAGCAGCATACTTAGCCTTCCTTCCCTAAAGGTGATACTTAATGTTCAGTGGCCTTCTGTCTTGTGTTGGACCCATAACGATTGTAGAAATGATCTGCTGGGCAAACTCATGAAAGGCATCTCCTCCCTAACACAGCAGTATGTGGCAGCATGGTGGTATTTGAGAATAATTATATAAATAACAGTTGTGCTGTAGAATGTGTAAGGTGTGTGTAAGTCCGAGTGTATTTGTTTCTTTTACATTTAAAATTAAAAATATAGAAACTTAAAAGTTATAAAAGTTTTATGCCTGTTGTGTAGGCTTTATGGATTATTTAATATTTGTTTTACTGAAGGATAACTTACGTGATTTTGTCTTAATGGGTGCAAGGTAGAGAGCATTGTTGCTGAGCAGTCCATACCATTTTTGTTTCAGTGGTGGTAAGTTATGATGTTGAACCCCAAAAATCATTTGGTATCCATGACCCACCCCCTTTTCCTATTTACAGTAAAGATACTGTTTACTCAGATTCTGGTTTAGGGAAGAAAATGAAGAGCCCTTCTTTAGCCTGTGCTCTTGACTGTAGACTAGGAAGAGATCAACCGGGTGTTGTAGATACTACTTTTTGGAATGGTCCTCACCTTGGACATTTTTCACTAGAAAGGAGGGAAAACAGAGCCTTGAAATAGTTGCTTTGTTGCATTTGTTTTCAAGTTTTTGTCTGTTTGCTTACCTTTACAAACTATCCAGCACTTGATCATAAATTTGTATTTCTTGACTATCTCTTGTAGATCTTTTAGAAATAATCCATGAACTGCAGCCTGAAAACCCTTGCTAAAGGATTTCAGGAGATCACAGTGCTGGTGTTACTCCTCATTGTCACACCAAAGACAGAGGAGCTAAGGCTTTACCCATTAGATCAATGATGAGGAGCTTTTACTGCTCTGTGTTTGTCATTGCTGCTTAGTTTTAAGAAGTAACATTGGAATAGAAAAGAAAAATGCTACTTAAACCCACTCAAAATATACTCCTGTTATTAAACCTTTTGTAAGTTATTAAGGAAATTTAACTGAGTACTGCATTTACATGAAGATTAGCATAGTAAAGAGTATACACTTAGTTTCTCTTTAAACATATAAAGCTACTGAGATCTTGGGATACAAAATTCTCTTTTTAAATTCCCCACAGCTTTTGGCAGAAGTTTCTACCTGTACAACCTTGCCCTGTCATTAAAATGGTGTTTTAATGTCAGAATTCGTTAGTCCCTTTGTCACTAGAAAAAAACAGAATGAAAGATGCAGTTTAGTTGGCAACTCACTAAACCAATAGTATTTTAAAGCTATTCTGTTGTATTTTTAATATCTGAAAGCAGATTGAACAGTTGATATAATTAGCCATGTAAGTCAAGGATATAAGCACAAAGTCCAACGTAAGAACATAATTTTTATTCTTGTGTTTATAACAGCACCTGGTATGTATTTGGGCAGACACTGAACAAAGGAGGACTGAATTCTAATATACACGTGTGTGCAACATGTGTACAACAATAAAGTATTTACTCTTTGGACTGATACTGAATTCACATCTTTCTACTGTAAAAACATTAGCCCTAGAGGTGGCTGTTTCAGGGCAGGAGGAGGCAGTCAGCATGTTGCACAGCTGGGTTTTAAAGCACTGACTGCTGTAAAAGCATGCAGAACCTTGTGACTACAGAATGTCTCAGTAGCAGCATCTCGACAGACATCTACAAACCATTGAAAGCATCTGTTGTTTTCATTAAGTGTCAGCAGAGTGGCAATTTTAAACATGATGCCTTAGCTGCAGTCCACTCCAAATCATAGCCTTTTACATCTATTAGCTGATGTAATTCTGAATATTTACTATGGTTGTTTTGCACATACAGAGAAGTCCCTGAATGATTAATGATCCCCTTCATCACTGGGCCTGCACACTTCCCAGCAGTTAAACAATAAAAATGACTCTCCCTTCCTTCCTGGTCCACAAAAAAGACTACTCTGTAGGGCTTGTTAGAATTTTTTTTGTTTATACATACACATGTATATGTGTGTTTGTGTATGTATATAGTTTATGTGTGCAAAAGAGAATATTTATTTATTTGTGAAAAACATGAGGAAAGATAAACTTCAGATTTAAGTTTTAAGAGAGTAAAGGTGGTGTTCAGTCTTTGGTGAGAGGGGAATGAATAGATCATACTTGGCTCCCATGAAGGTTTATCTCCTTCTCATGACCCTCCCTCTGATGACCATCAGTCATCATGTTCTTGAAGCAGTGAACACACAGAACTCAGGTCATGAGTATGGAAAACCAGCCAAAAATTGCAGCTAGGCCTTCAGTTGCAGCATTCCCCACTATCAGCTTTCAGATCTTGAACTGGAATCAGGGAAAGCAAATGCTATAGAGCCTTCTCACAGCAGTTGACTATTAAATAGGTGGTCTACTGATTTTTTTTGTTTGTTTTTGTAATGCGAGTTGGAGCTTTTGCAGCATTTGGCTTAAATATGGACACAATGAGGAGCAGGGGAAGCTGGAAGGTCAGGAAAATAAGGGTTCCCATGACCGAATCTGTGTTCAGTAAGATGGAGCACCAATTTTTTTTTTTTTTTTTTTTTCCATTACTGCAACTTTTGGGTATGACATCTAGGAAATCCATAGTTTTCTTTCATTTTTTTTTCTTCCTCTTTAAATTTTTCAGGAGACTTTCTAATGCACCACAGAAAATCAGAAAATGTTACACATCATTTAAAGTGAAGCTGGTTTCAGTTACCTACTGTGACAGTTTGTGCTGTGATGCCCCCACACTTTGTAAAATGACCCAGACTAGAACTCAGCCAGCTGGAAGTTAAGGGCTGAAGCTCTATTTACAGCTCAGCACAATGTACAAGCAGATATGTACGCAATATACAGGAATATTTACAGAAAGAGAAAAGTTAAAGGTAATACAGAAAATACAACACCCCTCCCAGAAGTCAGAGACCCCAGGAGGGGCTCCCAACCACCCCTCAACCTTCTCCCCACCCCTATACCTTACCCCAAGGTTTGCCTTACACACGACCGGGGGGTGAGAAGAAAAGTGGTTAGTGAAGATTAATTGGCAGAGAGATACCAGAAACTAGACACCCCCCTCCCCCCCAGAAACTGTGCCCCTACAGACTGACTGTGTTATCTATGTTTTGAGTTGTTCTCTTTAAACATCTCAGTAAGCCTATGAGTGAAGTAGACGTCACCACGTTTTCACTTCACAACCTATAGTGTAATTTTCTCTATTAAAATATTCCAGTTAGCCTCAAACCAGCACATCTACTGACAAAAAAAAAAAAACCCAAAAAATTATTCTTAAACAGTGGACATTTTATTCCAACAGTTGGACAGGTTTACCTTTTTTTTTTTTTTTTTTAAAGATTTATTATCTGTATCTTGAGAATTATGTGAAATGTAACCACAAATAACACTTTCAGAGAAGTTTTGTACTATTGACTGTAGGAATTTTAAATGAAAGCATAATCACAGAATAGTAGGGATTGGATCATCGAGTCCAACATCTCTGGTAAAGCAGGTTTGCCTAGATGAGGTTGCACAGGAACACGTCCAGGCGGGTTTTGAATGTCTCCAGAGATTTCACAACCTCTCTGGGCAGTCTCTCAGTCATCCTTGAAGTAAGGAACTTTTTTCCTTCTGTTCAGGTGGAACTTCCTGTGTTCTAGTTTGTGCCTGTTGCCTCTTGTCCCATCACCGAAAACAATTTGACCTGCCCTTTAGATATTTATATGCATTTATAAGATCGCCTCTCATTCTTCTCTTCTCCAATCTAAAAAATCCTATGTCTTGCATAGATCTCTCTGTCCTATCTCTCCTATTAAGAGAGATGCTCCAGTTCCCTAGTCATCTTAGTATTCTTCACTGCTACTTCTTTTGAACTGGGGAGGCCAGAACTGGACCCAGTACTCCAACTGTGGCCTTCAATATAGCTTTGAATAAAGTATTTGCTACCTGCAAGACCTGCAATACGTAATCACCAGACTCGAAACATTTAGGTACTTTGTGATATCTTTATAAGATGTTCTCGTGCCAGTTTCTTTTGACTTAATCAAAAAATGTACAGTGTGTTTTGGAAGTCTCACATGCTTCCCACAATACTAGATGGTTTGAAATAATTTGCAAGTAGAGATACTCAATGTGGAGAAGAGATGGATTGGTTTGTATTCATTGTTTGGGGATTTGGTTGGTTTTGGGTGGGTTTGTTGTTTGTTTTTATTTTCATTTAAGACAGTTAACTTCAGTGTCTGGATCTCTCAGCTCCCTCGGATTTTTTTTTTTTTTTTTTTTTTTTTTAAATACATAATGAAAAAAATTAATTCAGAATCAAATTAATTTCAGATCAGACCCTGGCAGTTTAACCCTAATTGACTAACATCTTCTGGGATTAACTCATCTTATTTCAGCAGAACTGTATGTGGATTAAGATGCTGTGTGATATGACCTAGTTTACCAGAATCTAGCTTTTTTATAAGTGGAACCTGAAATTATCCATCAGTGTACTAATACAGTACCTTTTTTTCCCCAAGCATGCTGAGACAGAAGTTGCTTGTTATGACAGAAGACTCCAAAGCAAAAGTCAGTCCTGGGAATGCCAAAAAACCCCTCAGAAATGCAAGATTTTGATGACAATGTTCTCCACTTTTTGTTTCCTAATTTAGGGTTTCTGTTATTCCTTGTGCATTTACTCAAGGTCTCTGATACTTTTTCCAGTGCGATTAGCCTAATCTTTCCCTGGTTTATTTTATGATTATAGGATTTTAATTACCGTTCTCTGTAGGATAATGCACTTGATTTTGATTTAGTTGTCATGTTAAGTAATACAGTCTAACTCTCTGGTATTAGTTACGTGGTTGCTGGATAGCAGCGTTCAGACGGGAGAGGTACTAGTCTCTTAACAGATGTATAGTCAATGCTGGAGATGAGCTAGGGAGTCTTATACCAGTTCTATTTCCCACTCCTTCCATTTCTATAGAGAGGGCTGTCAAGAGGACTGGATATTGTCCCAGAAACAGAGCTAGTGTTTTAGGTATGCCGTTCAAAACCAGAGATGACTTGGCCATTGGTGCTAGTTTTGTGCAAAGGCGGTTTTCAATACCAATCATCTTTTGCAAATGCAGAGTGAAGAGCACATCAGCACTGGCCATAGTCATACTGATCAATTTTGTTTCATGGTACAAATAGGCTAACATTTTTCTTGGTGGTGTTTGTTTTTTTTTTTTTTGTGGGTGGCCTTCCTACCACATGTGTTTACTCTGCATTTGGAAACTTGTGTTCTCAGATGCAGCTGTGTCTCGTAGAGGTGTTTCCCAACAATGGCTGGAGGAGTGTCATGGTAAAGCTTAGACAACTCATGTGTCAGGAATTATTGGCAGAGAAGTGTTCACATCAAAATCATAACAGTGCTTCCACCCTGTGATTAAGGAGGGTGTGGTGTAGCAGAGCTGTGCTTCAACCATAGGTAACTCACAAGCTATTGGAGTTTAACAGGCAAAGAACTCTGTGCAGTCTTCTCTTCATTGCTTCAGTTTTGACATTAGACACTGAAGTCATGGTCTGGATTATATTGTGGAAAAGAAAAAAACAAGGGAGGGGGGAATAAAAAAGTGTAGCAATAGCATTTCCTGATGGTAAGCCAAAACAAACAAAACCCCCCAAAACAAACAAATAAATAACTCAAACCAAGATAAAAGAAAAATCTTGAAGAATTTCCAGTTGCATTGTGTGCTCTTTTTAAGAGCAGAGACATAAAGGGAGCAGAGTTGTGGCACTTTTTCGGTACAAGGTGGCAGGAGATAAAGGAACCCACTCCACCCTGCTGGTAGGAGTAAGGAGGTACTCTGCCCGCTATTCTGGCTTTTCTGGACGAGCAGTTTGTGTTTTGGGACATTACTGAAACCTCTAAGGGGTGGGACCTTTGGCTGGATTTAAGAGTCAAAGCTAAGCATTCAGATGGCAGTTCTTACTCATCCCCAGACCAACAGACACATACTCAGGTTATACAGACCATGTTTCTTTCCAACAGCAGTTTAAAATCAAAGCATTTGAGATACTCTGTGTGTGGCAACTGTCTTTGTGCTATTTAACTGTCATATTGGGAATACAACTTAAATAACTTACCTCACTTGGAGCACTGAACACCTCTGTATGAATGTTACCTCAACTAATACTGCATCTTTGTTCTCAGTTCCTGCAGAACCCTTATTGTGCAAGTTTGCTGATGGTGGACAGAAAAAGAGACAGAATCAGAATAAATATATACAGAATGGAAGAGCGTGGCACAGAGAAGGCGAGGTGAGACTTGTAAGTCCTCCCTTCAAGCTTTAGTGTGGGTGTGCAAATAACAAATACTTATGAAAATGATAGGCATTGAGACTTCCTGGATTGGCTTTTTGGCTTATTAAATGTGTGCAGGCAACTTTTACCTGACAGTTTTCAACTCTATAAAAATACTTAACTGTATCTTTCTTAAGAGGAAAAAAGGCAAAGTGCAAAAGACTAAATTGTACTTCATTAATGTGAACAATAAAATCTTCTTCCACTTGATGAGGAATATACCTGAGATTATAAAACTACCTGAAACATAACTTTTTTTTTTGCATCTATTAAATAATCTTTTGATTTATGCAGAACTTTTACGCACATCACTTCCATGAGATTAAAGCAGTATGCCAGTGCAGTGCAGTATTGAGTTTTTTAGTCACAGTTTTTTAAATCTTTAATGCTCAAGGTAGTAGTTTCATAGGCTTATTGTGGTTAGCAAGCCTAGACATCTCATGTGTATGAGACAAGAAAATTCAAATGTGTCCTGGAAAACAGCACTCCCCATTCGTTCTTACAGTTAATATATTGTAGGCAACACCCTAACATAATCATCTTCATGCCCTGCCTCTCAAACACAGACGTGTTCCTGTAGCCTGGTATTTCATAGATTGCGTTTTGTTCCCTATGCTGGGAACTTGTAATCTTGCATTCACAGCCAATATCACTAACACTCTTTATTATATAATTAGTTGTTTCAATTAGCATTTCCCTAATTTATAGTAATACACCATTTCAGCTGAAGAAAGTGAAATAATTTACAGCCAAAACAAATTTTGTCAACTCTTTCTTTCCACTTTTATTTTTTAAAGGCTGGAATGACACTCACGTATGATCCAACCACAGCTGCTTTACAAAATGGGTATGTTAAATAATGGCACACTAAGAAAAAAAAACTTTTCATTATGAAAGATGAACAAAACTGTATTTAATAAATGTTTCTGCATTTTCTAGATTTTATCCATCACCCTACAGTATTACAGCAAACAGAATGATCACTCAGACATCTATTACGCCATATATTGCTTCTCCGGTTTCCACATACCAGGTTTGTATTTAGAACTTAGTAGCTGAAATGGCTCATTGGAACTTATGTTTACCAATTGCCACATCTGATTTTTTGGGTTTTCCAGTAGTGCTTCATTTTAATGAAGTGGCCTCTTCACGCTCTACACAATGAAAACAATGGCCTTAAAAACTGAGATTGTTTGTTTCAGCAAAAACAGATATGTAATGAGATACATGATGTATTGCAAAACAGTGTGACTCTACTTGTGCTGATGGCTGAGGTGTTTATGGCCACTTCTGAATTTTTACATACGAATTTTCATTTTTCTCTTCTTCAGATTCTTTTCATGTCAATAATATATCTTTAAAGTAGTCATTTTTCCTCTGAAACCTTCTTGATTAGGTTAAATTCTTTTTTCAAAGATATTTCTCTGTGCTTTTTGAAATTTTCTCCAGGTTGTTTCTGTGTAAAATTTAAAAAACCCAACGGTAACGTAATAATGTGTTGCATAGTTGTACTAAGAATAATACAGAAACTTGCATGACATTAGAGGAATAATTTTGAAAATATTTCAAAGTTCAAATGACACTAGTATTCAAATTCAGAAGTTTTGTATCAGGACTAAAGCATTCAATAGTCTAGAACTGTGTTTCTAAACCAAAAGGTACTTAATTTCGAACAATAAGTTAAAACATCAATCATGCACTTTTTTTTTGTTTGTTTTAAAGCCCAATCCAAAGCTTCCTGAAAGAGAGTTTTGATAGACATCATCTCGAGTCTCCAGTAAAGGGATATGAATAAATAATTCAATATACCATGAAAGATAAGGAAATTTTTGCACTTAAATGTAAATATCTTAGAGATGCTTAATATTTGGGCATTGTACATTCCAGTTTACAAGCAAGTTGCATTTAATGCAACTGTTATGGCAGTCTCATATCTTTAATTTGTTTGAGATATGCCAGTTTTTGCATAGTAAGCTTAGTGTAAGCTAAGTGATCAGCTATTTTGACATTTTACTGTTGAACATACAGAGAAATAAGTTTGAGTGATTCGGGTCCTAAATAAACAAAACTAAATAAATTTGGAAAATTCTTACCTCTCTGTCAGGGAAGGAGGAGATGAAGCTGCTTTTTAGTGAAAGAGACAAGCTGAGTTTTCTGGTTTACTCTGGATAAAAATGAATGTATAAGGCTATGCAGAAGGCCTATGGAAGCTTAACAGTAGCACTGTGGTCAGTGACATTTGGTCAATATTTCCTTGCAGAAATTTCCATGTACCCTCCCATTCCAGGTGAGAATAACAATGGAGAATTATCTAATAGTATTTTGGAGGTCTAAAGCCTTCTTTTGCAAGCAGAGTGTCATGCAGGAGTTAAAACAGTGTACTCTGGGGTAAAGGGCAGCTGGATTCATTTTATATTAATTTCTGACGTGACTTACGCAACAGTGTTTGCATTTGGCAGGCAGTGTTAGTACTGTGTTTTTCAGTTTATTGAATCATTCTGCTTTGTACAGCAGTGCCTGAAAAATTACAGCAAGTTCTTGCCCAGAAAAAAGTAGTCCAGTAGAATTAGCTGCTATTCTTTATAAAAATATAAATTATTTATCAATACAAGAATCTCAGATATTCAGAATCCAAATAAAAATTGGAAGTTGACATGGAAATGTGCTCACTAGAAATGTAGTATTGCTTTTCTGGCTCATGGAGATAGGCAGACCGTGATACTTTGTGCTTCCAGAAATGTTGTTACTAGTATTTCAGTATACATGGCATGGAGCTTAAAATATTGTGGATGAAGTTATTAACATCATTATGCTTAAAATGCCACTGTAATAGGATTTGAAGATTAAATTGAGGAGGAAGGGGGTTCTTGGCCAGAGTAGTTTCACAATTTGATTATTAGTCACTGAAACCTGCAGCGTTTTGTCATCTACACAACAGGACATATCACAACAGTAGGATTATTTTTTTTTCATTGAGGTGTGGTATAACCTGTTTCAAGATTTATTCTTATTACAGGTAAACAAATTTAACAAAGTTTTGACTTGCATTTGTTTCTGCAACTCCTGTATGTGTAAATGACAGTAGTAAGCCAGTTGCTGTCATAGTATGAGTAGATTAGCCAAACCTTTAGTCAGGCTGTACCAGTATTTTTTCCATTAAGCTGTTGCCTCAGGGAAGGGAAGGTTTAACTGTTTTTTGTTTCTGAACTTCTGTTTGCTCCTTTTCTGATTGAAAAAAGAAAAAAAAAAACACTTTAATTGGAGGGTAATTACCAAGAGGGAAGAAATATTTCCATCTTGCAGAAAATGGATTTTCTTTGAGACAATCTGTGTACCTATCCTGTTCATGTGCCTCTGGAAATGGTGGTGGAGGCATCTAAGGGGCTTTAAATGTTTTGTAGAAGTGATCAGGCAGTTTTGCATGTGTGGTGTAGGCCAGAATCTTGCCTTATCCTACACTTCTACAGGAGGCATGCAGGAAACATTTAAATTCTTTTAGTACTTGCATCAGATTTTTTGAAGAGCTGTTGCAACCAGATCTTTTTGACTAAGATAAGCATATTAAGTGATCACCTTTTAATCTTTTTTTCATTTACCTTGTTATGAGAAGTTAGGCATCCTATCTCAACCTAAGTATTTGTTAGTCAGTGTGTGTGGAGAGAAAACACAATGGTGGAAAGAGCAAGAACGCTTATCAGAACCTTCTCTTTTTCTGGTGCTTTGGGAAATAGCATACTGCAATGTCTGGGAGAAGAACAGTTTTCCTAAATCTTCTCCTTGTTCCTGGAACAAGATTATAGCCAAATTCCTTGTTTCTTTTTCCCATGTGAAAACAAAATGATTTTTTTTTCATTCTGATCACAGTAGAAGATAAATGATGCTATGTCGTCTGAGATTACATTTTTTTTCCCCAAAGGAATTTGCAAGACAGAAGTCTCCTTTTCAATATTCATGTGTTATTTGAACCCTGTTTTGAGCAGTACTTGGTGAAAGTTTCTTAGTCCTGCACTAAAAACATAGTATACTGTTCTGAAAGGTGTCTGTGGTGTATTGTCTCCAGGTTTTGTTTCCGGTTTATAGGTAAAATAAATACACTTCCCACCGAAATTAATGTTGTTCCACAGAGTGACTGTTTGCATTAAAATGGGAATAAATAAGAGAGTGATCTTGTTATATAATTAATTACATTATTGCTGTATTTCAGTTTGAATATTCAGGAAAAGAGACAAAAAATAATACTGATTTTCTTCTAGGTTCAGAGTCCTTCTTGGATGCAGCCTCAACCATATATAATGCAGCACCCAGTAAGTATTGTGCTTCTCTGTTGTTGTGTTACCGGTTGTATAAATACTTTACATACTTTAAACAGCAGGAAGTAGGTCAATTCCCACCCAATTACTTCCAGAATTTTGACAATTACATCATGATTAAATCATGGCTCAAAATGAAAAGAGTCAACAAGATAACCTGAACTGGGGCCTCGTTTCATTAGGAAAAACAAAAAAGAAAGCTGCCTTCAGGGTGCGAGGTGATGAGGACAATTAGGGTTACCAAGTCAGCATCCTGAGGAAACTTTTTTTTTAATTGAAATGAGAAACAGTTTGCAAATACCAGTGTTTTACATACTGTTTACCTATCAGGAGCTGGAATTGAAGACACAAGGTTTTAGGGTGGTTAATTTATGAAAGCATGATGGATGTAGTGATACTAATGACAATTATGGGCACTCACTTGAGAAAACCTGCATGGCTTGTTCTGGCTTCAGCGCTCATGAGTAATGTTGGTCTCCCTATACATTTGGATGTGGCATCTGTACCAGACTGTCAGGCATTATAATCTAGTCTCTCATGATATTTTGCTTCTTATCTATGTTATTTGCCAATTAAGTACCATTATATCTGAGATTTAGTAGGTTTGTTGAGATGAACAGTACAAATCATAACAGGTGCTTCAGTACGCACACTGCTCTAGTTAACAGACAAGTCTGTTTCCACATATAGAAGGGATATTGTCTTGATTTTAACCTCTTCATGCAAATTCTAGAATGTAAATCTTCTTGGCAGAACATTTTCTTCTTGTGCATGCAGAGAAGGTGATGCTGAACCAAAACACCCTCTGAGACACTTAACTGTTGTTATATTTGTGTTTTTTTATACTAAACACACATGCATGCAACTTTTTAACTTTTCTTTCCATCAACACAGATTTTCATTAAAAAAAAAAAAAGTGTTTTCAAATCATGCTGTGAAAGGCACAGATTGATATATTGTAATGCTGTAAGGTGTGTTAGCTTCTTAGATAGGCAAGATGAGATTTCACAGTTGAAAATAAATTCCCGACTTAAGTTCAGTTTTGGTCTGTGCAAAGACTGGTGCTGTCTTGCTCATTTGTTTTGCAGAGAAGCCTGCAGTCTACAGACAGGAAATTCTTTCAGCGTTTGATGTGACTGTGACTCATTTGATCTATAATGATCACATGGTTGTTTTTCCAACTATAGTCTGTGCAGATTTTCTTTCTTTTTTAATTTTTGGAATTAGTTATTGATTCAAAATAATTCCTTCCAGTATGCTGCAACTATTTCTGTTGGTATTGAACCTCCTATAAATTTTAATCAACATTTCTGCAAGCATGTCATAGAAAGTATTTGGAAATGTACTTTTGTAAAGTGTGATTGATAAAATTCCTTGGTGTTAACCCTCCATTTCAGACTCAAGAAGACTTTACAAGTGTGTTCTCCATATTTAGCAATCTCAATGTTTGAAAATTCAGCATATAGTTTTTATGAAGTCTTTTTATTAAAATGGTACAAGGGTGATAGCAGAGTCATCACAGTAGCTGGTATTTAGAAAAAGAGTCAGCATTGCTAGCCCACACTTCTAATGTGTGTGCAGATGAGACCAGCCATTAAAGTAGGGCAACTGTCTTGCACTTGAACATCACATATGACAGCTAAAATTCTCAACAGAAATGTTCCTCCAAAGCCTCTGTTTCTAAGAATGAGATGAAAATTTCCTCCTAAATCCCAAAGTTTAGGTTAAATGAATCTATAATCTGATAATGTGTGCAGATTTTGCTTTAAAAGTAGCACCTGGATAAACTCATCTGTTACAGATTTTTTTCAGCAGGTGTCTCAAGCGCCTTATATGTCAGTTGTGTGTTTGGAAGGAAGTTAATACAGTTCTTACTCCATTACCAAATGACAAACTCTATCTGCTTGAAAAGAACGTTCAGGGTGCCTCAGACCTGCATTCTGAGTCAGTGCCTGGGATTAAGGAGAGTTGTGGTACATCTCCTTGGAAGGAGAGCCCATACTTTGACTCTCAAATAAAAAACGTAGTTAAAATCTTGAGTGTTGCCACAACCGTTTCCTTCTTTCTTTGTTTTAATAGGGTGCTGTACTGACTCCCTCCATGGACCACACCATGTCACTACAACCTGCATCGATGATCAGCCCTCTGACACAGCAAATGAGTCATCTTTCATTAGGCAGTACTGGAACAGTATGTAGCAATTTAATACGAAACAGAACTTACACAAGTAGAAAATGCTGTATGTAGAGCACAGTATGCCTGTGTAACTTGCATGTGGAAGAAAAGTATTTAAGTAATCTTTCATCCAATAAAATATTAAGAACTGGTTTAAAATTTTCATTGTTTTTATTCAGTTTTTAAATTAATTTTAAAAATTTATTTAAGTTTTATTTTATTCATCTAATCAGAAATTAAAAATGACTAGATTAAAACAGATCAAAGGAATGAAAGGAATCCAGACAGTAACTCTAGAGTTGTGCTGAAAAAGAAATAATAGTTGTGTTTACTCTTATGGAGATCATAATTGCAGAAAGTAATACAAGGTGTGGAACAGAAACAAAACCAAAAGAGATGCTGGGTACCTTTTAAATTGAAAGACTTATTTTCTGAGCAAATAGAATTAAAAAAAAACCCCAAAAAACTATGATGAATGGGATAAACAGAGAAGGAAAAGTACTTTGCCTAGCCTTTGAAATCTAAATTTGAGTTTTCTCAAAACAGCTACCTTACTTTTCTGGAAAGCCTATTAATTTTCTCTCATGTGTATTGCTTTAGGGAAACTTAAACAATATCATGATAGATGTTTTGAATACTCTTAAATTTACACTGGACTTCAACTCAATTAACTTTCTGTCTTTCTAGTATATGCCAGCCACAACAGCTATGCAAGGAGCCTACATACCCCAATACACACATGTCCAGACAGCAGCGGTTCCAGTTGAGGTTAGTAAGAGACATGAATATGATTTTATATTTTCCTTTTTTTGGCTAGGAAAACTATTGTTTGAAGCTTAGCATGCAAGTCAGAGAAGGCTTTTTGGTAATTAGCTGACAGCCCTGTCTGCCAGAGCACTATCAGTTTTGTTAATTCCGGGGTTTCTGGGAGGTCTGTGTGAAATCCCAACTACAGTTCTTTGTGTTGCTGAGTACCGGTCACACCACAGTACTCAAAGCAAGTGTTTGTATTTGCAGTAAGTAAGTCTCATTCTTCTAGCTGCCCTCAGAGGGAGAGGGGCAGAATGTTCTTTTGCGTTTGCAGGTGAAAAATATACTAGCAGTTATTTGCTCTCTCTGTGTATTTACTTCTGTAATGTCAAAGATTTGTGGTTTTCTTAGACTGTCATCAAAGCAGCTAAGGAAATAAAAGGTCTGCGTTTTATTTCTCTGCTAGCAGAAATGGAAATTGATGCAAAATTAACAGTTCAAGTTTGGAACACTCCACTTGAGAGACTATAGGCTTTAGATTTGAAGACTATTAATTGCTTGAGTCACATGAAAATACTGGTTGCAGATAATGCTGCCTGATTTTGTCTCAGTGCCTTGTCTTCCTTTTGTTTGCAGGAAGCCAGTGGTCAACAACAAGTTACAGTAGAGACATCCAGTGACCATTCTCCATACACGTATCAGCAAAACAAGTAACTGTGAGGTAGGGGCTTGTCCTATAACATGAAAGATGTGAGTTCAAAGACATTTCATAACTTACAGTATTCTGTATTGAAATTAATTTTTTTAATGTCATCTAAATAACACTGATAGTATCTGGGGACAGGCAGTGATGTTAATTTGAACTTGGCCAGAGTTAGAAGCTAGGAAAAGAAGCACAACTGCCCTGAGTTAATGAATTATGAGTAATAGTGTTTGCATAATTTCTCTGTAGCATAACTGGATTATGTTGGATTTTAATTTGTTCATCTTGGCACCATGCTGTATACAGAAATAACAGCGAATTAGTGCTAAAATATGAGAATCACAATGCTGAAGGAAGATGTAGTTTTATGTGTAATATCGTCTAGTTCTGTGGTACATGTAAGAATTGGAAGCAGCTTTGCAGCTGATTAACAGACCACAGTCAGGGAGATAGTCTGGTAGAAGTTCTTGCTGACCTTTTATCTTGAAGACTTCCCTGCTCCTCTCTTACTTCAGGAAAAAGCAGTTTGATACAGAATTTTTTCAGTTACTTTTTTAATACACATCCTTGTTTGGCTCTAATTCCAGAGTTTTACTTTCCTACTTCAGTTTTCTGATTTTGCTTGCACGGCCTTTCTTTGCTAACCCATCATTCCCTTTACTTGAACTCACTCCATGCACGTTTTTTGTTTGTAGATTGTCATCCTGAAAATGTTGTTTATTAACCATTCCTTTCTCCATCGTCCGTGTCTTAAAATTCTGTAATTCAGTTCTTCTTCAGCTCATCTTTTCTGAGTGCTTTGTAAGCCAGGGAACTTGATTATATATTTTTTTTAAATCAATTTTTTTTAGAATTCTACTGAAACATTCCATTTAGCTGCAGTAATATGCTGAAGGCCATCTTATGTTTGTCTACAGCCCTCACAGCATTTATTAAACACTCAAAAATCATAATCAGTTATGTGCAAAGAATTTCTAATTGTGCGATGTTCTCCCCAAAATATATAAATGTAACAGTGCACATATTTTGGTACTACCTTTGATTTTTCAGGTCAGCTGTGCTGTTTGACAGTAGTACTCTAGTACTAAGATAGAAACAAACTAGTGGGGAAACTTCACACATTCAACAGATGGCACAGTCTGCATAATGCAGCATCTGACCTGTGTTTCTTATTGCAGTCTGCCCAAATGCTGGCATCCAGAGAAAGCCCACATCCTTGATTTGCTTCCAGGGCAGGGAGAAAGCAGAACCACAGACTCTTCTCTTTATCCAACTCTTACTGTTAAAATCATGGCTCTTGCACATTTTCCATGCCAAGGCTGTTGGCTGATGTTAACCACTTCTCAAGGAGTTATTTGTTTTGCCTTAAGACTTCTCTGTGGGTGTGTAAAACTTCCTTACCAGTAGAGATCCATGGTAGATGGCAAAGCATAACGCTGTATGTCATCTTCCTGTCCTCCCTGTCTTTCCCAGAGACTGCAACAGGGCACAGGAGCAGTGTTTTGTCTCCTGAAAGGATGAGATGTATTGCCATCTGAGACTCATTTTGTAAAGACAACTGAGCTCTGTGTGTTTGCTGTAAACCAATCCTCCACATACTTTATTCTTCAGGGAAGTAACATTACCTGTATTTATATGCAGTAGGAGCCAGTGAATTCTCTGTCAGCAGCACTGTGGCAGTGGGCACGTGGGGAAGGTTAATATTACTGAACTGATTTCAGCCTCAGAGTATGGCATTTAGTATTTCTATCCCTGGGACATGTTGGTAGTTGTAATTTTTCAGACAGGTGAAGGGGAGTTATTTCTTGCCTGACATACAGGGAGCAGTGCACTCTCTTAAGTCTTGTGGCTTTATTGCTATACCAAAACTTCTTTCTAAATGCATGCGTGTCACTTTGGGCAGTGTCCTATTAAAAGTCTGTATGCATGGTGCCATAAATAAGGGGTAAAGGACAACCAGCAGATTTGCCTAAGTGGCTGCAGTAAATCAGAAGCAGCATCTTTGCTTTGGTGGCATACAATTCATAACTATAGATTCTTTTCAAAAAATTGCTGCTATGTGAAAATAGTCAAAGGAACTTGAAAGCAACTCCATGTTATAGTTACATATTCACCTATAAATGTATGAGCCTTAAAATACCAGACTTTGCCATGCCTTGAGAAGTTAAGGAATTGTCTAAACTTTTTTTTCATTAACTGGGTATTTTTTAAAACTCATACAAAAATATCAGCCAATATGACAGTGAGCTGGGAAATCTTCCTTCAAATTTAATGAGCCCTGAATTGCTGTTAAGTGTTAGCCATTATAGAGACACTGTAGCTGTCTCTTGAATTAGCTGTTGTCTATAGCTTCCCTTAGGCTTCAACCAAAAGAAAGTTGTGTTCCTTTTCCAGAGATCAAAGGCCTTGGAGACAGCACAGGAGTAAGCTGACACACTCAACCGCTTTTGGTCAATTAAAAGGAAATGACAGTAACAAAACAAGAAAGAAGGGAATAACCCTGAATGCGGTCTCAGTGTTCCCCAGTGGGAACTCTGCATGCTGAAGAGCAGTGAGAGAGAGAGAGGGGAAAATACAGTATAGAAGGTACCCTGAAGGAGAGTCTTATCCTGGGAATGACCAGGAACCTGCAGTGGCACCTGAGTTACTGCTCAGATCTGTACTCTGATTCACTTAGTTGTCTCGCAGCTGTCTAAAATAGGAAATGATTCAGTTTTACAGACAGCTACACTAGGGGAAAAGCATGTGATTGTAACTCTGCTCTAGCTCTGACCTTTCTCTGTTACAGATGTCCAGTGTTGACCTGGCCTCGAGAAGGGTGCAAAGGCTGAAACAATCATGGATTTCACTGATCAATTGTGCTTTAGGAATTATTGACAGTTTTGCACAGGTTCTTGAAAATGTTATTTATAATGAAATCAACTAAAACTATTTTTGCTATAAGTTCTATAAGGTGCATAAGAAAAACCTTAAATTCATCTAGTAGCTGTTCCCATGGACAGGTTTATTTTAGTAAAAAAAATAAATTTTTATCAAGTGTTATGACGCAAAAAAAAAAAAAAATTCAAATTTCTGGGTATGCACAGATGACCACGAAGACTTACTCATGTGCATGACAGAATTTGTGTTTTGGTTTATTTTTATTTTGTTTGTTTGATTATTTTCTTTTATTTTCCTTTTTTTTTCTTTTTTTGTTGTTACTGTTTTGTTGGGGTTTTTTTAATTGTATGAAATGGGTTTTCTGAAGTTTAAAATAGTAAAACATCTAAGACGATGTTCTGTGCTTGCAGTGTGTGAGTGTTGCTTTAGTGCAGTGTTGCAGTTATAGTGTCTGGTCTTTTAGCTTTCTGTTTTTCTTTTGATGTAGTGTGAAGTGTCTTATCCTTTTCTATGAATTCCAATTTGCCTTAAATCTTTCAATGCTGTAGCTGTTTCAGTAAGTAGTCCATACTAATGGTGTAGAATGCTTTGACCAAATGAGCTGGTCTATTATGCCTTGTAAAACAGCAGCATAGGGCTTTTAAAGGTAGTCAATAAAAATTGCTGAAAATTTGGCTTTTTTAATGTGTAGTAAGTGTTTTTAATGATTTTTCACATAATATGTAAGGTAGTGAAATGCAAGAGGGGGAAAAAAATGTTTTGTGTGAAACACATTTTCTGACTGGGGAAATTTTAATAGGATAAATTGTTTGTAAGGCCATATGCCAATAGTTCCCTCGTAGTTTGAATGATTTAGGACCTCTGCTGTATGATGCAATGTAAAATGGTTTTTTTTTTTTGCCTTTTTTCAGAAACTAACTCGATGTTCTAGTTTTAGCATAGGTTGGGTTAGGGATTTTGGGGTGGGGATATCACCGAATGTTTTTGTCCTTCCTTTATACTAATGATAGTGCTTTAGGATGAGGATTGTGCTGAGACTTAGCAAACAGAAAAGTTATTACAGCAAAATGGCAAAAGCTAAAGGACTCGTTTTCAAACGTACGCTGAGATGTAAGTAGAAGCATAATTGATTGGGTACTAGCTCTCTCTAGTAGGTAAATAAAAATAAAAAAGACTTGGCACTTTTAAAAGGTAACTTTACCAAAGAACAAAGAGCCAGTAACCAATAATTCTGATTTGTCTCAGCATTAGGTCTTCTGTACTCTTTTATTTTTGCCGGACCAGTTTGCGGTTAGGAGAATGTGCCTTTTTTGTACATTTGCATTTAGGTTTTATAATTTTAATTGATGTATGGACACAAAAGCATGAAGGAAGACTTGGATCCAAGCAGTGCCACACTTTACATCATCACTACAAGTGTTAAGTGTAAAGAAAACCGATTTTGAAACTATGAAATTCCTGATTCATAAATACACAGTTATTTGTACTTCACATATTAGATAATTCACTGCTACTAAAGCTCTTTATTACAATTGCATATGTTTTAAATCGAACGATGAATTAAGTTGTCTTCCAAAACTGTGTACTTCTCTGGTCAGCTGTATATGATCAGTTATCTACCTCAAAGTTTATTTCCTTTTGTATTGGGACAGGTTGCTGGCCCTCCCTGTTTCCACAGACCAAATCATCCTAGCTCGGGAGCTAGGGCTAAGCAGTTGTTTCTTTCAAGTATTTTTTAGTTTTTAAATTTTGTGTGAGTATTGGAGTATAGATGTCGGTGACATTTCATAGTTTCAAAAGTAAATTGCTGCTCTGAGAAGTGTAGATTCTAGTGAAATACATAGTCATAAGAGATGTGTTTTTGTTTTTTCTTCTTTTAAAAAGTTGTGGTATTATTGGTTCTATGCTCCCTGGAATATTACTGCTTTGTAAAAGTCCAGACTTCCTGCAGCACCTTCCCTGTATCTGGTAACTTTCAAAACCTGGATCTCTCACTACTTGATACTTTTGCGTTAATCGAAACTGCAGTATGATAGCTGTGATAGAGGGAGGGAAGGGCTGCTGCCAGAAATGTCTGAACTAAGTGCCATACTCATTGTCTGGGTAAGATTTGGGAAATTTAACCTCTGTACATAAAGAAATAATCAGTTACTTAAACATCACATAGTAGACAGCCATTAAATTATAAAAAATTAATTTATGAAGAAAGACCTTTTGTACAGATTGAAAAAAAAAAAAAAGATTTTCATAGAGATATCTATATGATCAAGAGAGTTAATTTTTTATTTTTGTTTTACTAGTGCCACAAACTTGCCAGTGGTAACTTATTTGTCCGGTTCAAGATAACTCTGTAGTTTTGTTTCCTAGGACTTGTTGTTAAACGCCAAAAGACATTTTTGAACTGTAAATTTGATTAGATTGTTAGCTTTTTTCTGTTTTATTTCTTTGAAAACTTTTGAATAAAAAACATTTAAAAAATGCATTGTCTTTTTCCTTCAGCCCTTCCTTTATTGGGGGAAAGCCCAAATAGGTTATGGTAAAACCTGTGTGTTTTTGAAGCGCTCAGAGTTGCTCTGTACTTTACAGTCTTAGTTTTTACTTCCTCTATCTTTTGTTAAAACCAAATTTTAATTCTTTAAAAGCTACATTTCAAAGTCACTCTCTCAGGCAACACGGGAAAGTCTACCTGGACTTCAGCAAAGCCTTTGACACTATCTGCCACAACAAGCTCCTGGCAAAGCTGGCAGCTCATGGCTTGGACAGATTCACTCTGATATGGGTCAAGAACTGGCTGGAGGGCTGGGCCCAGAGAGCGGTGGTGAGTGGTGCCACATGCAGTTGGCAACCAGTCACTAGTGGTGTCCCCCAGGGATCAGTGCTGGGCCCGGTCCTGTTCAATATCTTTATTGATGATCTGGACAAGGTGATTTGAGTCCAGCATCAGTAAGTTTGCAGATGACTCCAAGTTAGGAGCAGGTGTCAATCTGTTGGAAGGTAGGAGAGCCCTGCAGAGGGACCTTGACAAACTGGATGGGTGGGCAGAGGTCAGTGGGATGAGATTTAGCAAGGCTGAGTGCAGGGTTCTACACTTTGGCCACAACCACCCCAAGCAGTGCCACAAACTGGGGACAGAGTGGCTGGAGAGCAACCAGGCAGACAGGGACCTGGAGGTACTGGTAGATAGTAGCTGAACATGAGCCAGCAGTGTGCCCAGATGGCTAGGAGAGCCAATGGCATCCAGGCCTGTATCAGGAACAGTGTGGACAGTAGGACCAGGGAGGTTATTCCCCTGTACTCATCACTGGTCAGGCCACATCTTGAGTGCTGTGTCCAGTTCTGGGCCCCTCAATTCAAAAGAGATGTTGAGGTACTGGAATGTGTCCAGAGAAGGTTGATGAAGCTGGTGAGGGGCCTGGAGGAGAGGCTGAGGGAGCTGGGATTGTTTAGCCCGGAGAAGAGGAGGCTCAGGGGTGACCTCATTGCTGTCTACTGTTGCCTGAAAGGAGGTCATAGCCACAACCTCAGGTTGTGCCAGGGGAGGTATAGGCTGGATATTAGGAGGAAGTTCTTCACAGAGACACTGATTGGCATTGGAATGGGCTACCCATGGAGATGGTGGAGTCACTGCCCCTGGGGGTGTTCAAGAAAAGACTGGATGGGGCACTTAGTGCCACGGTCTAGTTGATTGGCTAGGGTTGGGTGATAGGTTGGACTGGATGAGCTTGGAGGCCCCTTCCAACCTGGTTGATTCTATGAAAATATGTATGAAAAACATATGATGAATATCTGATTTGAATGCAAGAACTCTGTTGTCGTTTATGTTACCCTGCATGGAATGCCATATGTCACCAGACCTGCTCGCTATAATTGTAAATGCAAGCCAGTTTTTCTAGAGGCAAGGGTGGAGATGGAGGGCAACTTTGATAATTCTAGCAGAGAGCTGCTTTTCTCTTCCCAAGTGCAGTACCAGTTCTGGAAAGCAGACTTAATGCTTCACTGGAATAAAAAAAATTATCCTGGATGTTTTCCTTCCAACTGCAATCGTTGAGCATTTTACTTCTTTACAGATAAACTTTGGTTTTATTATCCTATTGGCAAGATCATCACTACTGATTGTGTGATTCAGATTCCAAGCCTCACTGCCCAAAGTGAGACTTGGAAAAGGAGTACGGTAAAACAGTGTGTATCCTCAGACAAAGTCACACAGTCCTTGACATAGCTTTGTATTGATGCGTATGGTAGGAGAAGGGCTCTGACCTAGTCTTGGGAGCTCAAGGGTGCACCCAGTGGCAGAGAGCAGTGGCTGGGTGATCTAGTGGGTGCCTGCACCTTGCCCCTGGTGCTGGATAGGCAAAGGGGGGAGGCTTGCTTTCTGCAGGCTGTGCTGCCCTGGAGAACACTTTCCCCTGTGGCAGACAGTCCTTTACATCATATACCCAATTTTGGCATGTACAGGGCAGGCAGCCTGCTGTGTGGGCTGGCTGGGGCAGTGTGCAGCCCAAGTTTTAGGTCGCATGATACCAATGCAAGGTACTGATTGAAGGTGATTCCAGTGGAGCTACCGAAAGGAACTCATGTAGACATCACAAAACTTGATTAGCTTATGCAATAGAGACATCCTCAACAATGATGGCTCTTACTATAAATTATGAGAAAAGCCCCTCATGCTGTATGCTACCAAAAACATTTGGGCTTCTGTAACTGAAGAAATGCCATTTTTACCAATCTGTGGATTACTGACCCAGTATGTTGCCTCACGGTAATGCATTGGATGAGAAGATGAAGACAGAAAATTTTTAGAGGAAGTTATTCCTTTAATGCATTATTCCTATTCACTACCATGCTGAGTTAATCTCTGATAAATAACTATTTTGACAGAATCACAGAATGTTTTGGGTTGGAAGGGACCTTGAAAGATGCTCCGTAACTTCTCTGGGCAAACTGTTACAGAGTGCTCTTTCACCTTCACGGTGGAAAGGTTTTTCCTTATGCTCGGGTGGAACCTCCTATGCTCCTTCTTGCATCCATTGCCCCTTGTCCTATTGTTGGACATCACTGAGAAGAGCCTGGCTCCATCCTCCCAACACTCGCCCTTCACTGAGGTTTCCCTTACAAAAGCTGGATGCAATAGAGTAATGCAGGTTGGAAAGGCTTTTTGCTAGCTGTTTGCTTTTCTAATTGGCCTATGATAAACTTAGCTCTCCTACTGTAACTCCGAATTCATTTGATAAGAATGAATGCTTTCAGATAGAATATCTTTTGCCTGGTACGGTAAGGATGTATCACTTCTATCAGGCAATCTGCAATAATGCAATGTCTTTATGTAATATACTTTTATTATACATAATAAAACTTGCTAACAGCTGGCTCATTCAGACATTGACTCTGTCCTTTTGCATACTGTTTCTTTTGAAATTTGCTTGCAAACGTGGTGTTTAATAACGTCTGTTCCCTGTTAACAGAGTACTGGTAGGCATCATGTTAATTTGGGATGATTTCATACTGATACTAAGAATTTTGTGCAAGATGAGGTGCATACCCTATTGTTTGGTAGTAGTTAGAAAGCAACCTTTCTTTAGGTGCTCTGTTTTCTAAATTAAATAGGACAGGTGCAAGAAATGCATTAACAGTGGTGTAACAAAGCGCTGTTAATAGTTGCGCTATGCTTATGACTGACTGCATGTGTTGGGCTAGAATATTTGTGGACCAAGTCAGAGTAATCTGAAGCACTTCCCTGACAGTCTTTGTCAGTTGTTCTCAGGGGAGGAAAAAAAATAAATAAATGAGAGGTGGTGTTTTGCTTTCCCCTTCTAGATTTAATTTATGGTATCATAGCTCCACCATGCTAGACAAATTTTGTGATTGACTAAAGCTGTGCCACCTCACTTTCTGCAGAAACATGAGAAATGCATTTTATGTGTCAGAATATTTATATAAGTTTGTACTCCTACTCCTCCTGTGCACACTTCACTGCACTTGTTTCTTTTGCTTTGATCAACTGCTTCAAAATTATTTGCAAACTTTCACATGTGATGAAATAAGCTGCCCAATGCTATCCTGTCCAGCAGTGTCTTGTTCTGAAAGGCAGTGTATTATTTGGTAGCATTGAAGACATGTATGCTGTTACCTTCCAAACGCTTGCAACATGATGTACTCTTTCAACTGAGAAAGATCATCTGTGTCATTCCCCAGCCAACAAATTCTGGCGTTGATTAACCCAAACAAATCTGAGGCTTTTGGCTTTCAGTCTTGGTCCATTATTTCTCTCCAGAATAGGGGTTAGGATATACAAAACCTATTCTGTTTGGCAGCTTCTCCAGTTACTAAGAAAAGCCAAGCTGATGTCAGAACAGCGAAGATTTACAGTGCAGTGACCAGAGGGAGTGTGTGAAAGCCTGTATGTGGAATGAGTCAGTCTTGCCTTTTCAGGACAGGTCTAGCTGCATCTACCATCTGAGAAACCTGTGCAGCCTATTTCTGTAGAAAATAAGAAATCATATCACAGGGAAATGCCATTCTTTTCTTTCCATTTCCAAGAAGAAAGGACAACTCCTCAGCAGGCAAACTTCAACTGTTTAAACTAAGCACCCTAAAAATTTCCCATGTGCACACTACAGGTGTTTAGACAGGCTTGCTCATGCAGTTTTCTAAGTAGCTTTATTGGTTTAGAGCCTAGCATGCTACTGTTACCAGGGGAAAAAAACGTTTGGGAAAAGATTTGTGTGTGTAAGCTCCACTGTTCCTAAAGCTGTCATCTGCAGTCAGAATTTTCCCCAGTGAAATTCCCATGTGGGTCTGATGGTTTTAAGCACAAACTGTAAAGCACTTAAGGATAAAGAAATAAAACAGTGGTTTAAAAGAAGGCCAAGAGAAAATTTATTCATAAATAGGATGTTTAGATAAATATTTTTAGCTTTCTGTAAACACAAATAGAAAATTACTCTTCCGTTGTGTGTTTCAGTCTTTCCCCAGTGGGAAATATTTTTGAGCAATGAAAAAATACACTGCTAATCTTTCTTGCTTTCCAGTGAATGTAAACAATATGGAAATGTATTTACAGGTGTTTGTTATAGCCTAGCTTTTGTATCAGATACATTTAGCCAGTCTCAAAGATAATCTGTAATCAGGACACACAGAAGCAGGGGCATAAACCAGTTATTTATTAACTATCCCAGAAAAATGAAAGCCAGGATTTCACAAACCATTAGTCTTAAGCATGAGCACACTCTCACCCAGCAAGGTACCCACAGTGGCTTTGATGGCCAGGCAGACACTGGGCAGGAGGCAAGGGCCAGTCACTGGAGCAGTGACCACATTTTGATATTCTGCCAAGCTCTGACTGTACCCCTGATGGCTTGCCCCAGCAAACTGACCTGACGCTTCCTTCCTGGCCTTACTCTTCCTTTATGTTTTAAAGCTTTAGATGTTCTTGCTTTCCTTCCTGAATCCTTGAGCTATTAACAGTCCTGTCCCAATAACCCTACCGTTGTCTATAATTTTACTTCTTTTATCTCTCCACAGACTCTCAGCTTGGTTGTGCAGCTGGGTTGTATCAGAGCTGGGCCTTGGTGCCTTGGCAGCTACAGCCCTGGGAAGAGGAAGGGCAGCTTGTGGCAGGGGCTGCAGCTGAGAGGGTGACATGCTTCAGTCCTTTTTTATGTTGAGAAGACATCACTCAAGTGCAGCTGGAGCAGCAGATATTCAAAGAGCTCTAAATGTTGCTGTCTTTGCCATAACAGAATTTCAACTAGGTTTCAAACAGCTTCAAGCTAGGTAAATTAAAATGCTCCAGAAGTTACCAGCTGTGTGTGTAAGTTCATGACCTTCAGCCCTGCTCTGCTCATGTTCCATAGTTCAACAAGTTCCAGCTGTGGTTAGACAGAGGGTTTCTACGTGAGTACAAAGGAGGGAGCTCATCAGCAAGTCACAGGCTTCACATAGTAAAAAGCTATTGCCACTTTTGCAGTCACTGTGCCATGGACCACAGAAGTTACAGAAAAAAGAGAGCAGTAGTGCAGCAAGCTTGCATAGGAGAGAGGGAACCCTTGGTTTGAAGTTATTCCTTAGTAAATGATCCTTGTATTTGGGTGGTGTAGCTCTATCTTCACTTTGACATTTCTAGAAACAATAAAGCTGCTAGAGCGAATTTAGTACAAAGTGTTGACAATCCAGATTTCAGTTATTTAAAAGAAGAAATTGAGCAGTTCCTGGAATTCCCTGAAATACTTTGCAGATGTACCTAGCCAGTCCTCTCTGGGAAGACAGTCCAGGATGAACCATAGCATCGTGTGTGTTATGGTGAGTGTGTTCCAGATGGTGGTCGTCTGACCAGCCCTGCCATCAATGATGCTGCCCCATTTCAAGGCTTCAGTTAATTTCCTAATCAGTGTTGTGTTCATCAGCAAACCCAACCGCTGGGATTTGTCCTTTTTAAACCAAGCTCTCGGAGTGAGTGGTGGCAAGCCCTGGGCTCAGAGGGGTCTGGAGTTAGGCTGTCCCCACCGCAGCTGCTTCTGGTTGCTAGAGCGGTTTGCGCGGACAAACCCGGGAGAGCCTCACACCCTATCTGTCCCACTGCTACTGTTCTTACCCAAGAACTTCGGTAACACCTTATCTTGCAGCCAGCAGAGGGCATCTTCGTTATAAGCTGAAATAGAACAGGTGAACTCCCGTTCACAGGTTGTAATTATGGTGTATTTATAGTTACCTGTTAGTAAAAGCAAAGCCTTATCCTGCCTTTGCACAATACAATGCATGTGCTCACATTTCTAATAATGTGTTTTTACTCATCGTTAGGACAGCAATAGGGTTGCCTTTAGCGGACTGGGAAAAGCCATAATTGTCTTTTACTTAATAAGATGCATAGGGGGGCCTTCACTACACAGCAGGCAGGGGGGGAGGGGGAGTAAGAAAAGAAAAAAGGAGAATATGAATCTAATCAAAACCACAGCAGCACCAAAAACACAAGTGCTCCAGGCAGGGTTAGGGAGAATCGACAAGTAGCTCGTATGTGACAGACGAATACAAGAAGAGCCAAACGACAAGGGAATTCTGGGGAAGACAAGCAGACTGCAAAGATTCAACCCAGACCAGACTGAGAAACCTTTTTCCCATTAGCTCAAAGCTAGTCGATTTGCTTCTGCTCTAGGGAACATCCTTTTTGTTGTTATTATATCTTTGTAAGAGCAAAGACAATTAAAAATGTGTTACTTCAAAACAGCATAAAGGAAACAAAAACCTTTTCAGGAAGGAGACAAAGCTCTGACAATAAATTGGTATCTTGGGGGGCTCTGCGAAAAATCTGCTCCCAGCAAAACTATGCAAAGTGTTTTTAGTGTTAGGGAAAAGGCTGCTCGTTTTTCCAAAGTTCACTCAATAAGCCCTTTCAGTGATCATAAAAGATGACTTACATATATATCTAGATTACTAATTCAGATAGGGAAGGTGGGAGGGAAGACAACAGAAGTAGTTCTTTTTGCTGCCTTGTCTCTATCTGCAGTACAGTGTGAATCTAATGAATAAATTAACCATATCCTCAGAGGGTATCAGTACTTAAAGTCTCAGAAGCTCTTTGTAGTATCCCTTTTAGTAAAGGAGAATCAGCTTGCCTTCACATTTCAGACAGCTGTGTTCGCTTCTGGTTTTGCTGGACACTCAGCCTTACACTGCATCATCAGTGCCCCCCAGGCAAGGCCAGCAACTGACCTACACAATCTTGCTCTTAGATGTGGACTACAAGAAGCATTTGTTAATCTCTGCCAGGGATTTTGTCACTCTTCAAAGCAGTTAGATGAATCACTTCTGGACCAGGCCAAGTTGCTGTGCCGGGCACAAGAAAAGACTCAAAGAGAAACCAGAATAAATGGTACAGTTCATAGCCTGTCATGAATAAAAGTTCTATAAGTCTGGAAATATAAAGTATTTCTCTGTTTTGTATACCCCTAGCCTGGGGCTAAGCAGTGCACAGACAGAGACTTGAGTTTCAGGAAAAGGATCCGATACACGCGCACGTGTTTGCAGTTTTTGAGGATTGGTTTTTTGTATTGAATGAGGACTGGGGAGAATTTTTTTTTTTTTTTTTCCCCCAAGTTTCATACCAGAAGGCTTTCCTTCTCTGCTGGGATTTTTGTGTGTCAGTTGTTTTGGGGTTTGGTTGGTTTGGGGATTTTTATTTTTTTTTTCAGTCTCAAGTACTTGTGATTATCTTGTTTTGGCATCCACCTCAATGTCAGCATGACTATGTTTGTCACAGGTTTTATCTGCTGCTGCAAGCAGGACTCCAATTAAGATTGGTGTGACCAAAGGACAATAGCTCTGCCAACAAGACAGACTTTTTTTGATCTAACTAGCAGATGCTCTGCTAGCGTCTCTCACTTTTTTGCCTCTCTCTTGCCTAAAGGACTGAAACCAGCCTGTCAGTGTGATCATACTCATGGGAACTACAACTGTTTGCACAAGATCTGATTCTAGCCTAATATCTACTTCAATAGCTGCTTCCAACAGCTACTTGTGAAGGCTTTGACTGCAAATTCCATTCAATATGTCATAGCTTTAAAAAGCAGATTTTTTTTTTTTTCCAGAAATGGCTACTCTTTTTATAGAGGCTATTTTGCACCCTAGTGGATTATTTTAGATAGTAACAAATTGTCCTGCATATCTTAGGTCATTAATCACTTGCGAGAATAATGTTGCAGTGAGGAGGAGGCTGGAAGGAGATCCTGCTGTGATTCAAACCTCAATATTAGTTCTTCCCTCCCTTGTTACCTGACAGTGGCTTTGGAAGAAAAAAAACCCAAAAAAACCCCAGACATATTAAAGACCTGGCATAAAATATTAGACCAGCTTTTCAGGTGCCACTGGGGTGCAGCAGGTCTAGAGGTGTCTCTCCAGTCCAGACTTAGGAAGAGCTTAACTAGCTTTAGCTTTCCAAGCAAGTCTGAAGGCGAATGACTGCCAGTCATCCTGACAAGGTGATGACTAATGGGAACAATTAGCTCCCTCCTCTAACATGCTGTCTGTCATGGCTACTTGAAAGGGAGTAAGAACACTTTTCCCAAAGGAAACAGGTTGGCAAATGAATCTGGGCCCGTTAAAGCTTTGCCATAGTTTCGTATTAACAAAACGTCAAAGAGTTGTTCCAGCGAAGGGTGGGTTCAATCCTTTATTGTCTGCTCCACAAATTCCCGTGGAATTCACTTTCACATAGTGAAAAATTCACTCTATGGTCAAACCTGTAATTCTACAGGAGTAAGCTGCAGAATTTCCATGAACTTCAAAGAGAGAAAGGTAACGTTTCATATTGTCCACTTTTTATAAAGTAATACAGCTTTAAAATTTTTGAGTAGTAACTAGTTAAGCTTTATGGAGTGAGTTAAGAAGTAGCAGCTATGAGTAATTTAACTTGTTTCTGTCTCTTTCAGAACAGTATTTCCCCTTTATAGACCAAATTGAGACACACTTGACAGGTTATTATTGATTATGGCTATTATTTTGCCGTTAATCATTAAAGATAATGCTTACAGTGGTGTCCTGCATCTCTGGCATATTGATTTGAGTACCCATCTCTTCACAGAGCTGTGTTTTCAGATCTGCTGAGTGCACAGAGCATGTAGGTCATTTTGTGATGGATATTCACTGCTGAATTTTAAGCAGCAAAGTGCCTTCAATTGGGCAAGTTACATTTTTTCCTTAATTGACGTTTCTTAACCAACTGGCTTTAATATAGCTGACTGCATGGTTCTCTGCAGAACCTTCTGGAAAGAAAGGAGGAAAATTAAGGAGTTACCACCACCAAACTAGATCACTCTTGACAGTGACCAAGAAACAGTCAGACTTTAATCTAAGAGCCACTGTGAAAAGCTCCATGACCGATCTGTATTTTCATTGTGTGACTGGTAGGAGGAAGGAGGATGTGGCACAATACTCAATGTACTGGAAGAACAATGTAGTCATTAAACAGGGCATTATTCTGAGCTAATTTAAATGACAGTAGAGCAGCCCACTCCTGACTTAAGAATAAAACAAGTCATTCAACTTCCATATCTAATAGTGAAATTGTTCCACTGACTTATTTGTTGACATAAATTACATATAGCTAATATGTTCCTGTTGCAGACCCCGAGGACTCTATGTTTATGCTAAACATGAATGTATTCTAGCACATGAATTACTATCCTCCTGCTTGCTTCTTAGGCGCCTCCAGAATAAGTAATACGTTGGCATAACTTTGCCATTTGTCAGCCAGCAGTCTGGTAGCACATTTGCTCGTCAATCTAATTTTAACCTTTCCTCATATGAGCGCTTGGTATTCCATGTAAATCAACCAGACAATCTGTCATTCAATAAAATACTATCTTCATAGTCTTCTACACTATGTGCTCTGTCATACGTGTTCATTTTTAAGTAGCAGAGGAAAAGTAGAACTAATATATTGCTTCTGGTTTCTGAATACCAGAATGCCAGGAATCTCTTTATTACCACAGTACAAACAAATGATATGTCTAGCAGAGGTTTTGGATGACAGGCCTGGTAATGCATTCAACACTTTATGAAGTCTGTCCTGAATAGGGAGTAGTGCAACGAGTGGTTAAAGGCTTCTTACCACATATTATAGATCTGTTCCCACCATGGCTGCACTTTACAGATAAGAATACAAAAGCTACACACAATTAATGAATATATTAAAAAACAAACAAACAAAAAAAACCAACCAAAAAACAACCACTCTGTGGTTCCAACAAGTTTCTTCATGAAATACTGACTGCAAACCCAAAGTTAATTCATTCTGAAATACGGATAAGTTTGTGAATACTAATTTCTTTTGATAATTTGTGTAAATAAGCATCCTGACATATGCTTTATAAGGTTTTTCAGAAATCGCTTTGGCTATGATAATACTATGCTTAAGTTTAGCTGTTTTGTCAGGATTGCTGTAGTTCTGCATCACTTCAATATGTTTTATTTTTTAAAGATGAATGAAGGTCTATTTATGCAGCCTAAAACCCATTCTGACTTTTTCAGGTGTTTTACTCCATTATTAAGTTGTTTTAAAAGCAATTGTAAAGTTGTGCCGAAATGATCTGTGCTGTCTGCTAAGAATTGTCCCATGTGTCACCTGTAATTATTCACTGTATGGTGCAATAGTTAACTGTTTTAATAATTAGGACTAGTTTGACTGCTCTGAATTTTCCTAATTAATATTTTGAGACTATTAACACTGCATTACATTTCAGGGTTATGACTGGCAAAATAAACTACACATACTTAATAATAGACGCTGTTCTGAATAGTAATTCGTGACACTGTACTTGGTCCAGGGCAGACCCTGAGCAGTGCCTGCATTTCTCCCCAGCACAGTGGTTAGTGGTCCTCTTACCGAAGAGCAGAGGCAAAGCTTATTCACTCCTGCAGCACCACGAAGCTCCTCTGCAGTTCATATTGTCTTGTGCCTCTGTTTATTTACAGACTTCATCACATTTTGAGTCAGTTCCCATTGCTGTGCTCACTTTTGTGCATGGGCTGCACTCCACAATTTATCTCTGTTGCTGTATTGAATTTCTGGCTGCAAATTTTATCTAATGGTATCTGTGCAATTTCTACCACAAAGTTCTTTTTCTGATTGAAGTAGCAATGTAATAGAAGTAATAGCACAAGCTGCTTCCACCAACATCACCGCAAGCATCTTTTACACCTACAAATCAAGTACAGGCAGTATTTGCCCATCATGATGCAAGACTTAATTTAGCACTAGTTTGACCCAAAATTTTAGCCACAGATTAGGAAAATATCTTCAGGAACACAGGCCTGAAATTTCTGTCCGTCTTGAATATATCAGAAAAATTTGTCCCATAAACTGTTTGGGTTCTTCTATGACTTAGTTTTGCATAGAAAAAAAAAAAAAAAAGAAAAAAATGAAAGAAAAAAACCCAAACCCTCCATACTCTGATGAAGTTCTCACTTGGGAGTTTGTTGAGTTTCTGTACCTAGACCTAGACCTTTTATGCCAGGTAACTGCAGTTTTACTCTCTGGGATTAATCAAGGTAAATTCAGTGCATTCAGTGAGGTGGACTGTCACAGGTGGTGATGGTATTTGATTTCACTCAGCTTGTAAAAAATAATTGTACATGTAATTCCTTCACTGCCTATGGGAACCTCTGGTTTAGCACCACTGTACTTGTAGCTGTGAGCTTTACCTAGTTCAGGGAAGTGTGTATTACTAGTGAAGGTTTGCGCCGAAGAAGAGCAGTGAATTTCTGGGTATGAGGGGAGCCTCCGCATTTTATTACAGCAAAAATATTTTCTGGTCTTACTTACTGTTTGTGCATTAAGGCACATAGAGTTATGTTTAACAAACATCCTTTTCCCCTTCAAATTTTCCATGACTCTTGATCCTTATGAATTACTGAAAAAAATGTAATTGATCAACAGGATCGGAAGTTACAAAATGTTACATCGAATGAATCTAGCCTCAGATCTTTATTTAAGAAGGATATTAATATTGTAATTCTGTGCTGGTGTGAAGAAAAAAGGAAAATTATACTAATGAACTGCTACCACTACAGACAACTTGGGTAATCTTTTTTCCCTGGGGTACATATCTAAGGACAGACTCGGTTCTAGTTACTAGTAATGCATTCCTCCGTGAATCAAAGGCAAAACCCAACCATCTGTATTGAAGGGGCTCAGTCTTTCTTTTTTCATGTGAATTTTTTATATAATTCAAGACATCCTTAAATGCATTTTCAGGTACTGCTAATGAGACAGCTTGAAAAATTATTTTCCCAGAGCTGTTAATCATGATAATCTGTTAATATCCACTGCTTTTTACTCTTGATTTAGTCCCACCCATTAGATGGCAAGTCTAGGTGTCAAAGTCTGAATTTGGATGACTTCATTGTTTATATATATAATGTCTCCTCCCAAAACGGAAAGCAGATGCCACCTGTGGGACAAGTACAGCTCACCAGTATAATTTCCAGCAACCTCAGTGTTAAATTGGTGCACAAAAGGTAAGTGCCACAACAATGCACTGTCAACCTGAGTTGCTCCTCCCCAGTGTGTGTCTGGCATCCTGACTGGTCAGAGTTTGCATACCCATCCTCCTTGAATCATTAGATTAAAAAAAAAAAATAAAGTGAGAGAATAATGTGCTAAAAATGTAGCTAGAAACACTCTACTGAAAGGAGAACTTGACAAGGTTCACTTAATAAGAGCTTGCACTTAGTTAAGTTAAAAAAAAAAAACAGACTAAAACCAAGGAAAATACCTGTCTCAGATCTAGTAACATATCTGGTATCTAGGAGCTTTGGTCCAATATATTTTAAGAAATTAGCAGTACTTATATGCTAAAATTATCATAATGGTATATTGTACTTTTGCACTGTATTGACCCTGGCCTAGAAGTTCAGTAGAGAAGCTTTATTGCCAGTTATTTCTATAGATATTTAATTCAGTCTTTAAGGGCACTATTAGAATTCCCTGCTGTGTCACAGTTCTCATGCCACAATGATGGTAAAAGCCCAAGAAAATGGTCTTTTTGTATTGTATGAATATATACACATGCATATCAGTACCTGTTACTTGTGACTGGGCTGGTGTGTTGGTGTGAGGCCAGAGGAGATCTCTGGTCCTGCTGACGTGCTAAGTCTCACCTGCTGCCTGAGAGCCAGCTCAGCCCAGCCTCACCTCATGCTCCCCATCTGTAGTGAGCAGTCAGTGCTTTTGGCAGCCTGCTGTAGCAGGGCAGCTTGGACACTGAAGGGACCAGTGGGCTCCTGACACCATTGTGCCACAGTCACAGTCTTGCTCCAAGAAATGCCCTTCCTGTGCCCCTTATCAGCTTTTACCAATTCTCTGCTAAGTGCAACCCTAATCCTACACCGGATCTCATCACTGCCTGCTTTCTCTGTGGTTTCCATTTCCTTACAGTACTCCCACAGCTCCTCATCTCCTGCCCAGGGAAACGCTGCGTACAGCAGCATGCTTCTGCCCTTTATACTTAGTTTCCCACTTCATACCTGAGAAGAGGATATGGTAGCTGTTTGCTGCTCTAACCCACAACCCAGATGGTACTGATGCCTCCTTTCTCGTTCCCTAGGTTAATTTTGCCTCCCTGTCATTTCTCGTTTTGTCTGGGGATTCATCGGCTGTTTATCCCAAACTGATGGTATTCTGCTACTCAGATCATAGAACCTTGGTTTATGGCTGTTAAGATGAACAGGCAATGAAGTTTATGGGGGAAAGAAACACCTTCAGGAAGTGTGTGTGACCTGCATGGACAGCAGGTGCCCAAGAGGTGGAAATACTGCATTGCAGAGAGTGGATTAGGATTATAATTGATATAAAACCTTTACAAATCAGAATGGCTTCAACATTACTCTTTAAAATAATAGATTAATTATTCCAGTGACACTTTGCTGTGTGTCCCTGTGCTCAGAGGACGTTTATTTCTTCACTCTGGAGCGGGGGAAGAAAAGTGGTTACTTAAATCTCTATTGATGAACAGCGCATGAATTCCAGTTTTCATTTTATGAACAGCCTCTATCATCATATCTTGTGTGGACTGCCTCATGCTCATTGTACTGAGGGATTAGACACATTGTCACTGTTCCTATAAATAGCCTGCTTGGTTATGAAGGACTATTAGTGTTTCCTCTGGGAAGAATAAGGCTTTTGACTAATGGCATTTCAGACCAATTTTCTTTAAACTTTCTAGAGAAGATAAGAGTCTGGAGAGTATAAAATCTGCTAAAGAGAGCTAATAATCAAAGTATTAATGTTCAAAACACAGACAGCCAGTAAGCCTGGAGAATTTGCAATGAAAACCAAAGTCAGAAGGAGAAGAATGGTGGCATGCTTTTAAAAAAGGAGGCTTGGCTTCAGGGCTGGCAAGGAGCAAGACAGCTGCCATATGGAGAAAGAGAAGCTCTCTGTGATCCAGCGGAAAGCTGAGCTGTGGTGCAAGGACAGCTGCAATGTTGGAGTCTCCGCTCTGCACCCAAAAAATGTTCCAGTGTGGTGAGGAACAGCAGGTAAGGCAACGTGTTTTTTCTTCATATTTTTGGTGCAAAGTAGGAAGTAATTGCATGTAGAAAACCTTGTGTTTTATCTATCAGCTGCCTAGTTGTTAGTATGATCTTTTGAGTGTAGAGAGCGCCTGGCAGGCAAACACCCTCAAGCCGTTTCAGTAGGCATGGAGGTCTTTAATCTTGTGCAGGGAGTGAGGATCCCTGGTTTGAAGGATATGGGTTGTTAGGAGCATTTCACCGTTTCTGTGAGTAAATGTGCTGGACACATCAAAGAGACCACACGGCCTGCTGGCCATGCAGTGAGGGAAGTGTTGCTGTATGCAATGCAAGAGGTCAAACAGCTCAAAGCATTGAATGACAGGTCACAAGGTTTGGTAGATGTCTTCTGATAAAAGTTATAAATGCTGATATATTTGGGGGTTTTCCTTACAAGTAGCAACTGATCTGGAATTCAGACCCCACCTTCCACAGCCTGGGATATTTCCAAGAACACATTGACTAGACAGCAGCACCCTTTATGCACATAATGAGTCTGCACACAAGAAGATCTCCCTACCAACAGAAAAGGAATAGAGCATTACATTGAGGGATGTGACTATCTTCTCCTGAACAGCAAAGAAAGCACCACACTTGCCAGTTATCTCTTCAGTGTGTTTCCTCAGTTGTGGCTGGGGCCATCTGATGAGTGTTTCCCTTTCACTCCCAGCACAGCACAGTCTGTCTGCTGTCAGCAGTTAATGAAGTCACTCTCAAGACGCCATCCCCTGGGGAAAAAAACTCTGCTATGAATAGACCTGTTACTTGCATCTCTGGTTGCAATGCTCTCAGCATTTCTTTTGCTGTGCCACCATTTCTGATGATTGTACCATTTTTGAACAATGATCTTTCACTGTTGAGCTACTGCTATTCAGGATGACAAGAAATGGTCCTCTTCCTTCTGTAGAGGTCTGAGTGCTTCTGTGCTGTCCCCAGTAACAGATCCAAGTTCTGAGGTACCAGAAGCTTACTGAAAATGTGCAGAAAGTGAATTAGTAACCTTATAGCAACAAGTATTTTTAATAATAGTCCACAGTGAACATCATCATCAGATACTTCGGCAATGCACAACCTACAATGAGAAGGAATTTGTTTGGTTTGTTGTTTTTTTGTTTTGTTTTGTTTTTTTTTCCTGAGAACAAAATATATCCATGCTACTGAAATAGAAATGGAAACTCTTAATCTGATGAGAGGTACTAGAGGACATCACCATTTGCCCAGCTGAACTTGCGTGTCTAGATATGATTAAGCTTGTGTCTGTAAGGAGTTGTGTGTTCGTCTAGACAGAGGTGAGCTATGAACCTTTGTTCAGGTGCCTCATCCTCCTACTTATATATAAACAAAACAAAATCCCCCTCGTTACTCATACTTTTCGTATTAATTCTGGGTGGCTGAATAAGTTTAAGTGATTCATGACCTATATTAAAATTTAACATCAGGCTTTAATGTGTTTGGCCTGACACATGGAATGTCTTATAATATTGATATATCTCATTGACCTAGCAATCTGCATCAGCTTGCTGAAGCATACCATGAAAGGAAAATGATACAGTAGTCTTGATCTACTTCTCTGTCAAAGCTTTAATTAAAACATCCACACTATCTGTTAAAGAGTGAAAGGGCTAGGGAAAATTCATGAGATGCCTGTCCTGTCATTAACATTTCATTTTGAAAGTTTAGGAAGACAGGAATATGCCTCTTAAATCAAACTTCAGTGACCTGGTTGGCATCTCAATGGCATCCAAAACTCCAATCTGACTTTGCTTTCTGATATCCTATATATAAGAAAACACGAATTAGTGCATAGATTTTCCCCATGTATTTACTCAGCCCTTTCTGCCAGTAACCACTGGAAGCAACTGGGGTGGGTTATGCAAATTGGCAGAGCGGGAGCAGCACTGCTTTTGCACTGGTTATTGTACTTTTCTCAGGATAGAGAGGTGCAAACCTGAGGCCAGGTTCTCATTTAGGGTTTGTTTCACATTGCTGGCACCCAGACAGCCTGAAGGTTGTGACAAGGCAATTCTCAACAATCTGCAGGCTTATTTGCTGAGAGGTAGAAGCTGATCAAGCTGAGTTTTCATTTAGTGCTAACTACCCCTAAAATGAGACTCCGCTAGAGTACCTCAGAACAGCACTTGTATGATAAAGCCTCCTGGCTGTGTTTGCAGAGGTGTCTTATTAAGGTCATATGGAGACTGATTTTCCCTCTTTAGCAGAACCATCTAGAGGATAGGACTGCAAATGCTCCTGTCCTTCCTCAGGGCAGAAAACTTTCTTTTAATGATGATCCTTATCATCACCAGGAGATGCTTCTTTCCCACTTTGGTCCCACGGTGCCATGCTAGCAGCATTTCCTCTCATCCAGTGGCAATGGGTATTAAAGGTAGAGCAAATACCTTAAATGGTTGTTTAAAAATCAGCTTCAGCAAGCTTTGCTCCCTCTCTGACCTTTTCCTGGCTTTTAAACCTCCAGTGCTTGGCAGTCCTCCACCCAGATTTTCAGGCTCAGATTTGGAAATCCCCTGTTCACGACATGAGATTGTTACTTTTCTGACAGTATTTACTTGCTGTCCTTGTAGAATTGAAGCAAGGCCTCTGTGATGCTTGTGTTAGAGTATTAATAGACACTGTAAACAGAAAGAGGTTGACATATTTCTCCCACAAGAGCTGCTCTAAGGAATTTCTTCAGCCAGGAAGGGTGGTCAGGTTGGATCTTGTGAAGCTCTCTCTAACCCTAAGCCTGGACTGTTTCTGTTTGCAAGAGAGAAGCAATTTGTTCCAAAGAACAATGTTCCTCAAGCATCACTGTATGAACAGAGAAAGCATAGTAGCAGGATCATAAGGAAAATAATGTGCTATGAAGACTGCGAACTTAGATGAATGCAACTAAAATGCCAAGTGTTGTAAGATTCATTAAAGTAAGTTCAAAAACACAAGCTAAATCAAACTATCATTGCTTAATACACAAGCATAGCCAATAAACCTAAGAGGAGATTTTTTGGAGCACCAGGGGAATAGTAGAAAAGTACTGTACAAGTGGTAAGAATGAATCAGATGGTTAATGCACGAGGACACAATTACCTGTTCAGAATGAGAGAGGCTTTATTACTCTGTGTGAGCAAACTGATGAAGACCTAGTAAAAACGAGTGTGTTTATCAGTGATGTGACTCTGCAGGCATTATGAGTCATTCTGTGTCAGCACAGTCTGAATAAATAACTGGAATTTTTTTTGTTTGATTTTGTGTATGTTTAAAATCATAAATATTGATCAACTTTCACAAAATGAGCCAGAAAATGTGAACACCATGAGAAAATGATAAACGTACACTTTCCACAAGATATTATTGGTGTATTCAGTCCACTGCCACCACTGTTTATGAGAGAATCTTGCTTGAAATTGCTACCGTGATTTTGACTTGTAGGTCATGTACCCATCCCCTTTTATCTTCAGGTTGAAATAACACAGGCAGAAGAGGGCATTTGCTTTTTTCCCTATATGCAAGAAAGTTCACACACTAGACAAGCAAGAGAGTAAGTTCCCAGCTCTGAAGTCCAGAAAAACAGCTGAAAAATAAAATGAATGATACATTGGATTGACTTTTTTCCTGGCCCAAGCTGCTTCTGTGTAGTAGTAAGCACCAGATATGCCCACAACTGGAATCAGTTTACTCTTGACCGTGTCTACAGAAAATGCAGAGTGAGGCACCTCCTGTGTGTTAGCCCAAGACTTCTGTTAGCCCAAGACTTCTGTTTGCTGTTCCCTGGAGGTTTGTTTATAACCACATTTATGGCTTGGCACAGTTCCCAGCTGCAACCATAGCACCAGTGTTTGACCTGTTTGAATTCTTCCTTGTTCTGTCCTGTGGCTCTCAGGAATTACTGAGCACAGCTATCATTCTCTGATGTAAAAGGGTATTCAGAGGCCTCTTCCAAATCAGTGTTAACACATTAACCTCTTTACCTCTCTATATATTTTCCACAAAGTTAAAAAAAAATTGTAGTGACCCAATGTTTGAGTTAGGCACTCAAATATCTCTCCTGACTAGGGTGGGCAGAACCTTTCTCTGATTGACAGATTCCCATCCACCCAATCAGTATCTTCCTGTAGATCAAAAGCAAAAATAATCTTGGAAAGAATCACATCATAACTGACTGAGGCATAATGACTAACTGACAGCTATGACTCAATGTCTGCATTTCTTCCCTAACACAACACTGTATTGTGGACTGGCTTTGCATAGGTTTTTCTTCAGGTAATGATTAACTCCCAATGACTGTAATACCTCCGGGAGAACTGATGAGACATCTTACACAGTTACTCAAGTTCAAAAATGCGCTCGAACTTTCACTTCATCCCTTTCAATCAAAACCACATTTATTTTAACTGAAGTCGTTATAAAACTGCCCCATAAATGTAAAGTCAGCAGTTCCAATGCAGCGTAGATTCAAGTAGAAATTATTGTATTCTGGGCACATCTTGTAGAGTAAAAGACTGAAGGAGGGAGCAGTGAGAAGAACACAAAACATGGGAAATCAGTGTGAGTAGCTTTGTCCTGAAGGAAAAGTTCCCACTGTTTCATTCCTCAAGAGGGTGTGTTAAAACATGCAAGATACTAAAGCAGATGTCTTAAGAATTGATACTACGAGGAGTGTCGTAAGGCATTTCACTTTTGAGAGGAATGAGGATTTCTCACACAAATTAGATGAACATCAGAGGAGCAAACATGGTATAAATTTTCTGGTACCAAGATGCTGTAATTTAAATCAACATAGTATAACATGATTAAAGCGTATAGCATAGTACAAAATAATATATTATTAGAATATGTTTTTATATATCAGTTCAATCAGCCAAAGCATTGTAAGCAAGGAAATAGGAGAGAATGTTGACAGACACTTGTAACTTCCACTCCTGGTCCTGAAAAGCAGAAAATGATGAATGTATGAGGAAAAAAGGAATATCAGATGGAAACAAAACGGACACAAAAAATCAGTGTGCAAGTGATGTGCATGGCCTGGATATCAGGAATAAAAGGAATTAAAAGGATTATTTACAAGGTCCTGCAATGACAGGACAAGGGGCAATGGGCTTAAACTGGCAGAGGGGAGATTTAGACTAGATGTTAGGAGGAAGTTCTTTACAGTAAGGGTGGTGAGGCACTGGAACAGGTTGCCCAGGGAGGTTGTGGATGCTCCCTCCCTGGATGTGTTCAAGGCCAGATTGGATGAGGCCTTGAGTAACCTGTACTAGTGGGAGGTGTCCCTGCCTATGGCAGGGGGTTGGAACTAGATGATCCTTGAGGTCCCTTCCAACCTTACCATTCTATGATTCTATGATTCTGTGATTCTATGAATGTCAGCTACATTATTTTTTTAAATGTGCAGATTCTGATAAAAGATCAGCTGAGATATTTGAGTGAAAAAGTTCCATGCAGACAGATACAGGCTAGAACTGCAGCTCCCACGATGACTCTGAATTTCCCTAGAGCAGTGAACCATGTTAGATGGGTAACCCATGACTGAAGTGCCCTTAAACCAGTGTGTAGACTGTCAAGAAAACTAGAGATAAAAACAGAGGTACAGAGACCGCTTGGTAACTCTAAAACTGCCTACAGAGGCACAGAGAGAGTGCATGGACAGAATGGAATTTGTCAAACTAAAGGTCTTCTGAAAGATGACAAAGAAACTCTGGTGCATATATCTAACACAGAAGACAACAAGCATGAAAGAGAAACTTCCAAGCATTGTCTCATTGCAGGAGATTTGAACAGAAATAGAATATAAAAGAATTGTTACTGATAATGGTAGAGGCAGTTATTCCAGGGTCTAATAGCTGGCAGATTTCATCATTAAGCAAACCCTGGATTGCCATGATGCTATTCTAGGTGATCTTTGTTAGATAGTGATGACATAGAGCAGCTGGTTGCAGAAAATAACCCATCTAAAGTTATCTCGATGTGCTTAAATTGAAAATAAGTGGAAGAATAAACAAGAACAGGCCTGTTAGTTTCTCAGAATTTGTCCTGCTAAAGTGTTGTATGTGAAGAAACTAGTTAGTGATGTTCAGTGGATGTAGGCTCCAAATCTGAATATTAGAATTAAAAAAAAAAAAAATAAATTAAACTCCCATACTTTGCATTATAGAGAGAGAAAGGTTTTAGGACAGAGTGTAAGGTGAATAAAATCTTCCAAAAATAGATGTTAGGAGTGAGAAAAGGGCATGAATGTCAAAGGGGAAGAAACCCTCGCCATAACAGATCATCGGTGGAATCAGTTTCCTGGAAATAAAGAAGCAAAGGATGCAGTCAGATTCATCGAGTTCACGAACTTGCCATCTGTAAATAGAATTTGAAAGACTGAAAGTTTCTCCTGCCACACAAACAAAAGGGAGTCCGGTAAGTGGCAATGATGGGATAGAGATCAAAGATTATGTAGATATTGCCCAAATCAAACAAATTATTTTGCTTCTTTTCTATGAAAAGTGTGGTATAGATCATGGAGAAAAACAGAATCAGAATGGGAAAGAAACACTAACATTTATAAAATTAAAAAGTAAATTCTGAATATAGTAGGCTTATAGTGGAGTGATATCTGATATCCTAAATGATTTATGATATCTGATATCCTAAAATGATAAAAAAAAAACAAAACCACAAATTAGATTTCAAGTAGAGGAGTAAGTTTTTCTTAAAAGGCTTGTCAAAACAAAGGGTAGAGCAGAGGAAAAAGTGACCTCCCATCTACAGCTTCATTAATTTGACCTTAGTAATATGGAAACTTTGTATGCATTTTTACAAGAAAGAATTTATAAGAGTGTGGAGATAAAACAGAGAAAATAGAATGAAAGCAGTGAATGTTTAATACAATGTGCAAGGCCTGAGGAAATATAAGTGTGATACCATCTGTTCAGAAATGGAATTACTGGGCTACCTAAAGGTTGGATATTTTCAAGCATCACAGTTTCAGCTAGTCTCTGAAATTATTAATATTGCCATGGCTGCTAAAAGTGGCATGGTCAGATGAGAAAAAAAACCCAAACAATTATATGCATATTGTGGGGGAAATTGAGAGCTAGAGGTGTGGGGTAGAGTGCCAGATCACACACAAACTGGGGTGAAACCAATACATTGTGGCTTACTAACTTGCAAGAGAAAAGACCATAATGTCTTGCAGTCATGGAAAGATGCTGAGAGAGCAGGGATGGCGCCACTGGAAAAACAAGGATGATCCTCCTTAGGTATGATGAAGGAGCCTTAAGGAGGGATACCTAAGTATGGACACCATTATAGAAGACACTGGCCAAAGCTCTTCTGGAGTGCTAGAATTAGTTTGTCACCCATAATTAGGAAAGAGCATTGAAAGAAATGCAAAGTAGTACTGGACAAAACAAAGAATGAGAAATACACAATTGCTATCTATAAATACATCCAGGGGAGGGGTAAAAAGGGCAGGGCAAATACTAGGAAAGGAAAGAAGTTATTTAAGTTACCAGACAATGTTGTCATTAAAACAAATGGATATAAATTGAAAGTTAGTTAGCTCTAGGCTGGAGCTTAGAAGGTTTCCAGTCGTAAGAAGAGTGAAGTCTCTGAAACAGTCTTCCAGTAAGAGTGACGGCAGCAAACCATTGTAGGTGAGGGTATCACAATAAAATGGAACTTACTTGTTTACAGATTGGATAATACAGGATTCACCTAGTTGTTGCATATACCATAAAGGTGAGTGGAACCACTTTTCGATTTGCCTTTCTGCCAGAGAGATAAAGAGCCCGAGGAGTCTCATGGTGATTTTGATAAGTTTATTAAGACAGTTGTGTAAGGTGAAATGAGACATTTTCAGCACCTATGAGATCCTTCGCAGCGCTGCACCCTCTGTTTTGTGCTATTACAGCATTAGTTGGGGGGGGGTTGTGTTAATTTATTGGTTCAGAGAGAAAGTGTGATTCTATGGCCTTCTGTGATGTACTGACATGCTACAAAATGCTTAAAATCAAATATTAAAAAAAAAGCTTACAAAGTTGGGTAATTCTGTGTGCTAAGTATGAACCAAAGTATGGCGATGTGGTTGCAAAGGTATCAGACAAAATGCATAAGGAATTAGTGGATCCAATCTTATTGATAGTATTTACATGACCAATTGTTATGAACTTCTGGAAAATATTGCAAGGGAAAATCTACCCTGACTTGTCCTTTTCTATGTCGCTCAGTCAAAACAACTGAAATTTGTTTAGTTGATTTTATTTAAGAGATGGTTTTGTTTATATGTTCTTGGTTCTTCAAGGTTCTATTTTGGTACATAATGTGAAGAAATTTTACCAATTATTTAAGTAGAATTAGAGAAACATTAATCTTTCTGTATAAGGTCATTTCCCCCAGTGTTTCTGTTTAAATGTTAGTGGATACTGTTGGTTTAAATCTCCTACCTACTGAAACATGTATATAGCAGTGAGGTAAGGTTTGAAAAATACAGCTAGAATTTATACTGACAAAGATATCAGAAACAATTTCTATCATTTCAGAATCATGTAACTCATTTACTGTGACAGGTGAGACAAGGATTTTCAAAAAGAACACTACCTAAAAATTATCATTCTAATCTAACATAAATGACCAACTCATTTAACAAAGATGTGAACATCTCCAAAGGTTCTTAGAATATGCAGCAAGGCAAAACATTGTTAAAACATAGTAGGACAGTTAGTATCTGAAGACCTTCATACCTCAAAGTTTTCCAGTAGTAATTCCTCTACTCCAAAAGAGTAGCCATAAGATGGCAGCACACTGCACAAAGAGCTCCTAGAACCTCAAACCCTGTTTTGTTTTGGGTTTTGATTGTATTTTTACCCCCAAGAGGAGGGAGTAAGTGGCCCCAATGCTGCGTGTCTGGAAATGGAAGCCATGCTGGCCAAGTTCAGAATAGCTCCTGGAAAGCTTCAGAAATGCAGCTGGATTCAGGCAATGCCTGAACCTGTTTTCCTCAGCTTTTAGCAGCTGTTTGGGTGCTGAGCTAGATGTACTCATATATTTAAGTTGTTCTAGATCAGTCTTACTCAAACCCTGTGTTCCAGCAAAGCACTGCACTTCTGTAGGTCTAGGTACAGCAAGGTCAACTTAAAGTAAATTTATTTTCTGTAAGACCAGGGTAGAATCACTTTTTACAAATGATTTAATCCCATCTCAGCAGTTTAGAATTTACGCTTGGATAAATTAGTCCTGAATATATCCTGTTTACACAACGCTACCTGTTTTCTCAAAAGCGAGTCCTCTCTCTGCATTAGTCATCCAGCCCAGCCTGCTGCAGGACTGTGTTAAAGCTTTGCATTTCTCTTGATGCTACTGCAGCCCTCCTGTCTTACTCAGGTCTGCCTTTGGCCCTTCTGTAATGGGAACAGCAGATTCCATTTGTACTTAATCTGAATGGAGCAAGTTACCAAAAGCTCTTCAGCTAAGGAGTGCAGGAGATGTGAAGTGTTGCAGAGTCACTGCTCAGCATGGTTTCTGCCATCAGCATGGTTTCTGCCATCAGCATGTTCAGCCTTGTACTGGTACCAAATGGAGGCACTTGCTCTGCTGCTCCAGCACCAGATTTCATAGCGCAGGGAGAACAAGGTGTAGCATGGAACTGCAAAAAGCAAACAGAAATTGAAGCCAGATTTAGTAGGCTGTGTGGAACTCCCTGGCATATTTTGAGTGCCCACAGGGCTGACTGGCAGTCCCTCTTGAATTCCATGTGATGTCCCCCACTGGTTACTTCTGAGCTCTTCTGCAGTTTGGAGGTCTGCTTGCTTTTCTTTGAGTGTTAAGAGTGTATTAAAATCTGAAAAGCAAGCAAGTCTTTCAAGGTGTTCACTCATGTGAAGGAAACCGAGGACGAAGGTTTGCTCACACCCTCAGCTGGAACCAGCTGGGTCAGAGCTGTGGGCAAGATAAATAGAAGTGGAAAACACCTTGGATTGCTTGCCTGCTGTTCCTTGCACAGTTGGTGAGCAATTCGTCCTTCCTCCTCTTTCGCTCTGTTTGTTCTGAGGTAGATTGTTTACTTTACTCTCTGCCCTCCTCTAACAGCAGCATGCTGCTCTGGAAGAGGAGACTGGAGTATGAATCATGGCCTGAGTCATGAATCTCCACCACCTCACTTTGCCCAGAGTTGGAAGGGAAAAAATCCTGTCCTCTCTCTGGCCCTTTGGCTCCCATGACCTGTTAGAAGGAGAAACAGAACCCCCCCATCTTGTTCTAAAGCTACTTTCCAGCACATTTAGCCATGCTTGCAAATAACTGCTGGAGAGGAGAGTGAGAGGAGTCTTTGCCTTTTCACACACCAGCTCATATCTTGAGTGGGCTCTGTGGCTTACCCTATGCAGCAGTGTTCTGGTCCCAGGACTCTGGGTAAGTATGGTATTAGTACATCCCAAAACATGAGAGCTGGAGCAAAGCAGCTCAGTCCCTGTATGTTCAGATCTTTGCTTACTGCAGGGTCCATGTTGTTTGCACTGGGCCCGAATGCTTAGAGCAGTTTCTTTGGGTTGATGCCATTTTCTGTTGGAGCAATACCCATCTCTCATCATGCTGATTAACAGAGAAAGAGAGAGTAAATAGATCAGCTGGAATTTTTAAAATGTGCATACTGATCTATTTATTTGTTTTGTATAATTATTTGATAGGTGATACTATTGCTTTGTATCTAGAATAACTTTAAGTTAAAAAAAAAAAAAGTTAAAATTACTGATTACTTGCATTCACAATCACTATGATTTTTTTCACTAAATAAAGCTGTTTATTAGGTACTATTGCTTCCCAAATATTTTTGCTATCTCTCTCTGAAGTATTACCAGGACCTATGTTGCAGCAAATGTACAGACAGTATGGCCCTTCCAGTATCACTGCAGTATTTGTTCATGGTTTCTGTCTGTGCTAGATATGCCTGTTGGCAGGATGTTCACACTGTTGTGTGGCTATTCAAATCATCTCCAGTTCCATAGAGACTAATCTAATATTTTTTTCAGGCTTTGTTGCTTATGACAGGCATCCTCTGAAGCATCTCTCATGGCCGTGCTTTGGAACTGGGTCTCTCAAGCTGCTGAAGGATGTATTTCTGGGTAGATTTTTTCTGAAGAAAATGCTTTCCATTTCTGCTGGCCTATGAGTCTGTAAGCATCTGACTGTGTATCTACAGAAGGTCCTCTGTTGGACAAAAGTATTTTAACCACTCATTCAGTAGACTTCTACACATTGTGGATGCCTCATCCCTGGAAAGGATTTAAGACCAGGCTGGATGAGGTTTAGAGCAAGCTGGTGTCTCTGCCCATAGCAAGGGGGTTGGAACTATATGATCTTTAAGGTCTCTTCCAACTCAAGCCATTCTATGATTCTGTTCTATGATTTGGAAGCCAGCCATGGATAGAATAAAGTCACCATATGTTTCAAAGGCAAAGTAACCTGCCCTCTGCCTCTTAAAGATGCATCGAGAAAGTGAGTGTCACTGTATATGACGGACAGAAAACCCATCTGGCTGCTTCCAGTCCCACAAAAAATCTCTGATGACAAGAGAGAGAGGTGTTTTCTGAAGTGCAGGAGATGCTTCCCTACCACAGTAAACGTTCCAAGAACTGTCTCGGCCTGTGGGACATTCAGACTTCAAATTGCTCTGTATTTTTCCAGATTTTCAGAGTGAGACTGTGTATAAGAAGAGCAATGGGGATTAAGAGCTGGCTTGTGTTTAGGCCAAGAGATCACTTACAAGAATTTCTCCTCCATATGGATAGCTCTCCAGCTTTTAATTAAAAGAGATTTTCCTTGCTCTGGTGAGCTTGGAACATACTGATCTCTCATGCTGACTGATAAGCTTTCACTGGAACTAACATGCCTCCTTTCTGAGGTTTTGTCTAGCACAAAAGGAAGTAATTGTTATTTTCTCTTGGGCTAGTCTTTCTGTATGTGTAATTAAACTACATCAGTTCACATCCTATTTGCAGGAGAGGCTGGTATTTTGTCTAAAATTAAGCGATTTTTAGATTTGAAAGGGCCAATGGCAAAAACATGCTTCTGTGGGCACACTTCCCATTCTGGAACCTTTACAGACTCATCACTAAGCTGACTTGTGGATTCAGCTCAGTTTTACAGAAAAGATATNACCTTGAAGGTCTCTTCCTTCTGCTCCAGTTTTTTCTGCATAAAAAAAAAAAAAAAAAAAAAAAGAAGCCTCCTATTATTAATGAAGTGCAACTTGAGTCTAGTGTTTTTTAGTTTCTTTTAGTCTCCATCCTCAACATTCACTTTCCTTTTATCTATACCTCAATATTAAATGTTAGTTATCTGCCAGTGAATTTGTTAGAGATCGATTGGATAAGCAAAATACTTTTTGTGCAATCTTCATATATTATAAACCTCAGGTATAGGAGGAGATGCACTAAAGATTTTATCCCAAACAGATTTTATTATCTTTTTAAAGGTAATTTTATTATCTTATAAAGAGCTACAGACTTGTGTTGTTCAGCACTGCTCATATTGAGAGATAAACAGCTGTTTTCTGTTTCAGTGTGTCAGTATAAAACATAACCCAGATCTAATTGAGATCAGAGTTTGTTTCAAAGTTAATATAATAAAAAACAAAAATAATTTTATTCTGTCTGTACTATAAACTATCTCTCTCTCTCTCTCTCTTTTTTTTTTTTTTTCCCTATATCTCACTGAATTGATGCCTCTAATTTGGGTGAAAGAAACAATAGTCTGTCTTAGAAACCTTGCTAGGAAGGGGAGCCTTGCTGTTAAACCAAGCAATGCTAGGCTCTCAAAGGATTTCATACATCCTCCTCACATCAACATGGGTATACTGGATTGTGATTTAGGGGTTGGACTCGATGATCTCTTTGGGTCCCTTCCAACCCCTGACATCCTGTGATCCTGTGATTTTTCTCCAGTAGCACATGTGATAGTTACAGCCAATAAAGCATCAAGTTAGTAGAGGAATTTCCTGGTTAACTTACCTTTAAATATTACACAAGGTATCTGGTGGTGTTTCAAAATGAGAATCAGCTGCTACATTCTGCAGTTTTCTTCCCTTGCCCAAGATCTACTCTTGGCACATGCTGTCTGCTTTTCTGGGCACCTCTTAACCTCTTCTGTTCCTATGAATAAGTCTTTTCTTTCCACTCTGTCCAGCCTTGTGAACTTCTCATTATGTGAGTTAAAAATAAAAACCTGACCTTGATTTTTCTCTTTTCTCCTCTGTGTGTTTTTGGTGTTGCTTTTTGTTCTGCTATTTTTTTCCCTCTGCTCTTTCCATACAATCTAGGGAGATCTGTTCTTAATAATTTGTAGAAACTTAGTGATTTTATTCAGGCAAGATTTATTCAGTTAGTCTTTGGTGGCAGACATCCCATACAGAGGCAGGCATTTAGCCTCCAGTCTCGCTGTCCTTGCCAAGACCTGTATGAAATAGCACCACACAAGCAAATGGGGAACTGATAATATCAAACAGGATTTGTAAGTTTTATTCAAAGGGTATTATTGGTTCTCTCCATACTAAATGCTTTGATATCTTAAATCTAAGAATAAGCATTTGTTAATTGCCAGCTGTTCAGCTGGCTGGTCCTTAATTTGGTTCACTGATGGTGTCTTGTACCTTTTGGTGGCTTAAGGACTGCCACCAAGTCCTTTGAGGATGTGCTTTGAAGTGTCATTATGTTACTAGGGGCTAGTAAGACCTACAAAGTGACCTTTCATGTTGATAGAGAAAGCACTGGGGTTTGGAGCTCTGCAAGGCCGTAGACGTAGCAACAATATTAAAGGATGTGTAGACAAATTACAAACAGGGAAATAAGATTTCTGCATTTTCAGGCACATTTTTTTTTTCTTAGTATAAGCAAACATTTTCAGTTGACTCCACTTTTTTTTGTCCTCGCATTGCTACAGACATTGTCCTGACAGAACTGCATCTTTACCAACCAAGGAAATGTAATCTACTGCCACAGGAAATTGCTTTAGCTGAACAAGTGCCCTAGAAAGGACACTCCAAGGTGTAAAAAATGGCTAAAGGAGACTTAGGAATGTTGTAAATCAAAGTCTTAAGATATGGTCCTACAACAACCTAAGTTGGGTTAAATTCACTCTAATGTTTTTTCACCTTTCCTGCCAACTCTACCTGTCTTACCTGGTCCTTCACTTGACCTGAGCACTCACTCTGGACTGGGCAATGACATTATTCAAGAGACCCACCCAGGTGAAAAGTATCTCACCTCTTTATATTTTAATTGTATCAGTCTGAATCAGCTCAGTTTGTTTGGACAAGTAGTGGTAGGAGTGAAGGGGTGGGAACAGAAGGGCAGAGCAAAGGTAGGCTTGACGTAATCTAGCTTGAGCAGTTATAAAATTACCCATAGGCTGTGTAAACACCACTGAAATCAGATGTGCCTGGGAGTATTTCAGGTGCTAGAACAAGATTGTCTATGCTATTAAACTGTTAAAATGCTCTCTTCCAATTAACGCTCTCTACAAACAATTTCTGGGCACAATTTGGTGGTTTGAATGGTCCCAGTAGGCAATTTGCAAGCATAAACTCAGGCCTTTCTCTTCCAGCTGGCCTCAATGCCTAGGAATGTTTCCAGGTGTGTTGAGTTTAACTAGTATAAACCCATCCCTACTGTCACATCCTGCCCCGTGATTGCAGTTACCACTAGTCTGAAGAGAGAGGTCTGATCCTGCTGGTTCTCTTGGTGAGAACAAGTTAGTCCTTGTGAGCTAAGTTGGGTGGTATTTCTGACTGCAGAAAAAAAATGTTTTCAGGACAGCAACACAACTGAAGAAACTGTAATTTTATGCAGCACTGTGTAGAGTATGTTGCAAACCCTTATAATAAGAGAGTGCTTGTGCTGAACAAATGACTTTCAAAACAGACATCAGCAGAGCATAAAAGATGGGAAGAGATGAAATCTACAAATAAGAAATTTTATTTCCTTTTAATAAGGTTGTAAGAAATGCATATTTTACCTTCATTCCAGGTTGAGGGGGATAAAAGAGATAACAGTAACTTGTCATAGTGTTGTATCTGTGCTGCAGAATATTTGACTGCTTATTAAAAAGAATTAAAGCTAGCATAATTTTTTTGCAAGTCAGTTGCAGAAACAGGAATGCAATTATCCCCCCATCATATTAAAACCTCTACAATTTCAGCATTTCCTTTTCAGTTTGCTGTTCTAATAAAATAAATGTACTCTCTGTCTTGAATTACTGAAGTCAGGTCCTCAGTTATAACAAGTGATTGGGTATTGGTTATTTGTTATTTGTTTGCATGTGGTTGTTTTGTTGTTGTGGGGGGTTTTGTTTGTTTTGTTGTGGTGCTGCTTTTGTGGGTTGTTTTGGTTTTGTCTTTGTTTTTTTGGTTTTTTTTTTACAGTTGCCTTCACAAGTTTCCCTCCACATCAGGAAATCTGAAAAAAAATGGGATCTCTCCAGGTATACTCACTTGGCAATCATAGTGATCTCTCTACCTAACACAGTTTCTCAGAGAACAATTAAAGGTGGTATTTTAGAAGATCTTTTTGACATCTGCTATGCACACAAAATCTCACTCTCCCGGCTGGCTTGCTCTAGGACCCAGAGTGACTGGGACTGACAGTAATCTTCACCTGAATGGATTTTCCCTTTCTACCTTATAAGGAGTCCAGGAAAACAAGGAAGTAATAACCATGTTCACGTTACTTTATGCAAAGCTTGTCCTCTTTACCTGCCCAGGTAGCTCTTGTTTTCACTTTTATTCATGCTCTGTTCCTGTAGTGTTGAAGTTTCCATGCAACCTGGTGTAGGAGACGCCTGAAAAGAGACCTTCTAGGAATGTACTGTTTTTATGACATTCTACCTTTACGCAGACAATAACTGACACTAATATTTTCTTGTCACGCAGTCAGCACTGAAAACGAATGGGGATTGAATTGCTTTGCCTCTGTTTCCTATTTCTGCAAACAAATAACTATGTGCAAGGTAAGGCTTGGGGGTAGGGAGATCTATTTCAAAATCGGTTTTGCATTGTTTGTTTCTTGAAGTGGATTCAAAGCAGCTTTCTGTCTTTATTTAAAAGTTCCTTTCTCTTTAACATTTTTTTTTCCCCTAGACTGCTGTAGTGTGAAACTGTAAATTCACCTAAGATTTATATGGTCATTACATAGAACAACATATACGAAAGAGAAAGAAACTTCAGAAGCTTGAGCAAAGTAACTAAACACTGTTCAATCCACTGACAAGTTAAACTTAATGCTGTACAAATGACTGAGTGCTTCTTTGGTACTTGAGCAGCAAATTAAATTTATATCAAGTATCTAAAGACCCAAATGAGGCAATTTTAAGTGTGCAGAATAAATATAAATCTCTTTTTTTAATATCCCTGGTTATGTTGGAAATGTTTTGCCATTCCAGAAACACATGTAACACTTTTATCAGGTGCACTAGAAAAAAACAAGTAACCTTTTCAGTGAATGGCATCCATAAAGCATGCAAGAGTATGTTAATTACCAGCAATTGTGGGAGTTTAATTCCTGTTGGAGAGTTAATCATCTACCAAGAGAAATTCCATGATAAAGAATTTTATAAGTAATCCTAAATATGGCTAAATGTGTGCATTTTCCACCTCCCTCATTCTCTAAATGACAGGGTTCTTCACAAGTTGAGTGATTAACCACATTATTAATAATCTTTCATCTTCTTGGATTTAAATCTAGGGACCTGTTCTCAGGAAAGCGCAGTGACTTGTGAAGATTGTTTGCTTTCCGGACCACACTGCGCTTGGTGTTTTCAAGAGGTAGAGTAAATTATATAAAAAAAATTTCAAAGTAAGACTTGAAGTGTTTGTAGTAGTTTTGATTGATGAGGTATTGACTTAATTGGGTCAGCTCATGTTTTTGTAATGTATGCAGTGCTTAGTGAAGCCTTGTGGGGAATCAAAAGTGGAATTCAATTTAGACTTTGTGGTCTATTATTCATTTTGAGTTTGGTTGTTTTCTGTTTAAAAAAATAACAAAACAAAATAAAAAACTCCAACCCAACAAAACAAAACAAACAAAAAACCCCAAAACCAAACAAACAAAAAAAAACCCCAAACACTTATCTATGGCAGAAATGAAAGTGCTATTAGAGGGGCTCATGTCATCAGCCTCAGGGCTGACTCACCCACAGCAGTGATGATGAAGCACCAGACATCAAATTAGAGACCAGACTGCACTTTATATATTACATGCTAAGCCAGACAGTGTAAACAGAAAGTGCTTCAGTCAGTTTGCATACAGAAATGATTCATCTGTGGTTGATTTTAAGTATGACAATAGTGTCTGGTTTATCATTAGTATAATGCTGGTGTAAGTGTTGTGGCTAAAAAATCTGTTTTAAAAAAACAAAACAGGATTTTGCTTCCTATATATCTGTTGCAGACTTTCTGTGTAACTCTGGGTTTAGCATCTCTGCTTTTAAAACTTCCACCTGTAAATGATGCTAACTCATATCTCCTTACTTCAAAATAAATATTTTGAGTCTTAGTTCATTGATATTAGCAAGATAGTCAGCAATCGCAATTAAAAACTTGCCAGAAAAAATAGAGAAATTAGGTAAGTCTTTTTTCATGACAATTTGACATCTTTGCTGTTAATAGTTGGGGGTTTTTTAATAGCTAACTGGCACCTAGGTTTGGATCAACATGTGCCTTTATGAAGTAGCTGAAAAAAGATCAAACAGCGCTTTTAAAAAAAAGTCTTTGCTAAAAATAGTATAGAGGTTTGCAAAAAATTTTACCATGGGAAAAAAATCCCACCCACATGAGTGTATTTACAGTGGTTTTTATGTTTATACTTAACAATCAATCCAGGATTTTCTTGAAATGGAATCTGACCACATAATTTTGACTACTGCCATGTATTTCAAGAAGACAAAACATGAAACACAATTGATTTAGTTTTGTTTTTTTAAAACTGACCTGTGGAAATATTGACAACTAAGTAGTGGAGATGATTTTTCACTTTGTTTGTAGGCTCATTCAGTTGTTTGCTAAAGAACAGCTCATCAAGAGTGCAAAAGGCATAGGATCTCTAGTGTCAGAGTAAATACATGTGCCTCCAGAGAAACCATTGTTTTCAGCAGGATAAAAACACACCTTGTAGTTGTATTTGAAATATGAGTTTGCCTCTTTGCATGTTTTGAAAACTTACAAAATGTGTAACTGAAGGAGTTGATATGGATCTCCCTGTGAATATCTTTTAACAGTACATCATTTTTATGTGCACTGAATTCAAGAAGCAGTTGGTGAGAGTTTTGCCTGAGCAAAGACGTAAGATTCACTCGGTAGAATAATAAACCACTGTTTCTCTCAGCATTCCATCAAAATATATAAGATCATTGCTAATTTTTAGGCATCAGCGATGATGTTTTGGTGGAAAGAAAGGTCCCAGTTCTGGTTTTAATAGGTTTAAAGTTAATTTTTTTTTTTTTTTGCTTTGGGTGGAGAGTTGTTCAGTGATGAATTCAGAGAATATTTGTGGCTTAATGGCTAAACCCTAAGTTGCTTGCTCAAATCCAGTAGAAAAGATAAGATCAAGTAGGATGCTGGGCCAAATGTAACCAGATAGATGTGAGCATACTGGGGGCCTTGATGGCGCTGAGAAGCAAGGAAGGGAGGCTGCTGTGCATGTTGGGCACCAGGCAGAGTAACAAGGATCTGCTACCAGCTTCAGTGAACATGTTAAATAAAGGCTGAGGAGAAAGAGTAAGTCATAAAACCACAGTAAACACTGGACACCTTGCCAGTTTGTCACAATATTTGTAGGAGTTTATTATCCGTGAGATCTCTTTTGTTATTAAATGATGTTCCATCAGCAGTTCAAAAGTGTTTAGGAAAGAACCAATGAATTTGTGCCATAATCCTGTAACAAGAAAAAACAGGGGGCTCATAGAGGTTTATATTATCATTTCCAGTGCTGTGAGAAGCTAAATGCACTGAGCAGCACAATTTTGTGTTCCCCAACAATAGAGCAGTTTTGCTCAGGATACTAAATCGGTGTCAGTTACATTAATTATGCATCTGTGTGACATGATCCATGAAGGGCAAATTCAGATTTCTGTACAGCCTAGATCACTGTCTGCACCAGTTTGCATTAACTTGCACCTTTGTTTCTGTTCCCTGAATTGGACTGACCTTTTGTCAGCCAGGTGCTGGTGGCTGGTCAGTAAATATATTTAACTCATCCATTCTTTTTCCTGTTTGCTTTAGAATTACACAGAGTTGGCTGGAATTCATGGGAGGTGTGACAACCCAGAAAACCTTTTGTCAAAAGGATGCCAGTTGAGTATGATTGAATTTCCCATTTCAGAAGTAGAAATGCACGAAAACAAGCCCCTAACTGTAGCAACTCAGAAGAACAGTTCTGATGTCACACAGATTTCTCCTCAAAAATTAACTCTCAAGCTGCGACCAGGTAAGTCAGGTCACAGATGTGAGATTATTTGGGTTTTTTTCAACCATTGTGATATTGAAGCTTCTTGGACTGGATGATCTAAAAATTCTTGACAGAATAAAGATAAAAACCCTGTCTAGCGTCCAAAATTATCACTTGTCATGGAAAACTAGGTTCAGATGAGTTCAAAATGCTTTCAAAATGCTGCAGAGGTACATAATAAAAGTCAGGACACTGTTTTTTTCATTTCTACTATTCTCTTGCCATTGAAGTCACAGGGAGAGAATGGAAACTCCCTATACCTCCCCTACCCTGTTCCTGTGCCACTTCCCTGCAGATGTGGCATATAGCATGTTTTAGAGGCAGCACAAAACCTTGCTTTAAGGATTTACAAGGTACCAGTGCTTATGGAAACATGCCAGACCTGCTCTGGGGTCCTTGAGTTTGTTTCCTGGACAAAATCTGCAGTAAAGAAATGTAAGAGACACTCTTGGGTCATATCTTAGCGTTGGAGCTGAGAAGAAAACCTTTGTGTACACTCTGGTTTGCTTTACATTACTGAAATACATGACTGTTACCTCTAGTTTTAGCTCCATATCTAAATGTTCTGAAGCTCCATACTGCCGAAGTGATGTTCTTACAGCTTTTCAAATTATTTTTTTAAATTCTCATTTTTTAAATTATAGAAATCACACATAATATAATGCATGGTTGTGGTTTTACTGAAGAACAGGTCAGGAAAAAAAACCACTAGAGCTGCTTTTAATTTTCCAGCTCTTGTTTCAGATTTTTATTGGCAGAGAATTCTTGAAGTCGTTTCGTTAAGTCTACTGGTAATTTAAAATATTGGATAATTGTTAGCATATATATATAAATTCATTGAGAAATTGGCATCTCTTATAATTTCTGTGTAGCAGTGATAATATACATACTGTTTTCCTGTGATCTTAATAGGACATGAAGAAACTATACAGATCAAGGTTCGCCAAACAGAAGATTATCCAGTTGATCTCTATTACCTCATGGATCTTTCGGCCTCCATGGATGATGATCTGAATACAATCAAAGAGCTGGGTTCAACTCTTTCTAAAGAAATGTCAAAACTGACAAGCAACTTCAGACTGGGGTTTGGATCTTTTGTTGAAAAACCAGTTTCACCGTTTATCAAAACTACAGCTGCAGAAATAAACAACCCTTGCAGGTAGATGGGAGAAATACTTACATCTGTTTACATGCCAACTTTAAGTCATAATATTAATATTTAGGATAAAATTAAATTCAGCAACCTCCCTGGAACCTCTACCCTCTTCCAGTGTCAGTTTGGGAAACAAGTTTTTGTTTCTTTCAGTTTTGCACTCTGTTATTCTGTTGAGTCTTGCGTTACTTGGAAAGAGGAATCTGGGAGTCATTCTGCTCTTTAGCTTTTGCTGCTTGTTATAAAAGTGCTTAATGAGTTAACTAACAGGTACACTGGATACTTATGTATTTGTCTTTAATAGGATATATATAACATATATAAGAATTGTATTGATAATCAATGACTAAGGTGCAGACTCAAATGCAGTACAGAACAGCAGTTTCATTTACACATCAATGCTGGCTTCCTGTTTGTTTGTTTCCTTTAAGGTCTAGCAGTAACCCCCAAACCCTAGTCCTTTCCTAACCTAGGAGAAGCTGCGCTGAAGCAGGGCTGCAGAAGCTTGGTTGTGGTCTCCAGAAGTAATGAAGGGACTACAGATCCTAATGTGCTTCTAAATACAAAAACAAGGCACAGCAGGGAGCATGGCAAGGACTGCACGTTATTATCCAGCTGATTTATTCTGCACTAGGAGGCATTTCCCAGGCTTTATGCAGACCTGTTTGCACTACCCACCTCACTGGAAGCTCTCTGATTATCTTGTGTTTTTCGCTAGATCTGTTTCAGAGAGAGGAGAGATGCATGACCAAAACCTAATCCATATAGGCCTGCAAAGTAGCCATTGTAGTTATTTTCCACTTTCTGTTATGCATAAGCTTGTTCTCGCTTATCTTGTAGAAGTGTACCATACGAGTGCTTGCCCACCTTTGGATACAAACATGTTTTGCCACTAACAAATGATGCTGAAAAATTTAATGAAATTGTGAAAGGACAGCGAATCTCTGCTAATATAGACACTCCAGAGGGAGGCTTTGATGCAATTATGCAGGCAGCTGTTTGTAAGGTAATTGAAACTTCTAGGTATAATATTCTTTATTTTGTATATTACCACTTCTGACATTATATGGCTGTACTTCCAAGCCACGGATCACTATTATTCTAGACTTTTTAAAATGTAGTTCAAGAGCCTCATCAGATTTGTGTGAAAATACTTTTGGGTATATCAAGTAAAAGATATTGCAATATTTTAGTGTTTATTTTTTAATTGTAAGAGATAAAAACCCCAACAACATGCAATTGTATAATTACTGGATCTGTTTTCTTGATTTAAAAAAAAATAAAGTATTTTTGATTAACCATGTTTAGAGCAGTAAGCAGATTGACATGAATATAGTCAGCCTGTTATTAAACACAAGAAACAAAATATTAGCCAAAGACAATGGAATGAACATCATCTCTCAGGAGACACTCTGATGTTCTTTATGTTCCCTTGAAAATTATTTCCTTCATTTATACTGAGATGCCCTTATCCAAATCTTTTGCAGCTTTTCTATAATGTGAGTACATTACACCCTGCTAAACTGATGTATTTTAATGACAGGAAAAAATCGGATGGAGGAATGATTCTCTTCACTTGCTGGTGTTCGTGAGTGATGCTGATTCCCATTTTGGGATGGACAGTAAACTGGCAGGGATTGTTATTCCTAATGATGGCAACTGTCATTTGGACCATAATAATGAGTATTCCATGTCAACTGTTCTGGTAATATACTATGAATTCTGTACAACTCTCACTCTGGAAATTTAAAGATTAACACAATTAACTTAGAAAATTAATGGAAGTATACATTTCTGGCTGAGATGTGTTGAAGTCGAGGAATCCAGGTATTTTATGTAATCTATTTTATTTGTAATTGTACATTTCAGTAAAAAGAGAATGGTGTTGTTTTGTACGGAGTTGATAGATTATAGCTAAGAGAAAAATAAAGCACAAATCTTACTCCTTGCTCGAGAACCCAGAAAACACATGGAATGGGACTGACTAATCTTTCTTTCTGCAGGGAGGGAAAAATTTTCATTACTTATGGTCCCTACAAGGGTGTCAATTCAGGAGGAGTTAAGAAATTTGTAGGATACTGTTCATGTAGGAGAACCTCACAGATTAAGTTACTAAATATATACATTATGGTGTTCACTGTAAGGCAAAAGCCCAGTTGCTTTGGTGCAGTGTTAGTCTTTGGATACACGTCATAGATGCTACTGAACCAAAGGTCTCAGTATGGAGTCTGGAACTGTACTCTTCTCAGAGGAGTTTCCTTGAAAACACCATAAGGAGATTATATACATCATCTTTTATTTTATGTACATTTAGTGTCTAATTATAGTTTATAATATGCAGGGAATACAGTGTTAATTATGACTTTAAACATGTGTTTCATGTGAGATAATTAGCAACTGGATGCACATGAAAAATGTGTTGATGTGGCTCTCTTCTGTGTGTTTGCAGGAGTATCCCACAATTGGACAATTAATTGAGAAACTCGTGCAAAACAATGTTCTATTAATTTTTGCTGTAACGAATGAGCAGGTTCACATATATGAGGTAAGCAAACACAAACGTTCAGTTCACCATTATTTGTTTCAACATTCACGCTTTTTCACAGCTGGTTCTGTAATGCTACTAAGGACTGGGTTCTGCAAGATATTAATGTAAAAAATGGCTAGGAAGTTATCTATTATAAGAAGTCTCTTTTACTGAGGAAGTGCTTCTTCATGCATTGATTTTGATGTTCTTAGGTAATCCTTAAATCAGATTTCAAGTTGAATCACTCTAATTTTTTAAGTGGAAGATTGTCAAACTAAGCATTGCTAGACTCTTCAGTGTAATCATTGATTAGTCTTCTGTATTTGACAAGGATAGAGGACAGCTGAACCTTTTCTTGCTTTTATAAGACAGGGATGCATTCTGAAAAACCCTCTTGCCTTCATGCTTGTGAGATGATGGGGTACTTTTTTCAGCTGAGAGTTTTATTAGTCTTTCTTTGTTTCTGTTTCTCTTTCAAATGAGACAAATAGCAAAACTGATTAAAAATACAAAGCATGATAGACAAAGTCTTCTTCCTTCACATATCATTCCTCATGCCTACTGAGGGAAAACACTTAATTATGGGAATTTTTGACATCAGGACTTATAGAATGCTGAGCTGTGAAGTAATTTTCTGCTCTGTGAAATCATGTCACAGGAAATGCAAGCCAGGAGCCAGCCGGTGGTTATGGATATGCAAAGTCCTTATTTTTAATAGGCTGAATATCATTCATACCTGTAGCTCCATCAGTTATCTGTGTAGGCACCTGTTTTCAGCCTCCACAGCTGACCTGAAGTCCTGTCCTGCTTTGGGCCTGTTGGCTACTTCATCTGTAAGCTGAGGCAAAACCACCAGTGGCTGCTATTTGCAGCGAATGTGAACAGAAGCTCTCCGAGATAAAATAAGAAGGATACTGGCAACTTCTATTTCCTTTTCTGTCCAGTCCTACTACCGGGAAGAAATCTTCACATCCAAAAAGAAATTCTAGATAAGGATTCAGTGAGGATTACAAGGGGATTTACAGCCTAAGCTTGGCTGTCTGGGTACATACTGTTGCCTAAAGAGGGATAGTGGGAGAGAAATTGTTCCTCCAAATTTATTCAGGTTTGTAGAGAAGGAGGCAGTGAGGGTGATTCTGCTAGTGCAGTAAGATTAGCTTTCCAAAGCTAGAACCTTTGTACAGCATTCCTAATCAAAAGCTGTACGTAAACGAATGAGAAGAAAGGTGCTCTTCTGGTGTCATAAGCACATGGAAACAGGAAAGGTATGGAGAAAGGTCTTATCCTACAGCAGAGACAGCAGATGAGGTGCCTTGAGCTATTCACTATTATGATGCTTTTCTATTTCTGTCTTCTATGTAGCCAGGGAAGACCCCCTCAGTGCTTCTGCAACTGTTTCCAGTTGTGGAGTTGTCTCGAGTAAGAGTAATACCCCAGGTGTTTGACAAAAGTTTCAAAAGGCACATCTCTCATAAACAGATTCTCAGATTACAATCTTGACAAGGGAGGAAACCTTCTGTCTTTTGGAGCACTGATTGTCAGATTTTTTGAGACTGTATTAAATACTGAACTCAAGTGTGAAATTTTAGATCAACAATAGTAGAAGTCAAACACTTACAAACACAGTGGGATTCTATAGTAATAATTTAGACTAGTTAAAAATTGTACTTCCACTAGATCTCATAATTGCTCAGCAATTTCCTAACAGGGGCCAAATTAATGATGAGGGAAATATTTTTCTTGGTTTTAATGTGAGCTGCATGAATAAGGGTTGCTGTAGCAGGTAGTATGGAGGCAGCTTTTTTGATGTATAGAGCCTTATTTTGTCTAAAGAAATTTCTCTTACTGATGGGATTATATTTTCCCTTGGAAATTGCTAATGGTCACCCTCAGCGTTGACCAACAGTGTTCTTATCGGGGGATTCTGTTTCAGTCCTTATGTGTCAGTGTTACACTGGTATCAAAGTTATCAAGTGGTGCCTTTTGTCCACTGGGAACACTAAACAGAAATTTATAGCTAACAACAAATGCAACCCATTGGTAAATCAACAAGGGAACAGTCTGCTCTTGTTGCTTTATTAGGTGGGAAAAAAAAAAAAAGTGTGACTGACTTGTATCCTGTAGGATACATGGTAATTTCATTCAGTATATTTTAGCTGCTGCTTTAATCTTTTAATACTGCTTTCTGTCACTTATTTGCATAGTATAGTTGATACAGTTTACTGTGTGCAGTTTGGGAGCCCCCAGCATAAGACATGGAAGTGTTGGAGCGGGTCCAGAGGAGGGCCACGAAGATGATCAGAGGGCTGGAGTAGCTCTCCTGTGAGGACAGGCTGAGAGAGTTGGGGCTCTTCAACCTGGGGAAGGCTTCAAGAAGACCTTATAGTAGCCTTCCAGTATTTGAAGGGGACCTACAGGAAGGCTGGAGAGGGATTATTTACACGGTCTTGCAATGACAAGACAAGGGGCAATGGGTATAAAATGGCAGAGGGGAGATTTAGACTGGATGTTACGAGGAAGTTCTTTCCAGTGAGGGTGGTGAGGCACTGGAACAGGTTGCCCAGGGAGGTTGTGGCTGCTCCCTCCCCAGGGTGAGGGTCCCTCCAGACTGGATGAGGCCTTGAGTGAGCTGTACTAGTGGGAGGTGTCCCTGCCTATGGCAGGGGGTTGGAACTAGATGATCCTTGAGGTCCCTTCCAACCTTACCATTCTATGATTCTGTATGGTCTACTTTCTGTCCTGTAGGTGATGTGGAAAATCAGTCAAAACAAGTACAAAAGTAATGTATAAGTCTCACACTGCAGTTTTTCCACACTCTGGTATACATTCAAGGGTATATGTTGAATCTGCAAGCAGGGCAATGACATTTGTGTTTTGATCTGCAAGATTCAAATTTGTAACAAATGTAAACAAACAGGTAACCATGATTAAGAACATCAAAAGAACAAAACAGGTCAGTGAGTGTTATTCTTGTGTGAAGGCCATTGATCAGGTAGCTTGGAGGAGCTGGATCTAAACTGGCTCAAGGGCACCACCATTAAACCACTCTTGTCTCGGTGTTTTACTCCTTTTTAAAAAAGAAAATATGAAGATTCTGCAGTGTCCCTCAGAAAAAAAAACCTCCCAAACTTATTTATCCCTTGAGGTGGAAAACCTCTCCCCAAATATCCAATCTTAAATCTGCTTGAACTCAACATCTAATTATATCAGACCCTAAAATTGACCATTGCTATTTGTCACTCATTTCTTAGGGACAAAGGTACAGTAAAATGACTATGAGGACTTAGAAAGCACCTCTTTAAATAGACTTGATAGATTCCATTGGCCTTAAGCGCAGTGTTCAGACTCTCAAATATATATGTTTTTATATTTCTAGCTCTGTATAATCCCCAACAATTTAGACCAAAATAACAGTCATTTAATATTCTTGATCCTCTCCAACTGAATTTTCAGTTTATCCATTTGCATGTATTATGCATTATTACTGGACACACAAATATGATGGATTCGACAGGCACGGACTATGCATGCTTGTAACATAGCTGGTATTACCTACCTTTTCATGCAACCACCTGCTGCACAGCAACTGAAGAGAGGGGGAAAGTTTATATCTGATTCTCTCCCTGACTAGAAGAACTTCAAAAGCAGTATGTATAAGACCACTGAAAACTGAATACAAGAGAGAGGAGTAAGTTACTTACACTGAGCTGTGATAATTTGGGATAATTTATTTGAAGGATTCCTTCCCCCCACTCCACTCCACCCTACCCCCCCAAGAAAAAAAAAAAAAAAGGTATTAAAAAAATATCTTCATGTATGTCTAGCTTTTTGCATCATCAGTCTCAGAAAAGTGTCACCAAAGCTGCAGGGAATATTTTTATTCCATGAAAGCTATTCACTCAAAAAGCATCTGTGAATATTGTGATAATAACGATATTTTGACAAACTGTGTAAATCCTATTTTGGTATAAAAGAAAACAGCAGTCTTTAAGGTTTTATGAAGTGTTGCTATTATTGTTGGTATTATGTGTTTTTAAGGAAACATTTTTTAAAAATTTATTCAAGTTTAGATAAGAGAAAAGAATCTCTCTTTAATCTCGACTTCTTTTGAAACTTACTCTGATCTCTTTTGGACAAATCGTTCCTTTTATCACAGAATAATATAGCTTGAAAATAGGGGGTTTCAGACTGCATTTCAATACTGAAAATTGAGCTAAAAACACTTCAGACTCTGCACTTGTACAGAATTTCAAATTATTTTTATAAATTTGGCATGACACTCTATAATGAAAACTCTTCTATCATTTACACTACTAAAAGTTAGGCACAACCCCAATGAACTCACATATATAATTGTTAAATCTTACTAGCATGCATCAGAGTGCCTCTACAAAAATGTCAATTCACCTTTTAGTGAACACTTCCTAAAAGATTAAATTTGATAGCATCTTTTGGTTATTTCACAATAGTAACACTCTAAAAGCATCAATCTGCCTCACGTTGTTAATAACGAAACAGAAATATTTGCTAAAAGGTAGGGTTTAACCAAGGACCTGGAAATGTGCACTTGGACTGGGCTTGCAACATCATCCTTGTATCACTATGCAGATGATTTTTTTCCTCTATGAATTTGTCTTCATAGAGAAAAGACAAAGCAAAGTCTTCAGGATGGTATATGCCTGTTGTTTGTTTTGCATACCACAGACTGAAGGGTACTGTCCTTTGAATTCCAGGTTTATTGTCTTTTCTTATAATTATCTCCGGAAAAGTCCAAGTGTACAAAATGCAGTTTCAATAGCCTAAGAATCCTTGAGAGAGCACTAATCACAGGAAGAGTCACGAATGCAAGCTCACCAGCTGTAATATGTAATGCAGTTAATCCCACTGATTTACAATAGCACTTTTGAAATCTAATGAATGATAAGTATTCCATACATAATAAATAAAGTAATCACAGGGCTTGGAAGATGTAAAGTATAAGCGGGATACAAAGGTCTCAAATTATCCAAGTTTGCTAAAAGCTCTCTGGAATTTTAAAAAACAAAATTAAAATAACAGCATTGATGTTATAAATTGAGGAGGAAAAAAATTACAAAGTTTTGGGGTTTGGGCTTTGCTTTGTTGTTTGAGTTTTGGGTTTTTTTGGTTTTTTTTTTTTAATGATTAAACACTCCTTATTTTCCAAAGGCAAGGGTACAAGCAACATAATTTCACATAGGTAAAAATCAAGCAAGATAAAATTTAATCGAGCATGTTTAAAATCTAGGTGCTAGATGTCAGGTTACTGTCACAGTGAAATATAATGGAAGATGAAATAAAAAACATCACTGAGACTAATCTCCAAATCAGCACTGTATTACTAACGTAAAGTCAACATATGATCAGTCATAGCCACAGACTGCTGAGGTATGTGTGGGGTGGTACATCAAACATAAATCAGTAGCAGTTTTTTAAAGGCTCAAAGTTCCTGCAGCCCTTAGTTTAAACTTAACTTCTGTGCCTTCACTAATCAGTATTCAAGATGCTCAGTTGCTTGCAGCGATAAAAAAGTGATTGCTGTCACTGAATGTAGGACCCAAGGCTCTTAAATAGTACAGCAGTAGGGCAGCTGCTTCTGGGTTTGGTTATGTTTATTAAAGAAAAGCACAACTGTTGATAGACTATTTCTTCCTTCTTCATTTGAGAAATTAGAGCTGAGACTTCCAAGCACAAAAAGGTGATTTAACAATATATGTCCCATTAATTTTCAATGAAATTAGCACTTCTCTGTAGAATTTTTTCAACAGGATGTATGTTATTGAGTCTGCAAGGGCCCTTTAAATGTCACAATTATTTATTTCAATTGGCTTCAATGTATTTTGGGGTTTCCCATATGGTGACTTCTTGTCATCATTTTTGGTGTCCTTTAAATTCTTTTTTATATTTTCAGAACTATGCAAAGCTTATTCCTGGAGCTACTGTTGGAAGACTACAGAAAGATTCTGGAAATATTCTCCAGCTGATCATTGCTGCATATCAGGTAAGATTATTATGAAATGTTTTCTTCCTACATGCAAGCATTTTCAAAATTAGATTGCAATTTGGTAAGTGTCTTTGATTCCTCTTACACACTGATTAGGACATTATTTTTTAATTCTTAAATGCTGACCTTAACAGTAAAAGTTTCATTTATTATGAGGATTAAGTGAGCATGAAAACAAAATTCCAGTGACCTTCTGTCATTCCTTAGTTCTGCTGGAATGCTATATTTGCACCAGTATCTCATCTGTCTCACCTTCTTCATAGTCTTGTATAACAGACCTACTCTTAAGCCTTCTTTAATACAGGTATTCAGACCTCCTAGTTCAATACCTCAACAGGGATTCTTATAAAATCTGTAGCTGTCACCACAGCAGATGTACAATTGCTCTGCAGGACTATCTGGGGGAAAAAAAAAAAGCACTATCCTGTGCTCGGTGCTCTTCTCTGCTTTAGCAATTTGATGCTGCCCCTGTGAGGCTGTTCTGAGGTTTTTTGGAAAGCAGAATGTAGGAGCTGAAATGGGTTTGTTTAGATAATACTAAGAAAAACTGTAAAGATGACAGGAACATAAACACAGCACTGTTGTTCAGAGCTTTGTTTGTAAAATGCATCCTGGCTGCCTGGTTCTCTTCTGTCAAGGGAATGTTTTTAGACAGTTTTACATGTCTTGCACAAATACATTAATTTACATATATGCTGATTTACCATAGATTTCTCTCCTCAATCTCAGTTCCCATTTATTAAACCCCTGCTCTACACATTCACTGCAATGCCAAATAATTCTCAGCAAATAGCTTCTTTTTCTTTCCTTATTTTTTCCCCTGCTCTTCCCATTGTCACTTGAATGAGATGGGCATCATTAAGATCAAATTTATTTTGGTCTTGATGATAGGAAGGCAAAACAAATTATTTTAATTCTTGTAACTCTCATAAAAGCAATACAACTGGTGATTTTTTTAATTAAATGAAAAATACCAGAAGATTCATGTATGCTTGGGAGATGTTTTCATTTGGCATCCTGTTTGTTCAATTTTTTTTCCTCTCCCCCTTCAAAAACTGGGGTTTAATCATTGCACCTCCTCTCTTTAGTAACTTTTTAGTGGGTACTTTGAGGATGTTTTTACTTGGCAGCCTGTTTTCTTTTTTCTTACCTCCTCTCAAAAACTGGGGTTTAATCATTGCACCTCCTAAGCAGGTTTTTAGTGGGTGTTTGAAAGATGATATTTTCATTTGGCAACCTTGGTAGAGCTGTACTGGGATATTAACTCCTGAAATAAGTTAGTTGTAATGCTTTTAGTCTTTAAAAAAAATATTAAAAAAAATCTGGATGGTTGATGCAAAACCTTCCTACAAAATACAGTGAGGAACAGGTTGCCCAGGGAGGTTGTGGATGCTGTCTCCCAGGAGGTGTTCAAGGCTGGGTTGGATGAAGCCTTGAGCAACCTGGTGCAGTGGAAGATGTCCCTGCCCATGGTAGGGGGTTGGAACAAGGTGATCTTGAAGGTCTCTTCCAACCCAAACCATTTTCTGTGATTCTCTGTCCTATGAAAAATTAAATAAGCAAAGAACTTCAAGGCTACTATTGGGAACATACAAATTGTAATAAATAGGAAGGGGAGGGGGTGGGGGGAGAGTCCCTACAGGAGCAAAGCTATTGCTAAGCATCTGGTGACACCAGGATTTTATTTCTGAAGCCAAATCTGTTGTTAGTTTCATCAGGATTTCTTGAGGATGGCACTCTAACATGTAGACACAGTTTCCTACATTTAACCACTGAAATACCATTTTGTTGTCCAGTACATAATGGAAAAACAAAATAATTGTCCCAGCGTTGTGACCTGGCGCATTTGTTGTAACATTGTGCACAGTGCAGAATGGTGCTACCTTTAATTGCAGTGCCACATCATTTGCCACCATGCTGGGACAATAGAAAGCTGGAGAGTGCATCCTTGCCTCTTCTCTTTGGCGTCTGATTATTTTTTTCTGCTCTCCTTTATGATCCTGCAGATATTTTCAGTCTCCATTGCCTTCTGTGGGGGAAAAAAAAAAAAGAAAAAAAAAAAGAAAAAAAAAAGAAAAAAAAAAAAAAAAAAAAGAAAAAAAAGAAAGAAAAAAAAAAAGTTAATTTGCACTGCATCAAGACACAGATTTGAACTACTCCCTAAGCTTTAAAGTTCCACGGGATGCACCTTAGCTGTGGTCTTAAGAGTTTGGTGCATTTACCTTATCTTCATGTCTTTGTGATTTCACTGAGACACCTTCCACTCCCACCAATCTTCTTTCCAAATTAGATAACCCCAACCTTTGAAGTCTCTCTTCGGCTGCTCCTTCTCCTTGGTGACTTTAGTTGACATCCTGTTTACCATCCCTGACTCCTAGGAGTCCTTCCTGAGATGTGGAAACCAGAAGAGCTTGCGTTATGCACAACAGGGCATGCTAAGGTTTATACAGATGCCTTCTGCCTTGTTCTCAGCATTCCTGCTGACGACACCCACAACATTTTTGTCTTTTTAGCTGCTGAATGCTTTGAGTAAATCATCTTTCAGAGCTGTCAGTAGTAACCTCTGTGCAGCTCCTGGGCTGTTTCAACTGATACTGGTTTCAGCCTGGGGGCAGGGTTTGGATGGGGAGCTCTGAGACTGATGCTCAGTCTTCTCTCATAGCGTCAGGGATGTAGATGCAGGAACTGAACTCCTACCTCCAAGCCATAACTCCTTGTGTCCTCATCTAGGTACAGCATGTCTGGACCATGCGCTGGAGTTGCTCATAGGTTTGTAAAATCCCACAAACATTTCAAGAAGTACAAAGTGTGCAAGTAGCAACATGTCACATACAAAATTTACTAGAGTCCATTTTATTAGATTTAAACTTAAAGGCTAACAATCTTTTGCTTCATGATTGAAAACTTTCCAAGCAGGAAATACTGAAAACCACCTAATTTGACAGAAGTGAAGACATCTGCATTCTTTTGGACTGGAAGTGGGGAAAAGAGGGTAGGCTTACAGTTAAAAGTCACATATAAAACAGAAGACCTAATTCCGTTTTGTCAGAGACTTTTCATGATGCTCTCAGCAGTGTAATCCAATGCCCTCTGTCTCTGTTTCTTTACCCATAGAAAAAGGAATAAATAACTATTTGGCAGCCAAGAGCAGAGTGAGGCTAATTCTTCTAATGCTTTTAAAGTGCTTTCATCTTTGCTTGCTGTACAAACATGAGGTTTGCTAATATCGTTCACCATGTGTTGCTATCTAAAATCTTCAGAGAGGAAGTAAGCAAGTTAGGAAACTCTGAGTTGTCAAAATATTTGTTGCAAGGAGTTCTTGTGTTCTTTCCAAGTATGATTCATTTTCTTCTCAAGTATATTTCTGCCTGCTTTGTTTAATATTGAATTCTGCATAACTTCATATTGCAGAGCTGTAGGCTAAAATGCATTGTGACAGATATCAGTCTGTTTGGTTAAAATTATTTCAGGATTTTAAAATTTCATAAAAATTCCACTTTTTTTTTTGTTTGTTTGGTTTTTAAGTAGTTGGTTCATTCATTTACAGGAAAATGAGACCAAAGAAATAATATACTAAAAATCAAGTTTGTAACATTGCATTATCTGTCTTTCTGTTAAAAAAAAAAAAACAAAAACAAACAAAACAACAACAACAAAAAAAAAAGTGAACCACAAATATTTCTTTGCTCACTAAAATTTATACTATTTGTCCCTATGGTCAAGCAGCTTGGTAGATTCAAACAATATTGGAAGTTGTCACAGACATCTAAGATCTAAGAAGATGGAATTTGTCACAGTTTAGGCAATCATTTTCAGTGGCATAATGTGGATATTTTGACCTCTTACAACAGCAAAGTGACTTCAAATGACACAGCACAACCACCAGGATTCAAAGTATTATGACTTGGTGTTCAAAAGCATTTAATTTCCCTCTCACAGTTGCACTATATTTGAACCTTGAGTAGTTTTGTAGGTGACGAAAGAGGGATTGCTTGGTGATATTTCCTGTAACATTAGCACATACCAACATTCACAGCTTTATCTAGAGCCTTTGCCCAGCTATGGCAAACACATTGTTATCTAAGACTCTCTGCATTGTTTCAATAGTAGCATAAGCACCTAAGTCTAAAATGAATGTGAAGGGAAAACTGGGCATATCTAGATCTACCAACATTACAAACCTGATGCCTGAAACACAATTTTACTCCTCTAGCTATGTGCTGGAAAGAGCTCTGGGTATTACATGAATGTGTCTTGCATGCCACGTCTTGCATTGGTTTACTGGCAAGGTTTTCCAGACTAAAAGATGTTACAGAAATTCTTCCAAATGCAATCCTAAGACAAATTTCCAAGGAACCCAGGACATGTACAAAGGACAGAGAGTAATTGTTTATGCAGGTTTATACCTATTCTATTTGTTTTACCCTACCAGACCTTTATTTCAGTGAGTCATCCTGATGCCTTTACTAGAATGACTCACTGAAGTAATGTCAGTGGGCTCCTCATGCTCTGATTGAAGTACAGGGGGTATTTTGTAAAGCAATTAATCTTGCAAGAGTGCAAAGCCAAGTCAATGAGACTTCTGCTTAGCAATTACTGGGGTACTTTTGAAAATTTTCCATTTACTGGCTCCACAGTCCAGTGAAGTCACAGGGAATTCCCCATGGTCTGCCACAGGTTTTGGATTAAGGTTAAACTGTTTAAGCAATGTTGCTGTAGAACATTTTGAAGAGTTAAATATAAAAACTTGGTATGAGAAAGTTCAGGAAGTCAGTTTTCATTTAAGAAATGAAAGTTCCATTGAACAGATCGATACAAGAAATGAGAACATTGCAGAATACAATTTAAAATATCTCACGTAACAGGAATTTCCATCAAGAGAAGTAAGGAAGGGAGTGAGCCCCCTCAGCTGCAGGAGCTCATGGTGGAGCTTGACTCTGGAAATGCTGGGCCAAATCTGAGCTCAGAATCTACCCTGCAATGAGAGCGATTGTGAGACTTTATCCTATCAGGGGAGATAAAGAGAGAGCAATATTTACACAGACTGGCTAATCAGGAAAAGCCCAGTATGAGCAGTACAATCAGGGACACAAATCCATGCCTCTGTAAGACCAGAGCTAAAGGAGAACCTCTATCAGTCAGCAGAGCACTTAGTGATGAAAGATGGTTTAATAAAACATTGAATCTGTTCTCCTGAAAGGGCAGTAAATAAGTCCCGTGACAGTGGATATTAAGCCAATACCACCACTGCTTTCCCCTGAAAGACAATTTCGTTGGCACTTGCATTTTTTTGACCTGTTCCTTATTTCTCTTGCAATAGAAAAGTCTGTGCGTGAAGTGCCAAACCCACAAATTTACACAGACGTGGAACATTAGCAGTACTTTGCAGTGCTATTGCTCCGTTCATCTCACACCTTTTTCCTTTCAGGAGCTGAGGTCCGAGGTGGAACTGGAGGTCTTGGGAGATACAGGAGGGCTCAACCTCTCTTTCACAGCCATCTGTAACAATAGGACCATTTTTCCACATCAGAGGAAATGTTCTCATGTGAAAGTGGGAGACACAGTAAGTAAAGAATGAATTCTAGAAAGACATGAAGTCCAGAGAATTGAGGACACCAGGGTAGAGAGTTTGCTCTGTGTTAATCTTCCTCCAAATAACTCAAAAAGCAGTAGGTGGTATCTACCACCCTCTTGTTCTGTGCTCTGCACGTCCTTGCAGAGCACCCTGCAGAGCTACATGTGCTGCAGCTCTAAATAGCCACCATTTTGTGTTCCAGGTGTCTTTCAATGTGACTGTAAGCCTCTCCTCTTGTGAAAAAACCAAAAGGCACATTGTGATAAAACCAGTGGGGCTCAGTGACACTCTGGAAATGGAAATTTATCCCCAATGCAGCTGCAGCTGTCGGGCAAAGGCAGAGACGAACAGCCCAAAATGCAACAAAGGGAAAGGCTCATTCGAGTGCGGGGTGTGCATCTGCAGCCCAGGGTACGTGGGGCCACACTGTGAATGTGATGAGAGCTCCCTCGGTGCCACGTCCTGCAAGGGCTCAGCAGACCAGAGCTCCTGCAGTGGCAGAGGTGACTGCTACTGTGGGCAGTGCGTTTGCCACCCATCCTTGTACGGGAAGGTGTACGGGCCACACTGTGAATGTGATGACTTCTCGTGTGTGAGAAACAGAGGACTCCAGTGTGGAGGTACAGTCTGCGTTTTAGAGCTTTGTTTTCTCATTTTTACCTATGAGTTGGTAAATCTACAGTTTCATCCTATATTCAGTTGCGAGCAATTCTATATAAAGTGTAATCTACTGTTTCTGTATGATCTTTAGACTTAAAACAAGACACCTTTAATCATTCCATAACTACTCTAAGTTGTCCTGGCTTTATTGGAGCATAATCAGCTATCTGAGTCAGACTTTTAATGGCTGTATGTGACTGTAGCTCCAAGAATTTTAAAGTATATTGACATACATCAGTGTTAGGCAGTGTAGAATTTCACTCTAACATAATTATTAGACCATATAGATCTTAATTAATATTAATTAATCACTTTTAGGATAATTATTATATTTTAATAATTTTAACCCAGTTAACTCAATGATTCTTAGTGTATCTTAGTGAGATACAGTCAGAATTTGAGAACTTGTATTTATAGGGTTGGTTGGTTTGTTTTTGTTTTGGCTTGGTTTTTTTTTTCCCCCTGGACTATACCATTATAAACCAGAAGTGATTCTGTCACAGCAATGGGAATAAGCATTAAACTGGCAGGAGCTGGCAACGAGATTGTGCTGAATAGATAGGCTGAAATCATGCTGCAATAAATGAAAGACGATCTACCCATTAGGCTGTGCACTGTCAGGAGCTAAGATCTATGTGGAGAACTCCAGTGAAGAAAATGGGGCTGCACTGGCTTACAGCCAGTCTAAGCAAAAATGTGATTCTTTGGCTTTGAAAATGGTGAGGGAGGAAGAATAATGTGAGGAAGAGTGAGAAGAGTTAGACAGGGGAAAGTATCTGCTAGTAAGGAGGATGATTTTTAAGGGCATCATTCTTACAAGGAGACTGATTTGAAGTATAATAAATATTTTTCCAGGCAACGGTGACTGTGACTGTGGGGAGTGCAGATGCCACAGTGGATGGACTGGTGAATACTGTAATTGCACAACTGACACCAGCGCCTGCATTGCTGAGGATGGGACGCTGTGCAGTGGGAGAGGCGACTGCATCTGTGGGTCGTGTGCTTGCACCCATCCAGGTGCTTCGGGCCAAATGTGTGAAAAATGCCCTCTCTGCGGTGACCCTTGCAGTTCCAGGCGGTAATGTCATAGGTTCATGTCTCTGATGCTGGTATCAACAATACATATATATTTATATTTCCCCTTTTTGGGGAAAAAACATATGGATTTGGTTTAAAAGTTCAATATTTGCCCAAAAAACCCCACCAAAAACCAAACAAACAAAACCCAAAACAAACAAGCCCAACTTTTTATGTAAGGGGAGGGGGAAGAATTTCCTATAAATTTGGAGAAATGAGCATTTTAGACTTGTGGAGTTATTTATTCATAGGGTTTCTATGGCGGGGCAGGCACTTTCACTTTTTACTTTTATATGTATTTCCTACAGTGTCTCAGGAGTGTACTTACTGTTACTACTTGAAACTGGATTTACAGACTAGAACCCAAAAGCTTCCATGCCATTTGAGAGGTAGTCCTAACTTGTGTGTCAACCATTGATTTCTTGTACCAAACACAGCTTGACAGAAAACAATTTAATCACCTTCAAGCAGCACAAGTAAAACATCACACTTCCACTGCTGTCCTTTGCTGTATAACTAATCAGAATGGTGCCCTTATAAAACCAGATAAACCTCTTTCTAGTCCACAGTACAAAATAAAAACATCCCAGTATAGCTACAACAGCAAAACTGAGGACTCAGAAAAAAATTAGCATTTGTATTACTGTTCTCATGCATATTGATTAATAAGGTCACACTGTCTGCTCAAGCTTTACACATGTGCAAATTCATAGTCCAAATTCAGTTCAGCTTGACTGAATTAAAAAGCCTCAACTATGTCAAACTAGGTCATAGTCTGGGGATGAAATCTGTGGGTAGCTGTATGTCATATATGTTGATGATAAATTGTCAATGGTGAAGTGCCTTCTGTTCACAGAGCATATAAAATTTATGTAGCTTTCCTGCTGTGATGCATGTTGTATGCTAGGATGTATGAAAAGAAAAGCAACCAAAAATGTGTGTGACATAGGTCTGACCACTTTAAGTATGATGACTCTCCGCTGACCACCCATGCTTATGCTCATATTACGTGAACTCTTGCAGGACTAAAGTCAGTTCTAAATGAGCAGTGTTCAATAGAAATTGAAGCTGGAAGCTGAATTAGATTTCACAGAACACATGTTATTAATGGCCCTGGTTTCGCTTGCTGAGCGCCAAGACAGTCTAAATTGCATTAATGTTTCATGACGATGTCATGGCTGCTTATTTAGAGTTGAGGCCCATTTCTCTCCTATACCAACTCACCACCACTGTATTTTTATGCCTGCCTACGCTTCAACTGAGATGAGAAGTTATTCTGTGCCACATGATTAAACTATCATTTCTGTTAGTGCTAAATTTGACCTATCAGATTGTTCAAAGCTTTAAGTAGAAAGAATTTCTGTGTGCAACTGCTCCAAACATAAAGAACAATGGCGCTGTTTCACTTTGCTCAATTTGGCAAAAAATAAGAAATCTCAAGTTATATTTGGGCATTACCTTAGCTACTTGAACACACATATTTTATGGAACATTAGATCGTTTCTCTCTGTTTCAGTGATTTCTCTTGCTAGAATGCAGGGTGAGGCAAACCAAAAGAGAGACAACATTGGGAATACCTGGGTAGTGTAACTGAGAGAGAAGGCTGAAATGCCAGGTCAGAGAGGGTGGAGAGCAATGGCTAGGCAGCTGAGAAAAATAGTGGTAGCTTGAGAAACATGGTAAATATGACAAAAACACCAACATTGAATCTGTCTTCATGAGACAGAGGCTATCCCATTACCATCTGGCTTTCACTGTTTCCCATTTCCAAAGCCAGTGATAAGGTCATCTTCATTCTGTGAAGATAAGCATATTCCCATGGATATATGTAACTCAATGCAACAGGAATCATAGAATCATAGAATCATAGAATCATAGAATGGTAAGGTTGGAAGGGACCTCAAGGATCATCTAGTTCCAACCCCCTGCCATAGGCAGGGACACCTCCCACTAGTAGAGGTTACTCAAGGCCTCATCCAATCTGGCCTTGAACACATCCAGGGAGGGAGCATCCACAACCTCCCTGGGCAACCTGTTCCAGTGCCTCACCACCCTCACTGTAAAGAACTTCCTCCTAACATCTAGTCTAAATCTCCCCTCTGCCAGTTTAAGCCCATTGCCCCTTGTCCTGTCATTGCAGGACCTTGTAAATAATCCTTCCCCAGCCTTCCTGTAGGCTCCCTTCAGATACTGGAAGGCTACTATCAGGTCCCCTCGAAGCCTTCTCTTCTCCAGGCTGAAGAGCCCCAACTCCCTCAGCCTGTCCTCATAGGAGAGCTGCTCCAGCCCTCTGATCATCTTTGTGGCCCTCCTCTGGACCCGCTCCAACACTTCCATGTCCTTCCTGTGCTGAGGGTTCCAGAACTGCACACAGTACTCCAGGTGGGGTCTGACGAGAGCAGAGTAAAGGGGCAGAATCACCTCCCTTGCTCTGCTGGCCACGCTTCTCTTGATGCAGCCTAGGACTCGGTTGGCTGTCTGGGCTGCATGTGCACACTGCAGGCTCATGTTGAGCTTTTCATCAACCCAGACTCCAAGGTCCTTTTCCTCAGGGCTGCTCTCCAGCCATTCACCACCCAGCCTGTATTTGTGCTTGGGATTGTGCCTACCCAGGTGCAGGACCTTACACTTGGCCTTATTGAATTTCATCAGGTTGGCCTGGGCCCAACTCTCCAGCCTGTCCAGGTCCCTCTGGATGGCATCCCTGCCCTCTAGCAAGTCGACTGTGCCACACAGCTTGGTGTCATCTGCAAACTTGCTGAGGGTGCACTCCATTCCTCTGTCCATGTCACTGACAAAGATGTTAAACAGCACTGGTCCCAGCACTGACCCCTGAGGGACACCACTTGTCACTGGTCTCCAGGTGGACATTGTGCCGTTGATCGCCACTCTCTGGGTTCGACCATCCAGCCAATTCCTTATCCAGCGAGTGGTCCATCCATCAAGTCCATGCTTTTCCAGTTTGGTGACCAGGATGTCATGTGGGACAGAGTCAAATGCTTTACTCAGGTCCAGGTAGATGACATCAGCTGCCTTTCCCTTGTCCACTGTCGCTGTGACTTCATCATAGAAAGCCACTAAATTTGTCAGGCAAGATCTGCCCTTGGTGAAGCCATGCTGGTTCCCACCAATCACCTCTGCTTTGTTTTCCATTTGCCTTAGCAGGACTTTCAGCAGGAGATGGCCATGGGTTTTTTTTGGAGTGTTTTGTGGCAGTTCTCTTTCCTATTTTTCAAGCAGTCTGTCCTTCAAGCTGCTTCTTAGAATCTCAGCACCTCAATCTGGCTGAAGCTATTTATGAAGAACCAGCAAGATACATTTTACATCAAAAATGTTCATGTATGAATTATATTCCTCGTTTCCTCTTTCCATGCATAAACTCTGGATTTATTAAAGTCCACATTGAATTTCTAGTAAGATTTTCAGAGATTTCTAAAGCAACTGGTTTAGATCCCATATTTTAAAATAATATTTCAGTCATTCTACCATTAAATAAAGTAAATAATTTCCCCACCATTTCATTAGTATAATTAGGATCTTAGTAATTCTTGAGGGAAGTAATCATATTCAAGGGACATCTGTTGAGACACCTGAAAGTGTCTTAATACATTATTCAACAGATGAAGATTTATAGTAGGTGCCCCAGCTTGATCTCTCTGAATTCTATTTCAGATATTGTTCATCTGATAGGCATTCCTTCGACTGATATTTAGCAACTCAGCTCAGAATATTTATTTTTGAAAATTAAAGTTATGTGTGAGTAACCCCATGTCTTTGATAGACCTACATGAATAATGTTGCCTGGGGTTCTGTTTGGTAGCTAATATGCTGGGAAAGAGCATATCCACAATACCATTATTCAGGTGAGTTAGGTTTTTTGGGGGTGTTGTTGTTTTTTTGGGGGCTTGTGTGGTTTTTGTTGTTGTTGGCAGTACCTATCATGTTTCTGAGAAGTACTGTATCCATAGCATAAGACCTTTTGTTTAGCTCCTTTTTAAAATGCAGACGCATACGCGCTGCCTTTTATATTGTTGCTCTATGACAGGCGGAGATTGATGGGCTGCTGAATTATTTTCTGCAGGAGCTGTGTGGAATGTCACTTGGCTTCCGATGACAAGTCACCAGGAGAATGCAGTGAAAAATGCAAATTGGTTGATGCAACTGTCAACACTGCAAAGGGTTTGTACACTCAGTTTTCCTTTTCTCTGTGTCTGCATGATTAATGATAGCTTTTGTCTTTTAGTAATTTTATATTTGAAAGTAGCATTTTGGGCTTTTTTTTTTTTTTGTTGTTGTTTTGGGTTTTTTTTTCCCCCCATGGAATTATATCAAGGCTCAAAGCACTTGCTGCCTACAGTTCTTTTGTGGCAAGCAGGAATGCAAATCAGACCTGGTATTACCTGCAAAACCTGACTCCAGTCCTTATGCAGAATCTTGATTACAGCTGACAACTAGACACAGCCCTTTAACCTGTGGCAAAGACATCTCTAGTATTCTAAAGGCTCAGCACATCTGTCTGTTGCTCACTTAAATTCAAAACTGCCCTCCTTCAATGGGAATTTCTGGAATAGGAATTAACCTTGAATAAAATAGTACTTTCACAGAAAAACAACTTTAAGTCAAATAGTACATTTTATTCATTCCTATAGAAGAAACTACTTCCCCATTCCATTGGCAATCTATGTTTATTCTAATGGTGATCCTAGTCCCAGTCTTACAGGAAAATGCAATTGTTAAGGGAGGCACAATATAAGGACATTATATCCACATCACATATGTACCATAAACAGTAAATAAGACAAATCAAAGAATGAGGGTGACAATGGAGAGTGCTGTATGCACATCCAAGGTTTGTGTCTGCAAACTGTTGGAAGCCCATTTACAGCCGCATGCATGCAGAAATGTAATTGATCTGACTTCAGGATAGTTAATATCTACCTTTTTCTTTCTTTCTCTTTCTTGCAAGCAAGCAAGCAAGCTAATATTCTTTGGATCGGCATGCTCAAAAGAGCTGGGAAAAAACCCCAAATATTGCAAAACTCATGGCAGTGTTACTGGAATTGTGACTTGGCAATGAGTGCTATTAACTCAGTACACTCATACTGAAGCTTGTGTACTTTCTAACAAAACCAAATCCTTTTAAATCAGCAAGTCTTGTCTGCCTGACACCTTGGTAGATAGCATACTGCTCTACCACCAAGGACAGGCAACAAGTACAATACAAGTTTATCACAGATTGAGAACGTGTTTCTTTTAATCCATAAGACCAAACTTTCTAATAAGCAGCAATATGAAAAAAGAAAGGACACATTTTTCCTTGTAGTACCATAGGTTTCCTTTAAATCCATATTCCTGTCTGATTCCTACTTTCTATTTTATTACTGTTTATATTAAAATTTGCTTATGAAATTTGAGTAAGAGCTTTAAGTGGATAAGAAATAATGGAAAGTGACAATTATTTTTTAAGAAGTATTTGAGAATCTCACTGCTTTTTCTTACCACTAAAGGTAAAAGCATTAAAAAGCATATCTGGATTTCCAGTGCTATTTTAATCATGTGTTATATGGAAATATAGTAAGTGTTCATCCCCAGAGGTATTGCACACAGATATAAGGTCAGATATTTTTGCTCTGTAAAAATATTATATAATGGTTATGCTCCAAATCAGGCCATTTCTTGCTCTGGACCTCTAGTCCTTTATTGTCTTTCATCCCCCAAATCCTTTTCTGTCATTCTCAAAACTAGCTTCCTCCTGCGTCCTTATTCCCTTTAAATGTTTTTTTTTGGTTTTTTTTTTTTTTTCTCAGCAGAAAAGGTTTCTCAGTTGGGATCATCTGAGAAAAAAAAAAGAAAAAGAAAAAAGTTAAAAAAAGGTTAAGTTTTTGTGCGGATCTATATTAAACAGAGAGAAAAATAAATGGGGGCAGACTGTCGTCTTAGGTCACTTTTTATCTGACTCCCCTGGAATCACTTTACAAAGATTCTAGACTCAGTTTTCTGTTAGCAATCTGTATTTACTGTTGTTGAGTACTGAACACACTAATCCTTCAAGGGACCGTTGTAGAAGAAATAAATGGAAGCCCTTTAACAGTATCCATTGCTGCTTGACATATGTGTATCTGCTTCTGAAACATAATGTAGACATGGTAGGAGTAGCTGTAAACCAGAGAACGTACTGTTTACTTCGTCCTGTAACTGGAGCTTATTACATTTGCTTGACAGCTGGTGCATCTTAGAAGCACTTCCATTTCACTGAAATTCACAGTACACTAGATTAATAAGGTGCACTAGATGGTCAGTGCAGATTGTTAACACCTGGATCAGTCCTTCTGAAATATAAGTGAAAAATCAGAAACAAAACAAAGCTTGGGTTGGACAAAAGTTGTAACACTTGGTGGAAACTGAGGGTATAACTGCTTGCATCTTTCACTCCTTACCACCCACAGTTGAGGCTGTGACAAACCTGACGCCAGCAGTCTCTCATGTTATTAGACATTAAATTTCATTTTATCTGAGCAATTTTCCCCCCATTTCTCTGCAGATTATTCAGAGGTTAAATCCATTCCCTGCTCTTTGCAGGGGGAAAATGAATGCATAACCACATTTCTACTGGCTGTGGATGAAGAGGGAAGGACAGTCATTCACAGCATAAAACAGAAAGGTAGGCACTGAATATTGTTTTTTCCTATGTGAAATCTGATTTTAAAATACAGCAGAGTGAGCTATCTAGAGCTGAGGGGTTTTTTTCTGCAGCACTGCACCTCATTATGTTTGTAGCATTCCTCTGCTGGGTCAAAAGAGCACCTGCTCAAGTACTTGTTTGATGTGGTAGTAAAACTAATACTTCCATGGAAGACAGGCAGAATGATCCCTGGGCTGCAAGGCTATGTTAATTTTTCTAAAGCTTTGTGCACTTCTGAGGTGATGACAATAAATGTCACTTGCATTAAATGAGAAAACTGTAATTGATTTTGAAATTACATTGGACAAATATCCAGAAGAGTATCTGATTCCACTTTCCTGATGAAATCCAGGCAATAAAAATGTCTTTCCCATCCCTCCCACCCTCAGCTGTCTCAGTGCTAAATGTTATCTCTCATACCTCGTAGGGAAAGTCATGCGGATTTGTAACTTTGCTGTGTTTCTCTTGTTAACCGTTTGTGTAGCCTTTCTATAGCATGCAGGTAAGATGAAACCTAGCTTCTACCATAAGCACAGCAGTCTGGTTTTAACAAAGCCAGTACTAGAGAATCACAGTCCTTTGTAAACGACATCCCTAAGATTTGAGAATTTAACAATAAGATTTAATAAAGATAAAATACATTTACTGTGTTATTTAGATAGATCTAGGGAGGGGTGGAGAGGGGGAGAAAGATATCTTAAGGAATACAAAGTTTATTACATGCTGTGTAGTGACCCCACCGCAACTCTACAATAATCAGCTTCGCTGCCATCTGCTGTTCTGCTCCCGGGCCTTTAAATTATTGTGCTGCAGCAGCTGTGATGCATGGGAAAGTGTACTGAGGTGAGACCTCCAGAAATGCTCTAGAAATTGATTTCATTTACAGAAATAAAGTCAAGATGGCAGTGGTAGCCAGAGTGTTAAAGCACTGCTCAAACCAGACTCCTGAATTAGTTAAATGATGACAACAAATACAAAAGTAAACTACAACCATGCAAGGCACAAAGCCTGAAATTATTTTTTCAATGTCCTGAAACCATGTTTCAGTAAAAAAATTTGCAAAATAGTAGTGTTCTCACAGGCTTTCAGAAGCAATACTTTTTAATATCAGAATAATGAAACTTCTTTGCATTTTGTTCAAGAAAAAATGTCAGTTTTAATTTTGATTTTCTAAAATATTGCATGATAGCACTTGCCACAGAACTTGAAAAGCAAAATTCCTTCAAATTGTTTAGTCCTGACTTTTTCAGCAAGTCTAATGGAGTTTTCCTCATTGTTTTAATGAGTGAAATTCTGTTTCCTCGATTTTCTCAGTATCACTGTTTTTCTCCTCTACAACACATGGAATATCAGTTAATTCAAGTAGAGCTTCAGCCCTAACACTGTAAAATTCATAATCTTGTCAACTCAGCCCTGGCTTTTAGAATTACATTGACACATGTGAAAATAATTTCCTAATTTTTCTCTTCAGAATCTGAGTCTGTATCCAACAACTGCTAATCAACACAGTAAAAGAACAGAAGTTAGCAATTAATCTTTAAAACACTTTAATGCAATATTGTTCAGCCAGTTTCAGAAACACTTTAGCAAGCTAGCAGGAGGAAAATTACATGGACTTGAAGAAAAAGGCATGCACAGCTCACAGCAAATGAGAACCCCAGCTTGCCTCTTGGCTGTTTTTAATTGCCTAAAACTCACTGATTGAATATCCACAATCATAATGGTTTTTGTTTCCACAGATTGCCCACAGGTCCCAAATATCCTAATGATAATGGTGGGTGTCACACTTGCTATCCTTCTCATTGGCATTGTTTTACTTTGTATATGGAAGTTATTTGTGTCAGTTCAAGACCAAAAAGAGGTGGCCAAGTTTGAAGCAGAAAAATCAAAAGTTAAATGGCAAACGGTATGTTAAATGCATTTTATATGAGATTCTTAATTTGGTAGCATGGTGCACAACTGCCTTTAAAGTCTTGTGTCGTGGTTTTGTTCTTTTAAACTGATAGATTTTATTGGTAGGTTTGCACTACACTTAATATTCTTTGAAGTAAAATTGCATTATTTTTTTCTTTTAGGGATGAGAAATAAGTAGAGTTCAATCTCCTGGTTTAATTTTGTCCACATGTAAAATCATGCAGATAACATACTTTATTAGTTTTTTAATTAGTACCTTGTCTTTGAATAATCTTAGCAATGCTGTTCACTGCCTACATAACTCTCAGAGGTGTACCCCTCTTCCCAGAAACAGAACCTATTTTAGGAGATTATCGATGGCCTCTGTCATGCTGAGAGCCCGCTCACAGAGGAGCAATTACTGTAAACCGTCCAAAATGTAGGTAAAAGGACACAGAAATTCAGGCCTTATGTTCTCTTTATGGCTTATGGACTTTGAATGCAAACCTTTACATGTTCCTGTTTCTTCTTTCCTTTCTGCCTTTGACTTTTGGCTCTTCTGCAAAAGTTTTAAAATTTCTGAGGCGCTTTGAGAAAAAGCTTGAGTAAGCATTTCTGGTGGGTGTCAAGAGGACAGAAGATAGGCTGCTGTTCACCCAGCTCTGTTCTCACACAGAGCCCTGTCATTGCAACATTTCTGCAAGAACAGACACTGCTGGCTATTCAGCTTCTGAGATGGGAAAAATTAATTACTTATAGGCAAGATCACTTGTGAATGTTTTCTTTATCTTTTAGGAGAGCTACATATAGTAAGAGGGAAGGGATGGATACAGCTGATAGAAGCATTTTACTTTTCTGTCACAAGAGGAAATGGTAGGAAGTGAATGATGAGAGGCCAAGATTAAAAGCCTGAGCAGGACTTGCCATTTTCTCAATATGTGGTAGTCTGTGTGGCTCAAGCAAGAACGCTTTGATGAGTCACACCTCACTTCTGAGAGGTGCTAAATTCACTGCTAAAAGCACTGCCTATGCTTTTAGAATGGTCCAACCACAACATTTGATGCACAAATAATACTGGACATTTTTGTTAAAATATTGTTTGATGATGCAGACTACTTTAACCCAGGAGGCACATGTAAAGGGAAGGATGTTCCAGCTCTAGAGTGGTTTGTGCTGCCTCATATAGGCCATTCTGGATTTCAGTGGCTTGGAAAATAAGTGAGCTGTTGAAGGCTATTCTAAATCAATCAAAGGTATAAAATTACTTCTGTATAATGAATAGATGAGAAGTCCTCACTAGGGATAAAAACAAGCAGGAGGAGAGTATGATACTAGTCTATAAAATTATGATTCAGGAAATTGTAGATGGAATGTTTGTTCACTGTCTTTTGCCATACAAGCACGGTGAGACGGTACACTCCAAAGAAGCCAGAAGACATCATCACACAGCACTTGCTTAGGGATTAGTATTTATTAACAAAGTTATTCTAGATAATAAATTTGCATGGATTTAAAACATCTACAGACATAGAAGGAGGACATCTCCTGTGATCCAGGGGTTGGCTTTGCCATGGGCAGTCTACATTGCCTGCTGTTGGGAACACATTGCTAAGCTAGGCAGGTGTCTGACCTGAGTTCATAGAATCATAGAATCATAGAATGGTAAGGTTGGAAGGGACCTCAAGGATCATCTAGTTCCAACCCCCTGCCATAGGCAGGGACACCTCCCACTAGTACAGCTCACTCAAGGCCTCATCCAGTCTGGCCTTGAACACATCCAGGGAGGGAGCATCCACAACCTCCCTGGGCAACCTGTTCCAGTGCCTCACCACCCTTACTGTAAAGAACTTCCTCCTAACATCTAGTCTAAATCTCCCCTCTGCCAGTTTAAGCCCATTGCCCCTTGTCCTGTCATTGCAGGACCTTGTAAATAATCCTTCCCCAGCCTTCCTGTAGGCCCCCTTCAGATACTGGAAGGCTACTATCAGGTCCCCTCAAAGCCTTCTCTTCTCCAGGCTGAAGAGCCCCAACTCTCTCAGCCTGTCCTCATAGGAGAGCTGCTCCAGCCCTCTGATCATCTTTGTGGCCCTCCTCTGGACCCGCTCCAACACTTCCATGTCCTTCCTGTGCTGAGGGTTCCAGAACTGCACACAGTACTCCAGGTGGGGTCTGACGAGAGCAGAGTAAAGGGGCAGAATCACCTCCCTTGCTCTGCTGGCCACGCTTCTCTTGATGCAGCCTAGGACTCGGTTGGCTGTCTGGGCTGCATGTGCACACTGCAGGCTCATGTTGAGCTTTTCATCAACCCAGACTCCAAGGTCGTTTTTCCTCAGGGCTACTCTCCAGCCATTCACCACCCAGCCTGTATTTGTGCTTGGGATTGTGCCTACCCAGGTGCAGGACCTTACACTTGGCCTTATTGAATGTCATGAGGTTGGCCTGGGCCCACCTCTCCAGCCTGTCCAGGTCCCTCTGGATGGCATCCCTGCCCTCTAGCAAGTCGACTGTGCCACACAGCTTGGTGTCATCTGCAAACTTGCTGAGGGTGCACTGATTCCTCTGTCCATGTCACTGACAAAGATGTTAAACAGCACTGACCCAGCACAGACCCCTGAGGGACACCACTTGTCATGTGTTTCTCATGAAGTACAGTACAAATCATCTTCTTCACACTGGAAAGCATGAGCAATACTAGCTGGTGCATGTGTGACCTATGTCATAACACTGAGTAAGGAATTGTGGACCAAAATGACCTCTTTGCTGAAGAGGTATGATCGAGGCAGTGGTGTGCAGCTCTATCTGTTGGACCCAAAATGATAGTAAGAGGAGTTAAAGAATTCCTGACTCGCATTTCTTCTGTTACTTTTATTTTTGTTGGTTTTGTTTTTAGGAAACAAATCCACTGTACAGAGGCTCAACAACTACTTTTAAAAACATAACCTACAAGAACCAAGAAAAGCAAAAAGGAACCATGGCAGCAGATTTCTATTAGCACCTCCAACACTACAAACCTTCGTTTTACTGGCAAGAAATCTTAAAACGCTTGTTTCTTCTCAGCTGATTATGTAATACTTTTTGCATGTTTGTAGTGCTATAATCATTCTGTTAGAGAAATTATATCTTGAGATGGGAAAACATATCAGTGGTGAAGGTTAGTAGAAATATTTAAAGCCCCTCATCTTAAAATATCATCACAAATATTTTTACTTTTTTTTCACCAAGGGTTGAGAATTATCATATGTAAGGCTGTTTTTGTGAAATTAGGTATAAGCAATGTGCTGTGTATTATTGTGTTCAGACAAAATTCCACATATTTGTGTTTAGGAATGTTCTTGTATCAGTCTGTTTGGTGGGCTGGTTTAAATGTAAAAGATACTTTTTTTCAACAAAGATATTTAAACTACTGAGGTTTCCTTACATCACCCCTGTGACTGAACAGTTTTTCATCAGATACAAATAGCGTTATTACCTATCTTTTTTTATATCTAAGGTATACAGAAACATCTCCTCTGTAATTCTTTTTTCTTGTCCTGTTTCCCTGTTTCCTTGTGTCCTTTTTGCTGTTTGACATTCTTTAAGAACCCAGTCCTTGGGGTTATCTCAGGGAAAGCTAAATCAAGCCCTTACTCCTGTTGTTTTCCAGGTCCAGACTGTTTTTCTTTCCTTTTTTCCTTCCCTTTTTTTCTCTTTCCCTCCCCCCCTC
>VWZE01013089.1:169936-179962 GCA_013396675.1 Eubucco bourcierii | reverse complement strand
TCCCCCTCTCCCCTTTCCATTTCACCACTTACAGCCTATTTAGGAACTCAAAACAAACCTCGACTGCTGGACCATTATGTGAACTGCTGCAAGGGCCCTTTTACATGCACTATAAGTTCATATACAAAGAGTCAGTAACACACACAAACCCATTACTCTTTTGTTGATATATCCAAAATTGTGAGGCTCTTTCAATCCCCAGCAACCAAATCATCTATTCATGTGTGAAAGACTGTATTCAGCTCTTTTGAGGCATTTTGGTTTGGGTTTTTTGTTTAGTTTTGTGGGGGGCTTTGTTTTGTTTAAAAAAAAAACAAAACAAAAAACAACACAGAAGTATCAAATAGATCTGTAGATTCTACTTCATATTCATTTCCATGGTATTAATGAGAATTTTAAATCTCAGTTTTAGCTTGTCACTACTGCCATAAACTCTTACACTGTAATGCATTGCATCAGGAAACTAAAAGCCCCAGCAATGTCAGCTAACATGCTGCATAAACAGTTACATCATTGGGCTAACAGGGATGTACTTTATTTTTTTATATTGTTTGTCCTGTCCATTTTTTAGTACTCTGGAACAGATGGTCAAAATGTACATATGTATACACTTAGGAAAGAGAACTTAGAAATCAAAGGTACATTGACACGGTCACAGGCAATAATGTACATTCCCTATGGCAAATCATATATTTGGTCTAAAAAAATCAATGTTCATTTTGTAATAAATATTTACAAAGTCTGTGTGACTTCAGTCTCTATATCCTCTGCAGTTCCTGGATGCGAGACTGATATATTAGCTAGCTCTGAACCATGCCTGTTTTAGGGCCTGATCCAAAGCCTGCTGGAGTCAATGGCTACAGATGAGGATCTAGTTTCAGTGAAACTATTAGTTTTGGTTTACAGAGATTGTTTTGTTTATACAAACTGCTTAATACTGTCTATTAGCGGATGAAACCCTATAGTATATATTTCTATGCAAGAAAAAATAAACAGTATCAGATGCCTTTGGAAAAAAGGTGATGCTATAACCACATATTAATTACAACATTATTGCTGTGTAAAGGAAACAATGGCTACCATTAAATTAGAATGGATTAATTACAGGTTTACATCCACACTCTTCAGTGTTCCTGCATATCTCATGGTGAAAACTGTGCACAAAGATTTGCATCTGCAACCCTTCCAATCACCAGATTCCTACAGATGTCAGTGCAAGTTACACATAGGATCAAATCCTGTTTTCCTGGCACATGGATAAATTCATGGGAGGCAAAGCTGGCCTCTGGCTTCTATCTCAAATTCCACTTGAGTCGGGGTTACCTAAAGGACTAGAGAAATCTGGATTTAACCCATGTAAATTATCTGTTACTCATGTTTTTCATGTAGGAGTCATCAAATAACAAACCTTCTCTCAAAGACATGAAAATATTTTTATTACTTTTAAAGAAATAAAAAATCTATACCATTTATTAAATACCTTTAAAGTTCTATTTCTAAGAAGGCTGATTCTGCTGCTTAATATTAGGATTGGAAGTCTTTCTTCTGTAGGTCACCTATTTCAATATTGAATTAAATTTCAATATTAAAATGTTAATAAAGTAATATTTGGATTTCACAGCAATCATTTGGTGGTCTCCATTCCCTTTTCCTAGCGACTTAATTGCACAAAGCTAATTGCTCTCTTCCCATCACTTGTACTTTGTGATCCTCAGCAAAGATCCAATTTGGCATGAGGGCAATGTTGACAGTCCAGTTACTCCTCCTGGCAATCTGTCTCCAAATTATTCAAGATATAAAGAAATCATGCAGCATGTCTTGCAATTTCCCTGCTGTGACTGACTGTACTATAAATGTTCTGTGCACTTTCAAAATCATCAGGATGAGATCATAGGAATAATTAAAAATGAATCAAAAGAGAGAAAAAAAGAAGGATTTGGTGATGAAAGTCTCTGTTATTAAGGTATATCAAAGAACTAGGCTCATTCATATGAGCCATCCTCTTAACAACATTAACTTATATCATAAGTTTCCACTAAACCTCCAGATTTCAACAACTTTCAATATCTTAACTGGCATTCGCCCTAGAAAAAAGAGCGGTGTTCACTTTTTAAATTAAGTCTACTATTTTTATCTTGTAGCATTTGTTCCAAAGTCCTTTTTCCCATTTTTTTATTCACCAAACTGTGAGTGGTTTTGCTTGTGGTGAGTGGGATGAAGAAGTCTTTCTGCTGTTTTCACAAATGTTGTTTTGACCTAAGGCTGGACCTTGAGAGAGGCCAAAACGTTTTTTTAACAGTAATACTTCTATTCACTGAAGAGATAAACTGAATAAATGAATAATAATTAGCAATTTCATTATATTTGTGTATCTTTTACACCCTGTACATGCTAACTTCAATATTGTATCTTAAATGGATATTTTTTTCGTTTGTTTTATAAAAATTGCATGTTAACCTGTATTGTACATGTCCAGATTATGTTCAGCGTTGTTTCATAATATAACTAGTGGATAATGAGTATGGGTTGGTTCATAATGTAACTAGTGGGTAATGAGTCTGGGATACAAAACCTGAAAGTCAAGTGCAGTACTCTCCATGTCTTGTCTGATTTTATACATATTGAAGTTTCTTTTGGTGTGAATGAGTTATTGCCCCACAAAACTTACCACATAATCTAAAAATGAAAAAAGAAAAACAATCATAATCTATTTGAAAGTAACAGGTAAATGACTCAGCTTGTTTCTGGTTAAAAACAAATTACTTACTTAACGAATAAAGATGGTGAAATTGAGTGCATTTTTAAATATGCCTTTATTGTTCTCTCTTTGTTTCCCCCTTTGGCTTGCATCTTTATTGTTATTTTCACATGATCTGATGAATCGTAGTAAATTAGCGAACCTGCACTCTGGTGAGACTCCATCTGGAGTACTGTGTTCAGGTCCAGAGCCCCCAGCATAAGAAGTACATGAACTTGTTGGAGCAGGTCCAGAGGAGGGCCACAAAGAAAGGGCTGGAGCACCTCTCCTATGAAGACAGGCTGAGAGAATTGGGAGTTGTTCAGCCTGGAGAAGATGAGGCTCCAGAGAGACCAGATTTCCAATACTTGAAAGGGGGCCTGCAGGAAAGGTAAGGAGGGACTTGTTACAAAGGCCTGTAGTCAGAGGACAAGGGTCAGCGGCTTTAAACTGAGAGTAGAGTTAGGTTAGATGTAAAGAATATTTTTTTTACTGTAAGGGTGATGAGACACTGAAACAGGCTGCTCAGAGAAGTTGTATAAGCCTTCTCCATAGAAATGCTGAAGGACAGATTGGATGGGCCTTTGAGCAGCTTGGTCTAGAAGATGTCCCAGCCCAAAGCAGTGCAGTTGATGTAGATGATCTTTAAAGTCCATTTCAACCCAAACCATTCTATGATTTCTCATGCTTTGGCATGCCCTAGAGCTTATTTTATAACTCTTCTCCCCTGTTTTTAAAGTTATCACATGACATTTAACATCTGGATTTTCTTCTGTTTGTGATCTTTTTATTTTTCAAGGAAATAAGTTAATGAATGAAAGCTGTAAGCAACCTATTTCTGGAACTCTCGTTGATTACATATGGCATTCTTTATACAATAATCCCTGAATTGCACAACTTGCTTAAAGTTAAAGATCCGTGCATTCTCTAAACTGCATGGCAAAGTGATAGCCTTTTATGAGGACATAACCAGGTGGATTGATGATGGCAGAGCAGTGGATATGGTTTATCTTGATTTCAGTAAAGCATCTGACACTGTCTCCCACAGCATCCTTCTGGCTAAACAGTGTGTTCTGGATGATCAGGTAGTGAGATTGATTGGGAACTGGTTGAAAGAAAGAAGCCAGAGAGTTGAGGTCAGTGGGATGGAGTCTAGTTGGAGGCCTGTAACTAGTGGGGTCCCACAGGGGTCAGTACTGGGACCAGTTCTGTTCAATATATTCATCAACGACCTGGATGAGGGCACAGAGTGCACTGTCAGCAAGCTTGCTGATTACACCAAGCTGGGTGGAGTGGCTGACACACCAGAAGGCTGTGCTGCCATTCAACAAGACTTGGACAGGCTGCAGGTTGGGCAGGAAGAAATTTACTGAAATTCAGCAAGGGCAAATGTAGACTCTTGGACCTGGGAAAGAACAACCCCAGGTACCAGTATAGGTTGGGGACTGACCTGTTGAAAGGCAGTGAAGGGGAAAAGGATCTCCCTAGTTGATGGGAGGTTGACCATGAGCCAGGAATGTGCTCTTGTGGCCAAGAGGGACAATGCCATTCTGTGGTGAATTAGAAGGGGTGTGGCTAGTAGGTAGAGAGAGGTTCTCGTGCCCCTCTGCTCTGCCCTGGTGAGAACACATCTGGAGTACTGTGTCCAGTTCTGGGCCCCCCAGTTCAAGAGGGATATAGAACTGCTTGAAAGAGTCCAGCACAGAGCCATGGAGATAATTAAGGGAATGGATCATCTCTCTTACAAGGAGAGTCAGAGGGAACTGGGGCTCTTTAGCTTGGAGAGGAGGAGACTGAGAGGTGACCTCATCAATGTTTATAAATATGTAAAGGGTGAGTGCTGAGAGTATGGAGCCAGGCTCTGCTTGGCGATGCCCAATGACAGGACAAGGGGCAATGGGTAGAAGTTGAGGCACAGGAAGTTTCATGTAAACATAAGGAGGAATTTTTTCCCTGTGAGAGTGACAGAACACTGGAATAGGCTGCACAGAGGGATTGTGGAGTCTCCCTCTCTGGAGATATTGAAAGCCCACTGGATGCATTCCTGTGTGATCTGGTGTAGGTGATCCTACTCTGGCAGGGTGGTTGGACTGGATGATCTTTCAACATCCTCTCCAGACCTGACATTCTGTGATGCTGTGATTCCCCTCACCCCCTAAGCATCATAGAAGGAGAGGTCAAGCAGGACCAGGTGATCAGGCCCTGTGCTGATTGGGCCTGATCACCTGGTTATTCTGCATGTGCTGCAGAATGTCACTCAAGATGACCTTCTCCATAACCTTTCCTGGCACTGATGTGAGACTGACAGCTCTGTAGTTACCTGAATCCTCTTTCCAGTCCTTATTGTAGATGCTGTAGTCACATTTGCTAACCTCCAGTCAACTGGGACCTCCCTGGTTAGCCAGGACTGCTGATGAATGCTGGAAAGTGGCATGGTGAGCTGACAGCTCCCTCATTACTCTGGTCAATCCTATATGGCCACACCACTGACTCATGTGAATCCAATTGGTGTAGCTGACCATTAACCACTTCCTCTTGGATTATAGGGGTTTCATTCTGTTCCTTGTCCCTGTCCTCAAGTTCAGGGGGCTGAGTACCCAGAAAACAAATAATTCTGCCACTAAAGACTTGAGGCAAAGACAACAGTAAGAACCCCAGCCTTTTCCTCATCCTTGGTCACTACTTTTTACTCTGCATCAAATAAAGGATGGAGATTCTTCTTTAGTCTCCTTTTGTTGCTAATGTATTTGTAGAAGCATTTCTTATTGTCTTTAATAGCAGAAGCCAGATTAAGTTACAGTTGGGATCTCTAAATAAGATTTCTAAGTTTAAATGTGTAAGCACAGCTTCAAAGAAAGATCAGGTCTTCTGAGAAGTGTACAAAGGTGCACCCTGTCCCAACCTGTGAGCTCTTGTCAGTACCAAGTACACATTATGCCCTAGAATTTTTCTGTAAGCATTAAATCGTCGTTCTGAGTGTTACACTTAGTCAAGGGTTTTCTCCAACCAGACTGATGGTATATTCAGGTAGTGTATCTTTTCTAAGTCATTGTTCCTAGTCTCTTAGTAAATGACTTCTCCCCGCTTCACACCAAAGTCAAGCTCAGCTCACAGACACACTCTTTTTTTCAGATGGCATTACATCATCAGGCTGCACAGAGAACCAATGGGACTCTCAGCAAAGGATGAGGTAGTGGTAGGTGCTGGACACCAGCAAGTGAAGGCTTGCACTCTAGTTGTGCTGCCTTGCAGCTCTGCTTCCAACCTGCCACTGCTGGATGGTGGGGCAGTGTGGGCATGATGGCATCAAGGGAGCATGCTGACTGAAAAGCTTGTGCTCAAAGGTATTAGTTTCCCTGGAACTCTTAGAAGCGTGCTTGATGTTTCACTGTCAGAATCAATGTCCACTCCCATTTTTTATAGTGGAATCTCTTTATTCCCTATTACCCAGATGTATGAAGCTCCATTCTCATAAAATGATGAAGGGTTCTGCTTAGGAATTGGTTAGCACAGGGTAGAAGGCACATCTGGCCAAACAACTCAGAAATGGTTTCACCTATAAACCTGTTTGCATATGATTAAGAAACACAGAGGAAAAAATCAGTTTCTTGTCCATTCAAGTTATCAAACAAAAGTTGTGAAAGTTTTATGGGACTTACATTTATTCTAAAATGTCTGGTAAGCACTTAAATGATAGTTTCATTGCTATGTTTAAAAAGGGTAACAGTTGTTGATGACACTACGTCTAATTTTTGGAGTTTAGTACAATGAGCCATAGGTTTGTTTAGTGAATAAGTCTACAGTCTAATATTAGCTTTTCTGGGGAACACATTAACTACTCTTTTTTTAGCAAACATGTGCAAAAACCTGCCTTATTCTACTATTGATTTTTTCTAGAATAGTACTAAAAATGTAGGGCACACTAACCTTGATGGCAGCCATGTGTGTTTTAAGCGTGCTGACCTGAGGTTAGCAAAGTACTTATGCGAGTCAGTTGCCTTACAGATGTAGACAGGTTTATCAGTCACTATAAGCACATAAATGTTTAAAATTTAAACAACAAATTAGTTTCTCTGCCATAATTGAAAACGTAAGTTAAACACTGAGATCAGTTATGTGACAAATCCTTCAAATGCTTTAACCAGTGGATCAGCTGTAGGTTATGGTTCTCAGCTCTGTGAACCTGTGCTAGTTAACAGGCATAGAAGCACTTAGGAAAGTATCTCCAGCATTGGATGTCTAGGCAAACAAATTCAGATGTGGGACAGCTGAGAGTAGAATCAGTTAAGAGCTACATGAAGACTGCAGACAAAAGTAGTTCTACATAATAACTGCATGTAATTCCCCATTCTGTGGTGACAGTGTAATTTGCTTTTGCTCTACCTATCCAAAGTGTCAACACTAGCTCTTATCAGAAGTTCAGTAAACAGCAGCCAAGGGAATATCCAAGACTCTCCTGCACAACATGGCAGCATTCTTCCTCTCAAGCAGTGCAAGAGAGAGTGCTCAAAGGGTAAGAGAGAACCACAGTCACTTCCTTGTTTTCTTGGCATTCCCTGCAGAGATGTTGGCAGTATATTTTGGATGCTGCAAAGAAATCTTAACACTGTTTTACCCGTGTCCTTCTAATCCCACTGCTGGGAGACACTTGGAGCTGCAGTGTGTATAATTCATATACACAGAAACAGTCACATAGGTAGCTACTGTCTCCATGTCATGCCCATGCAAGAATAGTAGATGTCTAACAGAGCTTTAGATGTAAAAGGTTTTATTAAAGCTTTTGCTGTCACCCTTACAAGGGAGCTGTTCATTTTGGAAAGTTTCTAGATTAGAGCTAGGAACAGCTAACAAATAAGAGTCACATTTAGATAAAAACCTACGTTTTGACTAGTGACCATTAAACTGGTAGTTTGTAACTAGGAATTTCAGTTAATCTGACACTAGCCAGTATATGCTGCTCCATCTTAGCCAAAGTAGACTCATGGGGCCTGAAACCAGAGCCTGCAAAGCTGCAGCAATTGCCTGGGAGCACAGGAGAATGGAGCAGTGTAACAGAAACACAGAGGTAGAGCTGACAAAAGGAAATGGAGTGCCACTGGGCATGGATGGGATGTGTCAGAGGAGGTAGGGAAGGTGGAAGCAGTACCTGTTGTCACGTGTAACTGGAGTGGCAAAGATGATAAATAAGAGTAGTTCTGTAAACAGCAAAACTTTAAGTGAAATGGAAAATGAAGATAAATTTGGCAGTTGACCAGAGGTGCCTGGGAACCATCATTTTTCAGAGTTAAGTAGAATTCACGATGGTGCCTCTGAAAAAGTTGGAATTGTTGCTTTTGGGGCATGGTTAGTGGAAGTAATTCTGGTCCTGCTTTTTCTTCATAACTGTTTTTTGGTTTGGAATTCCCATTCTGCTTGGTAGGGGACAGAAAAAACAAACAAACAAACAAGCCACACACATAAAAAACTCAACAACAACAAAAAAGATGTACCCTCAGACATGAGAAGGTGCTGAGCACATGACACACCAGATCTGTTTATGTGCCTTAAAAAGTAATGGGTTTTTGAGGAAACAGAATTGGTGTTCTTTGTGGATGAGTGCCATTAACACGAAGGTTCCTATTTCTGCATAGTTCTCATACAGAAGGTTGTGTTAGTAACTAAGTAAATACAGAGGTCATCTTGAACATCTGTGTAGAGTATCTGAGTAACAAAAGCAATTCAGCTCAGACAAGTGCATATTTATAAAATATATGGGTCCAAGTATACACAAAAAGAAAGAAAACCAGATTATCTACAGAGATTAAAATTATTTACAAGATTCCACTTCAGACAGAAAATGAAATTTAAAAAAAAAAGGCAAATCACCACTGTAAATGCCTTGAAGGTAGATAAAGCTTAAAACAAGCAAACATTTATAACTACATTTATATATATTTATATCCTTTTCTGCTATGCACGTAGAAGAATGCAAAAAGTTTGGTATCAGATTGAAAAAGAACTGTCCGGCTGAATCCAGTAAAACTACTCTATCTTTAACCCAGAGGTTCTACTGAATTTGGACTCCCCTCCACTATTCTCAGCTTTCTTAACACCGAAACTCAACCCATGTAAGGGGCAGCTCCTGCAAATATTCGACTGAAGACAGACATGAACAAAATGGAAGGTGGCTATTGTTCTTCCACAGCCAAATGTGAAATGAGTTGGAGCTGACGAGCTGACCTGGCTAAAAAAATCAAGTCTCTGAGAGGGGCTTGTGAAAGCGGGGATGCTCAGGGGCAGAGCAGCAAATCTATGAAGAGGGATCGTGATGTCACTGGTCTCCTACTTGCAGTGCTGTTGCCTATTCCTGGTTCTTTTTAGGATAAAAGTCCCCAGAGTATAGGTATGAGAAAGTAGCTGTTTTCAAATGGAAAATAAGATTAATACGGAGCTCTTTGTCCGTTTGCACCCACGGCCCTAGTCAGTCCGCCCGGCCGGCCCCAGCCACGCGCCCGGCGTTTCCAAGCCCAGTCAACCAGCCTCCAGCAATCCAGCCCCACCTGAGAAGCCAGGCTCTAGCGGGACTGCGCGACCTCCCGTGCACTCTTCCCCTGGCCACGCGGAGTGAGCCCACGGGCCGCCCCTCCAGGGCCGCGCCGCGCCGCCACGCCTCTCCGCCGCGGGGAGCCACTGGGGTGGGGTCGTTTCTCTGCCCTCCCCGGGGCAGGGCTCGTTGGGGCCGGTTCCGCGGAGTGGACCGAGTGGGTGAAGTGCTGCCGGCAATGCTAGGCTCGTGGTTGCTGGCTTGCTGCCTCCTGCTCGGCGGCCGCGGCTTGGCGCGGGGCGCCGCGACCCTCAGCCGGGATGCGGTGCCCTCCCTTCGGAGTGAGTGACGCTTCCGTGGGCGGCCCGGGGAGGGAAGGGAGTGGGCTGGCGGCGCGGAGCGTGCACCCCGGGGTACCTCGCGGCGGGTCGCGGGGCGAAGTTTCCCGCGTTGCGCTGGGCCGGGCTGGGCTGGGCAGGCTCCCCGGCCGCTAGTCCTGTGCCTCCGTGCGGGGCTTGCAGAAGTGTGGAGGTTTGCGGATCTCTCACTTCAGGGCCGCTGCAGCTCTCGAGAGCTTTGGACTGCCACGACGTGTCAGGGCCAGGCGAGTCTCCTGCTGGGATCAGCCTGACCCCAGGTGGAATGTTTCGGGCAGGGCGAAGGTCTCAGCTCGCACGGGGGTGAGGGGTTTTGGGGGTGGGTACCGAACTAGCCCCCCCCCCCCCAGCTGGGCCTTTTCGCCCTTTCTCCCCCGCCCCTTTACTCC
>VWZE01013089.1:135555-169855 GCA_013396675.1 Eubucco bourcierii | reverse complement strand
TTTTTTTTTTCCCCCTTCTTCCCAATGAACTGCAATTATTTTCTGTATTACTGTGTAAACAGTTGACACTGCCTTTTAGGAGGAAGGAGGTGGGGGATGAGGAGGAAGGAAATGAAGTTATCTTGTTCTCTTAGTTTTATTATAGCTAATTTTTCACTCTTAGCTGTGTTGAACCTAAGTAATCAGGAACTTGGAGGTACTGGTCAGCTGTCAGCACTTCATCTGTGGCTTCACATCAGTTTAAGGCTTTGCATCTAGGTGTTGCTTTTTTTGACACCTCGTCCTTGTATGGAGGGGCTTGAATGCAGAAGCAGGATGTTTCTGAAGGCTTCTCTCCACCTTGTCAGTTTCTAAAGTTTCTACTCCCTTGTCCCCTCTGGGCCTTGCAAGTTTATAGAGCCCCTTGCAGCTCTTCATCTGCAGGACTTTGGGTACAGAATCCTCCAGAGACCATGAGCTTTGTAACAGCCTCCTACTAAGAGAACACCTGTGAAATGGTAGGTGTAGCTTCATAAGCTGAAAGGAATAAAGCTTGAGAGGTGTTTTCAAGGTTTGGTGTTGCTCAGGTTGTGTCAATACCCGACTCGAGTTGGCCGTTACCTGCTAGTACTTCAGCCAGCACAACTCTTGACAATTGCATTTTGTAACTGGGGATCAGAAACCACATTTTGAAGAGCACTGTGTGACTCAAGCATTATGATCTGGTCATTCTTGGCATACGTTTCTGCAGAGTGAAAAAGTGGAGTGTTCTGTTACTGATGGACATCATCCAGATGGGTTGTTTGTGTAGATGGTACAAGACCCTTATCTTTTCTCAGCAGTCATTGCCACTCATAAGACTCTTACAGATAAAAGTATTCAAAGGTTGAGAATCCTTGTAATTGAGTTGTGATGTCGCTCCTCCCCAATAAGCTGTATCTTGGGAGCTGCTGTGTGCTGTCAACGTGAAGGTAGATTGAGAATTTGCTTAAGTGTGAATCCCAGTATCGTGGTGAATTAACCTTATTAATCAGTGTTTAATGGTGCTAACAACATCCCAGCTTCCACTTATGTAGCAAATTAACAGTGTCTTTTCTTGGTTAACCACTGTAGGAAATACATAATCTAGCATGAGAGGAAGAAGCTTTTTCTGGCCACGTAGATAGATATATCCATGTCGCCTGTGGAGAATAGAATTGGGTAAGAGGGATGAAACTAGCACAAACCACATGATTTAACAGAAAGCTCAAAAGCAAAGGGCCAAGCTGGGTATCTGGCACAGAGTGTTGTCTGATGTTTTTTGAGTTCAGACACATGAGAGCTGTAGAGATATGATGATTAAAGTAACCTTCCTCCGCCGCAATTAGGGACTTGATGTAGGACAGTTGCTAGGTGTTTCGGAGGTGCCACTATATGTAACAGGCTGATTCTCATCTGCTAACAATCAAAAAGGCTTGTCTGTTCCTACACCATCACAAGCTACCAATGCCTATAGCCATGTGGAAAACATCCAGTTTGCAGTGTGATTCTTTCCTCTCTGTGAATCAAACTGCTTGATCAGATCTGTGCAGAATCTCTTACCAGAAATTTCTGCATAATCTCTAACCTCTCTGTCCTGCTCGTTGTGTGCTTGTTACATTGATGAGCACTATCCCAATGCTTCTTGAGAAAAACCTTTCTTTTCTAGAGCTGCACCTAAACTATGTACTAAACTCAGACAGCATATGGCTGAACCTTATACCTTAGATGTGGACTATATCAGTCTGAGAAGGATTTTTTTGTTATTGTTGCTGCTTTAAAACAGTAGGTGTAGTGAGTTACAGCAGCTAGAAAGCGCACGTGGCAGAAACTGTCACTGGAAAATTTCAAAGGAAAATGGAAGTGCTTCTCAGGTGTTCAATGCATAGTCTCCCAAGGCAGAAAATAAATATCCTGCCTATAATGAGAGGAAGTGCTTGGGTTAGTCACTATTTGATTTCAGAGTGAATGAAATAGCTGAGCTGTGATTTTGCTGATTTTCAGTTCCTCAGCTGCCCTAATTTTTTTTTTTCAGTCTATATGCCCAGTTAAACATTTGCTCCCAAGGCATTAAACAGCTGACTTCTTTTCACATATTTAGAATGTGATGTCACACAGTTCAGTACATTTCTTAATGATTCCAAGAAAACCTGGATGTCAAGACTAACCCCACAACATCTACTGTGGTCCAGGGTAGCCATATATGATTGAACTACATGTATCCAATAGAGGAGTGATACTTTAACCCTTAGCCACCAGCTCTCATGATATGGATAAATTCTCCCTTTCTGTATCCTATTTGAATGCAAAATAAGTTTTTTCTGCCTCTGTAGTTTCAGAGAGTGAAGAATGAATATGGCAGAGAATTTGTCAGTGTCAGCTGTAACATTTTCAGCTTTTATTGTAATTGCACTTTCCAGTCTGCTCCCCTACTTCCCCGCTGGGAGTTATTTTACGATATCTAGTATGACTTCTTGTAAACTGGGTGTTTCTTGGTGACCAGTGTTTTTTGTTCTTTGAACATGACTGATGTCTTTGGACATTCCATTTTATTTCTTTAGTATTTATTTCTGTTATCTAACATGGGAGATGTTACATAGATTTATTTTTGTGTTCTTCACACATCAAAAACTGCCAGTAAATTTAGACCTTACTCTTATTTTCAGAAGTGGCCTTTAGTTCTGATGGATATTTTCAGTTTTCTTCCTAAACAGATCCAACTTAAATATTTGTGTTTTGATACTATTTGATCAATTGCAGTATTCTGCAGACTGAAACTTCTTTTTTTTTCCCTACAGATAAAAGGATATTTGTTATCCAAAATGAAGACTCCAACTTATGTGTTAAAGTGGACACAGTTGGCCTTGTTCTGGAAGACTGCAGTCAACTCTCAAAAGACATGTTATGGAAATGGGTATCCAATCATCATCTTTTCAACATAGGCAGAAGTACCTGTCTAGGATTGAACATCAGTAGACCAGAGCAGCCATTAAGCATGCTTGAATGTGATTCAACTCAATATTCATTATGGTGGAATTGTGATGGAAAAGCATTAGTTGGTGTATCAGAATACAAATTAGCTGTTGAAAGTAGCAAACGCATTGTGGCCAAAAAAATCTCTTCCTGTCAGTGGAAACAGTATATGTCCTATGATNAAAAAAAAAAAAAAAAAAAAAAAAAAGTCATCCAAATATTGATAGGAAAAGTAGTTTCAAAAGATCTTTTGAAGCATGGTTAGGTGCTTAGGATCCTTTCTAGCCTCTGTTGTGCTTCAGGATTCAAAGTTTGTTTTTTTTACATGCAGTGGTTGAGGTGAGCATACCACACAGTATTTTTTTTCCTGACCTGTTGTGTGGACCCAATAAATCATTAACCATGAAAACCAGGAAGTGGGTTTACATCCTCTGTGAAATAAAAAGAGAATTTGCTATTTCCTCTCCTGCAACTTTCATTATTAGATAAGCCCAAAAAGAGGTAATGAAGCATTTAGAATTCCCATAACTGAAAATCAGTCTGTGGTCACAGCATGCAAGAACCAAATGTTAGTAGCGGTGGGCACCTGGACTGTAACCCTTCCAAACTTTGGAGCAGAGATCAGGCTTTTGAGTAATCCTGCAGTACAACCAATGAAGGTGCAGGAATGTGTGTCAAGATCCAGGTTTGCGGACCTGGACAGTTTTCCAGGTATAAGAACTAAGATAAACCCATTGACTATGAACAACCACAGTCAGACTGAACCTTGACCTCTTCCTCAGCATTTCTGTAGAAGGAAAGACATAGTGTTTTCACAGTGTGTTTCAGACTGGATCTGTTGTTTCTCCCCATTTGAACTGTGTGTTTGGGTTGCAGATCTGGTCCCAGTGGTTTCTTCTGCTGTTGTAGCTGGGCTCAGCCTGAGCTCTAACCAAAGTCCTTCCTTTGGGAGCTGTGATAGCTGGGAAAACTTTTTATCATCCAACTTCTTTAAAATCTAGTGGAGTTAATACTTAAGACAAGACAGAAAATATTTAAACACACAGAAGTCTTACAGATTTGCTATGTGCACGTAGCGAGATGAGAGTAGACCTGATAGTAACCCTAGCCCTAGCACTGCGACATTTGGGAGAAGAGGATCAGCCTTAGGCTGGCACTTCTAGTCTAGTTTCAGGACCAAAGTAATGAATTGCATTGGCAAATTCTCTTTTAATTTCTATTTTCATCCTGCCTTAGCTTAAGCATGTTTAAATACAGACCAGTGTGCTGGCCCACCAGGTTGAAGTGGCATCTCTACCTTTAAAAAAAAAAAAAAAAAGATATATAGGTTTTGTAGCTGTTGAACTTGCCAGGGCTGAGATAATCCTTTGCATCTTTCTAGCTAGCAACATCGTAGCAGGCAGAGAGAAAAGGAATCCTGATTACTTTTTTCACCCATGTTCTTTGTATCATCTGTTTACATCAGAAGGCTTTGAAAGGGATTTACAGGTGTAGACTGCTTTCTTTTATATGTATGCAGCCAGCCATTATATCTGGTAGCCTCTAGGAACCTGGCAGTATGTTCTAATTCTGTTGTTGAAGGACTTTGATTTTTAGGTTATCAATATGGGATCTTTCGCAATTTTAATTCAAAGTGTCATTATGGTTCTTGGACCTTTTGTAGAAGCTCTGAGGTTAAGCAGGCACTCGCTGAGGTGACTCACTTATAGGTTTCAGTTGCACCAGATTCTCAATATTTTGGTGCTCAAGTACAATAGAAAAATACTTTGAATGTTTTATAAGGCATTAATTGATTGTGTCAACAGATGTATGTAACATCAGCTTTTATAGCTAGATTATTATTCCCCATGGTAGAAAAAACTTATTTCTAAAAGTTCCTTTGTCTTTTCACATTTCCTTTCCCATAGAGTGACAAAGTGAATGGAAAAAGCATTAGAAACTCGCTTTATAAATACTGGAAGGAGCATGGGAAATAATGTGAAATTGGTCATTTGTCACAGGCTAACAAAGGCAAAATAAGTAGAGTTTTCATCTGAGTGTGTACTGATTCTGCTAACTGTTGTTTTATGCAGTTCATTCTGAAATGTTAATTGTTCAGGTTTGGGTTGATTTTTTTTATTTTTTTTTTTTCAATTAAGTTATAAGAATGTACCTTATTTCATGGTGGCAAATTTCTTAAACTGTTATTTGCAAATTATTTTCACTAAAGTTATGCTGCTTATGCTTATAATGTTGTGTTCTCAATTATAAATTATATTTACCATTGCTACTGATAAAGGGAGAAGTGAAATGTGAGGGCAAAGAAATTAATGTGATCTGTATTCTTGTAATCTCTACCTTTTGTTTATTCCAGAAACATACACCTTGTTGGGAAATTCTTTTGGTTTCCCCTGTGTTTTCCCATTTAAATATAACAACAAGTGGTATTATGAGTGTACCAAAGATGGAAAGGAATTTAGCTGGTGTGCCACGACAGGTCATTATGAACAAGATGAAAAATGGGGGTTTTGCCCAAGTGCTGGTAAGATGTTGCTTGTCTTTTCTCTCCCCCCAGCCCCTGAGAGTATCTAAGAGCAACTCTAGGATGCACCCTGTTTTGGATTATTTCCCTTTTGTTAGAGAGAAATGTCTGTTTAAAAAATGCAAAAAAAGACTTCATTGAATTTTTTACCATAATTTATCATGTTTGGCCGTTGGAGACCCAAGTCTTCATCTCANGGGGGGGGGGGGGGGGGAGCAAAAAGGATGTTATTCTGTGCCACACATTGACCTTACCCTGTAGCTAAACCTCTTGGTCCCAGTGATACATTGGAACCTTCTCTGAGGTAAAGTAAGGGTTGCTCATCCAAAGTGCTTTTGACTGCATTGCATCTTTCACATTCTTTTGCTTCTGTGCACTGACAGAACACTATGTTGGACCTAAAACAGGTAGAAGCAGTAGCTTTAAAAACACTTGCCGTTGGAAAGATTTTGGATGTGTAACGTTCATGAGTATTCTAGCTTCTTAAATAAATAAGCGAAATAATATCTTCTGTTGGCAGAACTGATATGGAAAGCCATCTCTGTTCAAGCTACATTTCAGGTTTCCGTCCGAAACATCTTAAACCAGATGTAAATACCTTTGTAATGGGGATTTCTAGACATCCATTGCAATAGATGGTATTTTCAGCCTTATGGTTACTTCGTAATTATAGTAAATTTACTCTGTTGAGCATGAGATAGAAGGAGATCCAGTGGTTGCTCCTTCACAAGTTGGGTGAGGTGTTCATAGTCTGAATATTGAAACATTCAGATTTAGGAGCAAATAATCAGCTAATATAAATAGAAATTAAAAAAATAGCTCTGTTGTCTTCAGGAGAGCTTTGAAAACCACTGCCAGATCAGCTCCTGAGTATTTCATCAACCATATGAAACACAGAATGGCATTTTATTCCATTAGTGCCCTATTTCCTTATCTTTAACAAAGGAATGTGAAAGGAGTTCATAATCACAGTTCTACTGTCATAAATTTATTAAATCAGAAGCGTTGCATTTCTTGTTAGTTTGTAGTCTTGGGCTGTTGGTGCCAAGTCTGGGGCTGTTGGTGACAAGTTTGTTTTTTAGTAGAGAGTGGCTGTGACATTTTTTGGAAGAAGAACCCCAACACTCACCTTTGCTACCAGTTCAATCTTGTGTCTGCTCTGACCTGGCGCGAGGCACGGGCTGCCTGTCAGCTACAAGGGGGAGACTTGTTGAGTGTGACTGACCCTGAAGAGCAGGACTACATAAGTAACTTAAGCAGTGAGTAGACATTTCTTTAAGGACCTTGTAAGAAATCTGTAGTTGGATCTTTACCTGAAACCAAGTGGCAAGCTTTGGAGCTTAATACTCTGTGAGATATCTCTCCCATTGCTACTTGCAGGACTTCATCACATAGCACACCTCAGTAGAGCTGTCTGAAAAAGCAAAGTGAGTTAATACCCAGTAACCCAAGTGAAGAAGTGGTGGTATGTGTTATGTGAGAGTGTCACTGTCTTAATTCTCCATTTGCACAGAGATTTCCCTTCATTTGTGCAATTGTCATTATGGAGTGTGCTTGTTTTCTTTGGAGAATTATACAAATATTTACCTTCTCTGCAACGTACCACAGGGTCCCTTTCTCATAAGTTTTTTTTGCAAGCTGAACTTTACCAAATGTAAATGACAAGAACGTTTTGTCAGGCTTGAAGTAGATGTCCTGTATGTGAAAAATGGCAAATCTGTTCTCACAAAAGGATAATATTTCTTCTCTGATAATCCTTTTGCTTTCTGCTATGCAGTAAGCATCTCAGACAAATTTCATGGATATTTCAGTGCATGTGGCAAGGATCAAGTGGAGGAATGGGTGGTAGAGCTGTGATGTGAAAGGCTGTCTCAGGTTTCTTGCCTGTTGCTGATTGTCACTTGCAGGTCATAAGCAAAGAGGAAATGTTAAAAATTATTTCTATAGCTTTTTGATTATGCCTGCAGTCTGTAAAAGGACCAAAAGTCTTTTTGTTTATGGAGAACTGAAACAGGATAGCATTTTGTATCAACTTGTTCTAGATTAAATTTCTGAGATCAGCAACAACTTCCACAGGAAGGCTTTGCAGAATGAGTATCTTCTGAAGGACACAGACTTCTGAGTTTGTTCATTTTCATCTCTTTGTTGGTTATTAAAGTAACAGAATTTTCCTAAGGACAGAAAAAACTTCCTGGAGTGTGAGGTTTTTTTTTTTTGTTGCTGTTGGCTTTTGTTTTAGGATAGGATAGGATAGGATGGTTTAGGTTGGAAGGAACCTCAAAGATCATCTAGTTCCGACCCCCTGCCACATGCAGGGACACCTCCCACTAGAACATGTCATTCAAGGCCTCATCCAACCTTACCTTGAACACCTTTAGGGAGGGAGCATCCACAACCTCCCTGGGCAGCCCGTTCCAGTGTTTCACTACCCTCACTGTAAAGAACTTCTTCCTAACATTTAGTTTAAATCTCCTCTCTTCCAGTTTAAACCCATTACCCCTCGTCCTGTCATTACAAGACCATGTAAATATTCCCTCCCCAGCCCCCTTCAGATACTGGAAAGCTACTACAATGTCTCTTTGAAACCACCTCTTCTCCAGGCTGAAGAGCTAGGGGTTTGCTTGTTTGTTGTTTTATTCCTATTCTAATGTGTCAGGACAGCAGATCTATAACTGTAGATATTTTAAAACACGGGAATAGTGTGAGGTATTACTTTGTTTATCTTTTCTGTTTCAGGACAGCTAAATGCTACAGACATAATGCTGTGGATGGGCTTGAATCACCTGGAGGAAGATGCTGGCTGGCAGTGGTCAGATGGAGCACCACTAGTATTTGTGAACTGGAGAGCAAGTATGTGATGTTCCTCTTGGATGTGTTACAGCAGTGTAATTGTATGCTGTCTGTAACTGCAGCTTGATACAACACTGCTGTTCCTACAGATATATCATACTTTTATAGTATAGTATACCTGGCATATGTATAGTATAGTATATATCTTGTTTTTGTAGAAATTTGCATTCACATACATGAACCAAAAACCCCTTCTTGAGTTGTAGCATTACTTGAGATGGATCTGTTCAAAGCATCTTGCCCTTTTATCACTTACTTTTAGAGGTGTTTTTAAGATCCCAGTTGCATAATTAAAAGCTATGCTCTAGCTCATTTCATGAGGGAAAGTATTTTCAATTTGTTTACGTTAACGTACTGTAATTAACACATTAAGATGAGCTATGTGATTAGTTTTGCTACATTTTGAGGTCTATCAGATATAACCAGCAGATACATTGTTGCAGCCTCTCATCTGGTAGGAGCAGCCAAGGAGGGATTGCCACACGTCTACAATTTATGGTCAGTGTTCAACTGTCTGTAGCATTGATGTAGTATTACTAGAAGTGTGGGTGAGCAGAAATATTTATACGTTCATTCAATAAGACACAGCCATACAACACCACTGTACAAGTGCCAGTGGATTTTTTAATGATTCTGTGCTTCTCAAAAATGTACTTGCAGATGTCTCTGATAACCATTTGAAGGAAAATCATTGTGCAGTGATTAATTCAAAATTGAAGTACAGCTGGCAGAGCTATTCGTGTGACTCTGGATTGCCTTTTGTATGCAAAAAGTACTTAAATAAGACAGAGCATGAAATACTAGGTAAGTCTGTCAGTGTTATCTGTATTCTGTTTGTGGGTGTGGAAGGAGAACAAGGGGAAGCCTCATGAACATGAAGTCAGCAGAACAAGAGTCTTAGCTGGACTAAATATATGAGTTTGCTAGTTTAGGTTGGATACAGTTTAACTCAAGTAATAACACTTCCTTCTGCTTAAATGCAGTCATGGTAAATGTGTGGGGAGTCTTAAAATGAATATAATTTTAATATACATGATAGTTAATCGGTTCCTTGTGTGATCAGAGGCTTACAAAATGTTTGTTGTCTTTATGTTATAACAGAGATCTGCTTTCAAATTTAAAAAAGATTTTCAGCTTTGAATGGAATTAACCAATAACCCATAGAGGAGAAAGTTCTATAAATGCAGCTCAAAATTTGCAGTTACTTTTCTGACTTGCTGTACTTCTGATATTAAAAAAGCTTTGTACATACTTTTTTTTTAAGGTGGTTATATAATAAGGTATATAGTTCATAGAATGCTTTGAACTCCCATTCTGTGGGAAAGTGCAGCACTGAGTTTATTAGATCATCAATTTTTGTTTTGATACAAACAACTCACATAGGTTTGACTTCTTCGTCATGACTTAAAAAAAAATTCCTTACTTGTTTCAGATAATGAGAAAGGACATAGCCAAACGTTTTGTAGGTAGTGCACCTGAAGAAGCTTTAACTGGCTTTGAATCTGTTTCAGAGGTAATAATGGAGATATGTTTTAAACTGAGTAAGAAACTGTAGTGTGTTTCCACTAGTCCAGAGCCCAAATGTTGAATCATTAATTAGTCAGTTTGCTTGGTAGGTGATGTTCCATAGAGCATGTGTTTTGGCCTCCTCAATTCTTCTTGGATGAACTGTTTTTAACATTTGAAGATTAAAAAATAATAACTCTGAATGTGTCATGAACATAGCATAACCTTGGCAATTCTATGTAATATACACAAACTTTATTAATTGAAAGATACATGGAAGTATTATGCCACCCATTGTGATGCTGGCTGGTACCCACACAATCGCAACTGCTACAGACTACGTAAAGAAGAGAAGAGCTGGAACGATGCTTTGATTTCCTGCCAAAGTGATGGTAGTGGGCTCATTACTATATCCTCCATGGCAGATGAAGAACTGCTCCTTAACTTGCTTGAAAGTGGTGAGTTTTGGGACTTAGTTTCCAATGTGTAGTGTTTCTTGAAGAGTTTTGTGATGCTCTTTTGTGCAGTCCTTTAACATCGTCCACTAAAGCACACCCAAATGAAGTTTACAAAAATAGAAAACATTATGGGGTGTTCCTTCTAGAGCTCATAAAAAAGTATAGCATCGCCTTCTTCAATAACCATACTTAAAAGAAATGGATCAACAAAATATACACAGTGAGGTCACAGTAAACACACTAGCCTTTGTCCTTTCCTGTTCTTGTCTGGTTCCTTGCAGAACATTCAGTGATCACCCTTATGCAAGAGGTGGGCTGAGAAGGAACAGCATGTCTTTTGTTTTCAGGCTGACCTTGTCCACGTGGCAGCGTTGCTGCTGCTAGTACATAGAGTTCTCTTTGATGGCAGCAGGGTGTATCAAATCAGTTCTGCTAGTCCACGTTGTCCCAAGAGGTAGCACCATTACACGAGGAACTTAATGAACAAAAGCTCTGGTGCAACACTGTCAAGATTTTTGTTGTCATAACATAAACACAAATTTTAGGAGTGACTGAGGGAACTGGGATTGTTTAGTCTGGAAAAAAGGAGGTTCAGGGGGAGCCCTACAGCTACCTGAAAGGAGGTTGTAGTGAGGTGGATGTTGGTCTTTTCTCCCAAGTAACAAGTGATGGGAGAAGAGAAAGTGGTCTCAAGTTGTACTGCAGAAGGTTTTGATGTTAGTGGAGTCACAATTCCTGGAGGTATTTAAAACATATGTAGATGTGGCACTTAGGGACAAAATTTGGTGGGGGACTTAGTAGTGCTGGGTTAGTGGTTGGACTTGTTGGTCTTAAAGGTCTTTTCTAACCTAAATGATTCTATGGTTTTATAATAACAGTAAAGAAAAGTGAATATTTTGTGCATACAGCTGACATCAGTGTGCTGACAGAGCTGCACAGTTTGGCCATGAATTTAATCTTCCCAGACCTGAGGCACAGTAATGTGTTTTGTCAGCTTTGTCTCAGCAGGGATGGAGTGTTACACTGGATTTACTGGACATCATCTCCTGTTATCCTCTCTCCTGCCATCCATCCTCTTTGCTGTCCTGTCTGTCTCTCTCTTAGGAGATACTGTAGCGGTTAATTTCCGTTACTTCTGTTAACACCTTCCAAAGACATCAAATACCATTACTTCCTGAAATTCTCTAATGGTTAGATGTAATTGTTCTCTGTATTCAGCTTCAAAGTTGTACACTTCTCTTTCAAGCCTGCTTCAAGGTTCTCTTCAGAAGGGCTTACATGCTCAAAAACCTGTCTTCTTTCTGTGGTTGTAATAACTGATCAAGCAAGACATTAAATTGAACCACAAGGCCTAACTTTCCTGTGTTTGCCAGCTATTGTGGCTACAACTGTGTTATTGCTGGGACTTGAAAATGTGACTCAGAGAAAATGTAAACCCATGTGCCATGGAAGACTAAGAAGAAGTCTTTCCCTTCCATGTCAGGATTTCTGCCCTGTGCACTTCAAAAAAAGTGCATATGCTTTTGATTTATAATTTTCAGAATTTCAGAACATATATCATGTATGTTGATCTGTTTTTTAAATAATTTAATCTTCAAGGGCAGTAGAATATTATTTCATCCCTAAGGTTTCCTGAAGTTCATTCCTTTTTTTTTTGTTTGTTTGTTTAAAGAGATAATTCTTACAAAAATCCCATGAATAATTTTAGTGGTGGTGTCGATGTTATAGGAACAACAGACATAATTTTTTCACCATGAAAATCTGAACTCACTCTTTTACAGAAAATGTAACTGAAACATGGATTGGGTTATACAGTAATAACACCCCTGTTGTTTTTGAGTGGTCAGATAGCACCTCAGTAAAATACTCTAATTGGCACAGCCAGGAGCCTAACACCTTACAAAGAACAGGACAACTCTGTGTTTCAGCACAAGGATCTGTAAGTTTCCTTTTCTTTTGGAAAAAAATTAGACACTTCTGTTCTACCTCATAGTTTATTTTCTCACTGTGGGTACTTTTAAAAACTGTAACCTATAGTACGACTTTCTTTTTGACTTGGAATATATTCATATTGTGATAAATACAATGTAGCCTTCAGAAACTAATGCGTTTTGTAGTGCCAATGCACAGAAAATTAATCCTAGATTTTGAGCTTGTGTTAACAGAAAATACTGCATACATAATGCTTGCCAAGAGCAAGAGAACAAACATGAGTAGATATTTTGATAAAGACAAAGTAATGTCAAATACAGTAGTGTATATTATAACTCACGATGCATCAGTTCTGGTCTTGAAAGCTTCAAAATCATATTTTGAGAAACTGTCAGCTGTACTTATTATTTTATATTGCTGTCAATATTTATAAATTTTATGTGGCATCTTTCAAAAACAGGTAATACTGTTGTAAAACTGGGAATAACGTTCAAGTATTTTGTTGTCTCTCCAGTAGTGGGTCCAGGTTGCAATCTCTTGGGAAAACCGAGACAATTACAGTGACCTGGAAAAGTGGGTTCCTATTACGAGCAGAAAATAGAGCATTGGTAAAATTGTGAGGTTGATTTAGACAGACAAAACTCTATTTTACCTAGTAGCAAGCAAATGAAAAGGGGGTTCAAGACAAAATTCTTCAAGAATTATTTTTGTTACAGGTGCAGTATGTATAGATGTCTGGAAAATTTTGTCATGCAAAATAATATCTTAAGTAAGGACTGTTCAAATATAAATATTAATCTTGCAAAGTATTGTAATAAATAAGAAGAAAGTTCCTGTCTGTTCTGAAAAGTGCATGCTCTGACATGACCATAATGTTAGTTAATTAAGATGTGTTGTTACATCCCAAAGAGGCAAACCCTTTTGTATAATTGATCTGAAAAGTACTGCTGACAGTGTTGGTAGAAATAAATGGTCCATCTAAGGATATGTAAATGGAGTGAGAAAAATTGCTTATTTTTACTGAAAAGTCAGGAGGAGGGAGTGTAATCTAATGTATGCATAGATATGCATAAGAATATAAGTATTCACAGAATATACTTCTTTTTATCCTTTAGGAGGGACGCTGGAAGGTTAAAAAATGTGAAGACAGATCTTTCTACATTTGCAAAAAAGCAGGAGAATCTATTAATGTCTCTGCTGAGCTGGAATCTAACTGTCCAGAGGTAAGTTTTGTAGTTTGGGTTTTTTTTTTTTTTTTGTGTGTTCTGTTTGGGAGCCTTACTAATAGGAATATACAGGAAACCTCTAAATGTAAATGTAACTATGGAACACATGGATGTGAATAGATACATAATTTTAGGGTTTCATATTAAAGACACACATCTTTTGCTAGGAAAAATCTCATTGCCCTAAAAAGCATGTAAACTCAATACTAATGTAAGATGAAAAGGTTTCCCAAGGTGCCTTTCATGGCTTGTTGCATTACCAGCAGTTGCAAGCCAAGTTCCTATTTCTTTCTAGATCAAAAAGTGAAAACACTTTTGCCCACCATCTGTGCAAATAATGGCTGTTACATGATGCTTCATCCCACACGTGGTTTTCATACACTGAAATGGAATGTCAGGGTGAAAAACAATCACTTTCATTGACAGGAGAATGAACTCTTCCACTCATACATTAACATTCCTTTTGCTTTCAGACACGAATGGAAAGGAGCACAACTATCTAAACAGGACATTGCAACAGGTTTTCAGGCGTTTAGGCTTTGTATTCTTGTAGTCAAAGATAAGGTGTTAAAGTATGATTTTGCCATTGATTGCTTTTCACAACGTGAAAAGTGCAGTCTTGTAGATTTTGTATTTATTCAAAACTGTGGAGGAGTTTTGTGAACTGTTTTTTCTCTCAACAAAAATCTGCTATCTGTCACTTGTTTTATGCTTTAATTTTCTGTTTTTTCTGGTTTATTGTCCTTTTTTTTTGAGAGAGGTCGAGCAATACAACCACTTTAGTTGAATTATAAGAAGGTTAAAGGAGAATGTTTTTGAGTCAGATGCAGTGTTTCCCCAGACCTGGGAGTTAGATGGTGATCAGATCCAGCATTCTGGCCATGCTGTTATGGAGGAAGAAACTACTGTTTGGTTCCACCTTAATATTTCAAAAAATTTAGGGTAACTGCATTCATTTTATTTGGACCAATGCATTTTATCACTCAAGATATCACTGTTAGTGTAAGAAATGTTTAACACGTGCAGAGCAACTTCCAGTTGCAATCAGGAGCTTGACAGCACTTCAGCTTCTGATACCTCAAGGGACTGGGACTCAAGAGACTGAATCAGTAGTCATAGGTAGCTCAGGCTGCTGGCAAAATGAGTAGGAATTTAAGATAAATTCTTTGCTTGCTAAAGTTTTGTGGCATGTTGAAACATGTAATAGTCTCTTGGTTTTGATAGAGCCTTTTCTAATGTGAAAAGAGCTGTTTTTATTTAATCAAAAGAGGTCAGTACTAAGCGTACTCAAAGCTACATTTGATTTCAGACACTTCATCTTGACAATTCACTCTCTTTTGACAGTCAGTGTATATGTTGTTTCTAGTTATTGACCTAATTTTTCAGGGCTAAGTATTTAATCCAGATGTACCTTTTCCCCCATTTTTTTTTCTGTTCCTGATTTACTTTAAACGTACAGAATATCTGCTGGCATTTTTCACATTTGAGGTTTTGCTGCGTTAACCTCCTGCTGTCATTCATGTTGGATAGCAAGTAGATTCTCAGGGAGCTTTGGCCTCAGGCATAGTTATTTGCTCTTCTAAAGCTTTATAGTCTTATGTATCATTACTTAGCTTTCATCTCATGTTGATTTTATGACTTGTGTATTGAATGAACTAGCCTTTAACTTTTTCTGTGGTGCCACTGATTGCAGTTTTTGCAGTATGTCTGTGTCAGGTTACCAGAAATCTGAGCTCTTTCTTTCCTATACCTCTGTCATCCTAAGACATAAAGAGTGCTAAGCGCTTTCTTCCCTAACTAGGTCAGCTCTTTTCCTAGTCAGCAGGGTATTATAGAGAATAAATATTTTATTGCAAAGGTCAGATTCTCTGGGCAGTTTTCCCCAACACTGAAATAACAATTTAAAACGTTTTCTTTCAACCAGCTTTTGAAACAGGCTGTGGAGCCCTCAGCTGCTTGGTAATTGAATTGTTGGTTTCTGTGTGCAGAAGTGAGCGGCGACTTTCCCTGGTTCTCCGTGCTTTAATTAGTACATCAAATGATAACACTATAGTACTAAATTGAGCATTTGTCTTGATGGCTGCTCTAACAGGAGACAATTGCTGTTTTCAAGATGAGAATTACTGCTGAGACTACAAAACCTTGTAAAGAGCAGAAAGGCAGCTGCTCAGAATAAGGATCCATTTGGCCTCTGGTTCTGCCTCCCACAGGTGGCTGCAAGTGATGTTTGGGAAAGAGCAGGAAAGAGCGAATATGGATGGTGCTTCTCCCAGTTTTTCCTTGACCCCCAACCATGCAGGGGATTTGCTGACCCTTTTAAGATTTGTGTATCTAACCGCCCACGTTGGCTAATGTCTTGAACTCATGTGAACTGTGCATTCACAACATTACTTAGCAAGATCTACAAATATACCACCCTTTGAGTGAAAAATACCACTTTCTTTACATATCGGATGTTCCTCCTGTTAGCTTAACTTTGTTTATCATCCCCAAAGTCTTGTACTGAAGTAGCTGGCCGTTTTTGTGGCACTTACCATTTTGTAGATGCTTTCTGTGAGCTTAAGGGTGACTGCTGTTGAATCACAATAGGAGGGAAAAGGGCCATAGGGGTGTCAGTGGTGACTGGACAGGAAGTACAAAAGGGGATTAGGTTTTAAACCACTATATAATAATTAATACTCTATAAAATAATGTTCATTTCTTTTAAGGGATGGGAAAGACATGGTGGATATTGTTACAAAATCGACAGTACCCCTCGAAGTTTTGAACATGCTTCCAGTGGTTATTTCTGCCCATCTGCACTTGTATCAGTAACAAACAGGTAGTTACGCCTATTAGACAGTGTGAAGATACCTCTAACAAGAGCTTCTAACTTCAGAAAGTGTTGCATGGCAAAAGATATTATCACTATGAAATAATATTTCTGTGAGGTGAGCATAATTACTAACACTGGCTAAAATCAAAGGTGTGCTTTGCTTTATTTTTTAATTGAAAGTAAATCAGTAAAAGGCAATTTTTAGTCTTATAAACATTTATAGCAATGTGCACACGTGAGCATGCAGAAATCTAAACAAAATTCTCTACAGAAGTGTGTCACATCTTTAAGAAACTTTAATAGTGGAATACTTGGAAACTGATAAAAATTATTTTTTTTAAATAAAAAAATATAAAATTTTAATCCAAATCAATTAATGTTTTATAAATGTTTCTACTTATGTATGCATTTAATGTGAGTTTTCAGTAAGTAGGAGGGGAGAATGAATGTTTGAAAGCATTTGAGGTCTGTTGTCCCTTGCTTTGTTCCTGTGTACCAGCTTCAGCAAAGGCTTCCTCTTCAGATATCCAGATGCTTGGGTTTTTTCTGCTGTCTTTGTGATTTACCCTATGTATTGGATTCTCATTAAAGTTTATGACATACTGATAGATACAGTACAGATACACTTTAACTTTCACATTTGTTGTAAAAAAAAAAAAACCCAAAAAACCCGAAAGCAAACATATGGAGGAAATCTCCCCTCCCTTTAGGACGAGAGAAGTACTGTAACCACCAGCCACCAGATGAATGATAGCTAGAAATTTTGGGAAAACACAGGCTGCCTCACATGAAGGTTTACATGAAGGGGAATGTTGCCTGCCAGGTGGTTTCAGGGTTGTGCCCAATGCATACAGTGCTGTTCTGCAGTGTGACAGCAATCCTTACAGGGAGGATAAAGGACAAATTCTTGCAGCTCAAACATCACAGGGAGATGAGGGCATACTGTACATCACTGGAAGCACGTCTTCTGACTTTTTTGCTTATTTATTTTTATTTGATTTTTGCTGGGTGTAACCATCACTGTTTATTATGTTAGCTCCTAGTTCCAGTGCTGGAGTTGCCGAGGAAGCTAGTTTTTGGTTCAGCTTTGAGTTTGCCTTTCTTAAATTGCTTTTGAAGTTTGTTGTTATGATGTGAAAAAATCAAAAGATTTTTAGTGTATTGATGCTTAAATATTTGTTCCAAAGGAGGAAGAGGAGCTGATTTTAAGAAAAGATAACATGAAGAGGAAATGAAAATTGAGAGTGGCCAAAAACTTTTATTTAGTATTACTGATAGATTTTCTTTTTTTTTTTTTTTTTCTTTTTCTTTCATTAATGTCATCCTTGTGGTATTTAGCCATTCTTTTCACTGTGTGTAAAATCAAGAAGTTGTATAAGTCTTTATAAAACTGAGAATTTGCTGTGTATATTCTCATAGCAAATCAGTTAAATGTGCTCTTAAGCTGAAGCTTTTTTCATATAATCCTACACCAATTATATCTGAAAAATTACATTTAAGTGACAAATCGCTTACTATGTGCAACATTTATTACTTGCAAAAAGGTGTAACTCTCTCACAGAACTTTAATGAAGAAATTAAAGAAAGAAAAAGTGATTTCTTCTGTAGTCAGATCAGCTGTTGCTTTGAGTCCTTCAGCTCTGGTTTCTTAGTGCTGGTTTGTGTGTTCTGTTCCAACAGGATACTTTTGTGCAGAGCCTTTTTTTTTTTTCCCTTCTTTTTGTCTATAGGTTTTTCAGACCTCACTTTCTTTACTCATTTATACAAGGAATTTCTTATTTGTGCATCATTCATATATTCTGTCTTCACATCTTGTAGTTCAAACATTGAGTTTGTAAGGTCTTAATCTACTGTTTCTTCTGTATGCCCAAATGGTGAAAAAATTGGTGAAATTTGGGGGTTATACCACAGATTTGTGCCTAAAGTTCCCCACAGCATTCTGTAATGAAAATTAAGTATCTCATATATTTTTCTCTTTTTGCGCTATTTAAATAATTTCATGAGAGCTGTTCACTGCAATACCAATTTACCAATTTTATGTAAAAAAAACTCTTTGTCTTGGTTATTTTATTAAGGTTTGAGCAAGCTTTTATCAACAGCATGATTCGTAGCATGGCCAGATCTGAGAGAACTTATTTTTGGATAGGATTGCAAGACCTTAACAACACAGGAGAATACTTTTGGCTAAATACAACAGGAAAGAATAGCTCTGTGAGCTACGTAAACTGGAACAAGTATGAGCCACGTGAGTACTGTGCCAATAAAAACAGAAATGGCTTGGGGGATGTCAGTGCGCTCCCTTTCCCTGCCACTAGTGGCTTTGCAGTCACAGAAGAGTCCCAGTCTTTCCCTCCCTGTCCTGCCAAGAAAGGAGAGAGATAAACTTACCTTTTCTGTTGATTCTGTAAAGATGAGTTGGCCTTTGTGGAGAAGCCAGAGCTTCTCTGCTTCCCATCTGGGTGCTGTTATCATGGTGTGTCCCTGGTTGTGGTGGGGCAGTGGGTGTCACTCTTCTCACCCTCTGGTGTGGCAGGGGGAAAATTGTCAACCACGATCTTCTTGAAGACACAGATAATTTCTGACATTTTTCTATGAGATGTTTTAATTTATGACCTTTTCAAGGATGTCTTCAGGGCTTCCTGGGACTCCCAGCAAAAGACCCCGGAGAAGTAATGAATTTTATTCACTAACAGTTTGTAATTTGTACCCTCTAAACAGTTAGAGTTTGTAATTGGCATTTTATATGGGAAAAAAAAAAAGAAGGCGGCAAATATTGTCTTAACTACATTTCTGTCAGTAACAACATTATGGAAGTTTCTTCTTCTTCCCCTTTACTTTGCTAATACTTGGTTTGCTTGCTTGATTTTATTTGGTTTATGGTATTCCAAAGAAAACATTCCAAGAAAACAAAACCCAAAGAAATTAAATAGCTGTTCATTCTTTGAAATGTGAGCTTAGGAACTGAACATAGAGACATAATAATAGACTCTTCAATTCACTCACTAATTCCTACTCAGTTTTAGACTGCATTTTATTGCTTTACGACTGCAATTTCCAGAAGCACTATTGTAAATTGCATTTAATCTGTGCTTTGTGAGAAGACCCCTTTCTCATGGTTCACTTTGCAGTAAGTTTATAAACCAGTACAGGTTTATAAGCTGGTTGTGGCCAGAGAATTTGCTGCTTTTTAAGTTCATTGAGGCTTTATCCTGGAACCCGATGCCAATACAGCAGTCACTTCACAAAATTTAAATGCTTTGTTCTGATTAAGAAACATTTACTGTCGTGTCTAGGCCGTTCTGGAGGTTGTGTGGCTATGCGAGGGCAGCACCCTGTTGGTTACTGGGAGGTAAAAAGCTGCAGGAACTTCAAAGCAATGTCATTGTGCAAGCAAAAAATCAATTCTTATGAAGAACCAGAGCTTACATTTCAAAAACACTTGAGTTCCTGCTATTTTGGATGGGAGTCTGACACTAATCTGCTCAGCTGTTACAAGGTACTTGACAAACATGTTTTGGATTTTTCTGGTTCTATATCTGCTTAGGGATAGGCTAAAATATTACTGATAAAGTATTATTTCTTTCATTCAACAAACAAAAATTAATTTTTACCGTCCTTCACTGCATTTTAAAGTGAATGAAGGTCTGAAGAATCATAGCTATTCTTGGCACATACATGTGCAGTGGGTTAGGAACTTCCCCCCCTCTATTGAAGTTAACCAGACCAACTCAGACAACTTGGAAGTAAGATGAAATTACATTTACAGCAAAGCAAAATTTACAAGCATATATACAGAATATTTACAAGTATTTACAATTATATACAAATCAGAAATAATACAGAAATCCAAATTCCCTCCTGGACAAAGAAACTGCCCAGAAGGGGCCCAAAGCCTCTTTCTCTCTCTCCCTTCCCAGACAGACAAATAAAACAACCAGCAAAGCTTAGGATGTTTTCTGTTGGCCGTGGTTAGTGGAAGATATTAGAGCGGAGCAAAGAAGGTGTGAGAGAGAGAGAGGTGTCCCAGAGCAAAGTGGGACAAATTATTTACATGTTGGCCTTTTATCCCTTCCAGCAAACCAGTGAATGATACATAATTCACCATTATTTTGTTTTCACAATCAATGATCTAATTTCTCTCATTTAAATATTCCAATTATCCTCAAACAAGCACAACATGGCTCTGTTGTAGAAAAACTATGAATAATACTTGGGGTTTATGGATTTCTGAAACAACTGCTCTCCAAAGTCATTTATGACAGTGTTCATTTCATTGCAGATATTTCACAATGAAAAAATTTTGATGAGAAGAACATGGGAGGAAGCAGAAGAATTATGCCAAGATCTTGGAGCACATCTTGCTAGTTTTAGCCACATCTATGAGGAGACATTTTTAAACCATTTATTATATACTATTTTTGATAGGTAATTTTTTTTTAACACCAACAAGTTTTATCTTAATTGTATTAATATGTTAAAAATTATCTACAATTTTGGTTTTTCCATACCTGTACTAGTGGCTGAAGAAGTCTTGTCTCAACTCTAAAATCCACTTAGAAATTGAAAGACCTGTATTAGCAACAGTGTAATGTGATTCTTCTTGAAGATAATCTTTGTAGTAGATGTTGAGCAACTGTTAATGTCAAAGTGATACTCTTAGGAGTAAAAATTTCACGTTGAAATGGAAACCTGACAATTTTAACACTATTTAAAATGTTTTCCTCTTTAAAAATATGATTTAATATTTTTAATAGGAAAATTTAGTATTATTCAATGATATGAGGAATGTATTGTACATGTACACATGTAATACATTTCTTAATGTATTACAGAATGATGCATTTAATTAAGAGCAAATGAATATGAGTATTCTGAAATAACTAACAAAAAAGTGCATAAGAAATGCTGTTTTCTTTGTTTCCATCACAGGACTGAAGAAAGACAGTTCTGGATTGGATTTAATAAAAGAAATGCACTTTCTGGAGGGACATGGCAGTGGTCCGACAGAACACCTGTAACTATCTGTGTACTATCTATTTCAGTAACCTAGAAAGTCATAGCTGTGCCTAAGCTCACGAAAATGAACCTTGTGAACAAACATTGGCCAGGAGAACTGTTTGGTTTTCATACCCCCACACTTCCTTTAAAGTTTTTGTTACAATAGGGTTAACACTATTAAAATAGCAGCCTATGCAAAAGGGCTGTGCAGCTGTGAAAGGAGTTTGTTAGGATTATGCAGAGTGAATACATACATGTTTTATGTGTTCTAAACATGTCACATATTTATATATATATATATATACACACACACACACTGGCATAGTTACTGGAGAGCCCTTGCATGACCTATGGATATAAGCTTTATTTGTTCCATGAGTGTTAGGTTCCTGCCTGCATTCAGAGCTACCTGTTTCATTTTTTAAATACGATTTCTTGATTTTTGCATCCTTGAAGACATTGGTGTCATGTTACACTACTGGTTTAGTACTTTGTATTTAAATGTCAAACAAATGGAGCAAGCTCAGTTTTTAAACTGTAATTGGTTTGCAGCCTGAAAGAACAAAATAACTTTTTGTTATTACTAAAGTAATTTCAGATTGCAAGTGGAAATTTCAGGCATGAAGGTGTTGTACCAAAGGAAAGATATCCACTATTGCTAATCATCTTTCATAGCTGTTGAATTATTTTTCTGAAGTCTCATGCAATATGGGAAGGATGAATAGGATATTGAGAGAATGTGATTATTTACCCTGGTTTTCAGATTTTATGGCTGTATTTTAGGTGGTCCTCTAGCTGTTACTTTTGATGTTCTTACCATACATATCTCCAAAATATTTCCTTTTTCTCCACAATGAAAATTTGAAAGGCTTCATCTTGGATTGTTGGAGAAAGATAATAAATGTGCTGTTTTCAGGTTGTCTCTTCATTTTTGGAGAGCAAGTATGTTGAAGATGACTCAAGAAACTGTGGTGTGTTCAAAGTAAATAGAACAGTCTTTCCAGCACACTGCAATGAAAGGCGTGAATGGATATGCAAAATACCAAAAGGTGAGATGTTAATTAACATGTGTTGTCTATTATACCCATTACTTGCAGTTCAGGAGAGACAAGCAAAAAAAAGTATCTGAAATCCTGCTTTTTTCCCACGTCTGGAGTTGCCTTTGTTGGTTTTCTTCATGAAATCAAGGCAATGCTGTGTGCAGCCATTAGGATTTGTTGGCCAGTTGTCAGGTTTAATATGTGCAGTCAGTTTAAAAATGAGTAGCAGCTAACAGGAATTATCAAAGTCCTTATTTGTAAAGGTTACTAAAAATGTTGTTTAGCAACTGTGGCAATTATTTTGCTCCATGTTTAACTCCTTTTGATTGTTCCTGAATTAAAATAGCAATATTCTTCATTATTTTGATTAAATCCTTGCCATAAGGAGAAAGCAGTTCCAATGAAATGTCTCTTCCCATTCTTAATCAGCAATGTTTTAATTTGTTTCTGTATTTTTACAGGTGTTAAACCAAAAAATCCAGATTGGTACATAGCTGGTATGAAAACATTTCTCTTTTTTTTCACATCTTGAAAAACTGTAGCTTGGAAATGAAAAGAATTGGCAAAAATAAAAAGAAATGTTCACAGTTAAAAATTTACATTAAGAAACTCTGTAGGAACTTCTTGCCATAGATTAAAATCTGCAATCCTTGTTTAGGAGCACTGAAACATCAGATACTTCTTTGCTTAGGTAAAAGGATGTTGCCAGTAATAAGCACAGGAGACTGTCAACCTCTCCATCACATTAAAACTGCCTTTTTTAAAGGCTGGGCAACTCTTTTAATGTTACTGCAGTATCGTAGGATAGAATAGAAAGAAAAAGATTACTCATAGCACGGGTTTTTTTCCTCAAAAATTCATATGGTAAATATGGGTCTGCTGTTAGTTGTGGCAGATTTATCCTTTGACACAGGTCTGAAGTCAGGCCATGGGAGTCACAAAGAATGGGACCTGAAATGAAAATTTTACCTCTGCACACCACTGACTCTTTTGCTCACTTTCTAGAATTGCCATGGTCATATTATCAAGGAGCAGAATACCTTTTCCATGTCAGTCCCACAGACTGGGAAACCTATGAGTTTGTCTGTACCTGGCTTCGCAGTGAAGTGGTAACAATAAATTCTTCTGATGAACAAGCCTTTATTCAAAATAAAATTAATAAGGTAACAAAACCCTGCCCTCTTGAAAAAATAACTCTTAGGCAGCAACTGGCTATTTTTTTGGTGCTTCTTTTGGAATATCTGTTTTCCTGATGCTCCAGGTAGATTCCAAAAGACATTTCGCTTTAGAAATAATGATGTCCTCATATTCCACATCTCTCCCTGAAGCCCTGTTAGGTAAAGGAGTCAGTAACATTTCTGAGTCAGCAGACTCATCTCTGCTAATGGGCAAGTCAACCAGTCTGCCTCAGAAGACACAGGAGGAGCAAAAAGCATCTTCCTATATCAAAGTTTATAAGTAACTGGAAGTAAAGAGAAAGACTTTTTCATGTGGTATACATGCTTCTCTGTTTCTTCTTCCCCTGCCTCTCCATGACCAAAGGGATTTGTTGGAGTTCATCAGGTGTTCACATGGTGGATTTACATCCATCAAGATGTCTCCTGGTGCTGCACAGTTCCATAGTTACATTTCATTCCTGTTCAGTAACTTGTAGATGGTGATCACGCAGCAACATCAAAGGATATTTCGGTGGATATGTTAGTGTGACATAGGCAGTAAATCCAGGTATTTGAAATGATTTTCATAGTTTTAATTTTCCACACAATGATTAGAAAAGTTGCTCTTGGGAAGAGATGGCCAAGTATGAAGAATCAGCAATTTCTCTGCACCCAAATTAAATCTAGAACTCTAAACCATAGAAGCAAGTGCTTAGGACTTGGAAAATAAATTACCTTTACCTATTTGTATGCCAGCTTGGGCAACATTCTCACGTGTCCACAGACTTATATGATGTCTCGTGAGTTAAACTCCTTTGTAACTGTGGATATTTACATGGGAAAAATGCTCTCCGCTTTTAAATTTCCTCCTTTCCCTGAAAACAGAATTTCTGTAGAACCACTCTGATGTAACAAACAGATTTAAGGCTGAGAAATAACTACAGAAGCATATTAATTTCCAAGAAACTGTTTTCTTGTAGGTGTTCTCAGTAAAACCAAGCAAAAAAACCTCAAACCAAGACAAAAACCTGAATAAAAATAATCTGTCTGCTTCACTGAGGGTAAAATTATATGACTGTAATGCAAAGGGATTTCTTAACATCATCTTGACAAGATGGCAGGGGGGTGGAACTAGATGATCTTTGAGGTCCCTTCCAGCCTTACCGTTCTGATTCTGTAAGAACTGGGACTGAACAGAAAAACTCTTGACCCATACTTAGCTTTGCTTGCACTGTGTGGCAGCTTTCTCTGCTTTTAGCTAGTAACAGAAAACATAAGCAGAATTGTGTTGTATCAAGATTGGGGTTTTAGGTTTTCAAGAAGTTATGGGTCATTTCCATCTGCTGTGTAAGTAATTTTTAATGTAAACATGAGCTGGATTTAAACCAACGGTTTATGACAGAAATAATGTATAATGAAAGAGCAGCATAACTGGCAAGACTATCTTCTTACATTTCTGCCAGAGGCTGATGTGATGCAATCACTGCATTACCTGACACTGGCTGTTTATTGTTTAAAAAGCAATGCAACTTAAAAAAAACTGAGGAGCGCTTAAAATGGCTATTTGGAGTGCTCCTTTAAAGTCATGTTTACTTAAAAGAGATCTTTTGAAAGTGGCTTGTTAAATTTAGTGGGGATGACAGTTTGTGAGCAACCTGCAATGTAAAAACCAAATTTACTTCCTTGTCATTGGAAATCAAGTTAAATCCCTTGAAGTTTCTTCTGAGAGCATAACATACATGGCTATTTTAAAGCCTGCTGCTTTTGGCTAATCTTTCCCAGTATAGCCAACTGCATCCCTCAGTGATTGTAACTGATTTCCTGGGGAAGCAGGAGTAAGGATGGCAATCACTAAAATAATACTCAGCAGTCTGAATAGACTTTGCATGTGTGACTGGGAAACTTTGGTTAAAATTTCTTAGCCTGGAATTTGAAATAACAATTTTTTGCTGTTTCCTTTTAAATGGTAATGTGTAGACTGAGTGCTGTGATTGGAAAACTAAACTCAGGCATGGCCATACCAAATCAAACACCATTCCTGAGTGTCTTTGTCAGAAATGTCTGTTTTCTTTCTTTACCATTGCTATGTAAGTTGTAAAGTGGTGAAATCCAAAGTATAACTGCAAGGACAGTGTGTTTGCCACAACACAGGCTGCACTTCAGTTCATTGAAAGGACAAAATAAATGCTTCTGAGAGTTATCTTTTCCAGCGCCCTGCAAATTCAGAACTTTGGTGGTGGTGGTGCCTTTCTCCCTAAGACCCTAGCTAATCCTGAAAGTGAAGGCTGTGCATAGTTTAAGGCAGAATCAAGTCAGCAGAGCAATTAAGTGACTATTTGAATTATATGGTTGCTGTGACTTTTCCATAATACCTTGCCTGTCAGGAGTAGAGGTCATGTTGTATGTGAGCACAGTCAGGAAAAGAATCTCTAGGAATCTTTTGTACGAGCTATACAAAGTCAGTAAATATTCATAGAAAACCTTTTGGAAGCATTAAGAACCAAATGTACAGTAATGCTAGAAGGATATTGTCTGTTTTTAAGAGTTGGGCAAACCCAAATTCTGGCCTAAAACTATAGTCCTTTTCAAGCCAAATAGGCTGTGAATTCCTAACATTGTAAATTCCTAGTTGACAGAAAATAGATCAATAGTCTGTTGGAAACTAGGGGCTAAAATCCTGCCTACTTATCTGAATAACTTCACTGAAGTGACATAATAGGAGCAGGATTTAGTACATGTTTTTCCCATTAGAACCTCAGGGAGATGCTGTATGTCTGAATGCAGTCTGACTTTAGGAGTTTGTTAATGCTTTAGTAAGAGGGCAACAACATCTAAACATCTGGGTAAACATTCTTTTATAGCTGTCAAATAGTGCTGTTCACTGGTGGATTGGATTGCAAGCAGACAACCTCAGTGATGAATTCCGGTAAGAATTACCTGTGTTCCTGCTGCCCTGAGTTCTACTCAGTGTGCCCTGTCTACAGGCTGCTGTGCAGTCTGAGGGGCTAAAATGGGTTGATGAATGACTGGGATGTTAAAAAAATGAACCTCACTTCTCATGTAAATACAATTCAGAATATATTGCTTTGAATTTATCTTCTTGTTACAGTATTTCTTTAGAAAGGCTTATAAAAGATACCAGCTAAAGACATGAATATCAGTGTTACTGTTGATTGTCTGGGGTTTTTTTAACCCTTAAACAGGCATTTTCTACCTTGTATCTCCCTAAAAATGCTTTCAAAGGAAGGTATATTTTTAGGTATGGATAGGAAAAAGTGTAACTACACCCTTAATAATTCTGTGCAGCTGGAGAGATGAATCACCAGTAACATACCAGAACTGGAACAAAGAGAGGGAAAGAGATCCACAAAAGCTGGGGAAAAGATGTGGCTTCATTTCATCGCAAACAGGTTTATTTTATATTTCCTTTTCTTACAGGAATTGTGACCATTGTCAGCTTCTGTTGTTGGTCAAACCAGGGTTTTTTTTGGTTGTTGTTTTTTTTTTAATTGCTTTCAAGAGATGGAATCCATATTAAAGTCCTGTTAAATTTTTTTTTGTTCACATAACTGCTTTTATCCTCAGGCAAAACTTAGTAAAATGTCATTAAACTTAGTAAAATGTCATTTATTAATTAATTAAATTGCTCAGCAGCAAGATTTTACAATACTATTAATAGTTTCAGTAATACTGATATTTAAGAATCTGTTATGTGGCACAACAAAAATGTTAATGCAGTACTGGCTTTCAGAGTCAGTTTTCTCTTAACTGAATGAGCCAGATGGACTGAGTGACAATTTTTCCTGTGTTTATAAACCATTTTTATATCAGCACAGAACTTTAAATACTCAGGTTTCTGGCTTAATTTCGACCCCATAGCCAATCTGCTCAGGGATTTTTGGGTACTGTGGTTTCAATGCTAGCCTTTGCATCATCACATAGCTCTAAGTTATCCTACAGTAATAAAATAAATTTACAGTGCTACTGGCTCCAGTGATTTCTGTCATCTCAGTCTCTGTTTTCCAAAGATTCGCAGGTTATATGATAAAGTAAAGATGTCAGGTTCCATGTAAAGGCGAAATACCCAGATTTGTACTTGGGAGGAGAGGTGAACAAAATTAACCTGGCTACACTCTAGTAATCTCAGCTTCCAAAACCAAAACTGAAAAAAGAGTAAAACTTTACTTTGTTCACGTGTAATATTGGGGGCTTGATGCATGACTTTTGAATGCTTCAGTTTGGCATTCCCGTAGTTACTACTGGTTAAAAGGAAGAGACACCATCTTCCCCCCTCCACTGGACAGCTGGTCAACTAGTTGTCAAGTGCACTGAAAAATGTAATTTCTTCCTAAGCAGGTCAGCATTCTGTGTCAGGACCTGGACCTTGCCAAACATTTTCAATGTAAGGAAGTCAGACTGTTTTACCTGGAAGGCATAATTTCTATACTTTGTTGTGGTTTTTTTTTTTCCCCAATAACATTTTTAAAACTACATGATGATGTAGGCAGATGTTATGTGACTCAGTGTAGAGCAGTGGGGTTAACTTGGTAAAATCAAACTGGGAGTAAAAGTCTGAGCCTCATAGACCATCTGATCCATTGTAATGTGATATATCCAAATGTATTCGATCTTGTCTTAACCACTAAAGAATACCCTTCTTATCACTATCTAAACTAGCTAAGGAAAAAACTATTCCAGTTCTTAAGACAATATTGAACTGTGATTTTTCTTTTTACGCAGGACTCTGGGGTGATGAAAACTGTACTGTCTCTCTTCCCTGCATTTGTAAACGTAAAATCGCACGGAAAATAGAGAAAGAGATTCCAAAAGACCAGAATCAACAAGGAGTATGTCCCAAAGGCTGGCTGCACTTCAGATTCAAAGTAAACCCTTTTTTTTTCTGCTGTTTGGTTATTCAAAATACTTTCCATGTTTATGACAAATATTGAATGTCTTGAGAATTATTCAGTATTTGAAGATTTTCTTCCTCTTTGCAAGCAGGATCCTTAGGTTTATAACAACTGACTGGGTTATACAGAGATTTACTGTTAGTATGTAGATTTGCACTCAGAAGTTTTCTTAATAATGTGCCAAAATTTTTACTTTAGTTCAGGGAAGTAAATATTCATATATTATATAATATTCAAGGCCACACCTTGAGTACTGTGTCCAGTTCTGGGCCCCTCAATTTAGGAAGGACATTGAAGTACTTGAACGTGTCCAGAGAAGGGCAACGAGGCTGGTGAGAGGCCTCGAGCACAAGCCCTATGAGGAGAGGCTGAGGGAGCTGGGACTGTTTAGCCTGGAGAAGAGGAGGCTCAGGGGGGACCTTATTGCTGTCTACAACTACCTGAAGGGTGGTTGTGGCCAGGAGGAGGTTACCTTCTTCTCTCAGGCAACCAGTGACAGAACTAGAGGACACAGTCTCAGGCTGCGCCAGGGCAAGTTTAGGCTGGAGGTGAGGAGGAAGTTCTTCACTGAGAGAGTGGTTTGTCACTGGAATGGGCTGCCCGGGGAGGTGGTGGAGTCACCGTCCCTGGAGGCGTTCAAGGCACGTTTGGACATGGCACTTGGTGCCATGGTCTAATCTTGAGGGCTGTGGTGATGGGTTGGACTTGATGATCTCTGAGGTCTCTTCCAACCCTTGCGATACTGTGATACTGTGTGATACTGTGATATATGGAAAAGCTTATTTGTGCATTTGCTGTAAAGAGCCTGCTTCATCCTGTCTTTTCTACTTATGACTAATCCAAGAGTCTTTTATGGTCTCTAAACAGGTCTCTGATCCTTTGTTGTACTAAATGGATCCCTAACTGCTGCTCTCCTCTGAAAGATACTGTTTCAAATAGGGTTCATCAAACTCAATTATAAACCAAAGTCTGTTTGTAATTGAAGGTGGAAAGGCAATTATTTCATCAGGCTTCTTTTGAATGCATAAGTTCCTTAATTACAGCAGGCATTGAGGTGGCCAAATTTATCCTAGTGCTGAACTGCAGTGACTACAAGGATAATTTTAATCCAGATTGTGTTTGCTTTTAAACAACGGATTTGAATCCAAGCCCGAGTGTAGCTGATACCAAGCATGTTGGAGAGGTCTATTGCATAACAGAAAGTAATTAAATATTTAATGTTCAGTAACAGCATGTAAAATATTTTATTGATCACTTTTGCTGATTGCTAAGTAGGTTTTAAACTGGGGAAAAATAAACCTTTCTCAAACTATTTTTATAAAACAGTGCTTTTTGATACAAATTCCGAAGGATCCAGAGCATCTGAGAAACTGGTACTCAGCACAAGAATTCTGCAGGAGCAATGATGGGTCACTTGCTTCCCTTAAAAATGAACTGGAGCAAGGTAGAGTACTGAAAATACCGTTTAATAAATAAAACTTCATCTTCATTAGTATCCTGTAGTAAAGTCTCATCTTTGATGCAAAAAGGAAAAAAGGTTGTTCAGATCCTACTCGTGGTGCCACCGCTTTAAACAAATCAGTGTTTCTCTTTCCTAGTTTCCCAAATTGTAAAGACTTAACTACTCACTGAACTATATGACAGGTGTGTTGTGAGGAGTAATTATAATTTCATTTTTGCTTATTACTATGCATTAAAAAAAAAAGAAGTAATGCTCATTTAACAATTCGCTATGTGAAATTTCTACCTCGTAAATGGAATATCACACTGTTATAAAAGCAGCTTCATTTTTAACCTTTAATAGTACTCAAAATCTGATCTGTAGTACAGCATATAGGTGTAGTACTAGGATGGAACTGTCAGAGAAATAAATGCTCAGTGCATTAATCCTGATTTATAAAAACCTGTGGTTCAATTTCAGACATTTGAGAAATTTTATTTTCAATAAAAACTGAGAAAAGCTTTTACAGTGGTAGAGTATCCTGCACTAATATCTAAGTTGTTCGAGTTGCTATGAACATTTCTGGAAGACTTATTAATTAATGGACTAGATCATAAACCAACTGAAGTTAATCAGTTTACTAATTTTATAGATAGATGACACTGAAGTACCATCCGTGTTCTAAATTTCTAGTAATGTCACTGGTGAGTAATTAAATTTTTCAGTACTTTAGTGTGTTGGAAGAGGCTTCATCTGTTCCTAAATAGCTACCAGTTAGTTTTATTTTATTCCTGTTTCATTTTCCAGCTTTCATAACAATGAATCTATTTGGAAGGAAGACTAGTGTTTGGATAGGTTTCCAGAGTGATGATTATGAAACAATGGTGAATGCAGATCCTCCGATGTATTCAAACTGGTCCCCAGCTGATGTATTGCCTGTGAGTATTCCAGGGAGTTTAAGGACAGTGGGAAGTTTCTTTATCTAAAAAAAATGACTGCCACAGAGACAAAGTCTAACTTTTTACAGAGACTTCGTCTTCTCTTAATTTTTACAATTTCAAACACCCACGGGTGCAGACATATGGGCATAACTAGTGGCAGCAAAAAGGGCACTTTGGAGACACTGGCTATAGTCACAATCTATTGCAATTGTTTCTAAGCACCGAAGTTTGAATTACATGATCAGTATCATGTGGTGGGTCTGAATGAAGTTGCAGAAAAGAATTATTAATTTCATATTTTAATATATTGGTTTATACCAAGGTAGTGCAAGTTTGGCTTGCAATTTTAGTTTGCTCAACATTTTGGACGTTTTTATTAGGAGGTTATTGTTTAAAATTGTGTTTATGAGAAGGTTCATTGTTGTACCAAAATACGTATAGATACTTATTCTTTTAAATCTGATGTAATAATTATTAATTGCTTTTGCACAGTGTCTTCTTTACTTAATATAAACTTCTGTGTCGATTGCAGAGACAACATTATAACAATGCAAACGTTCAAGAACAACTTCCACTATGTACATTAGTATCAAATAACCCAAATTTTTATTTTACGGGAAAGTGGTACTTAGAAAACTGTCAGAAAAATTACGGATTTGTCTGCCAAAAGACTCAGGGTAAGGTTTTGTTTGCTTTGCTTATGTTCTCTTTTTTTTCACTAGGTTGGATTAATCTCAATTTTTGTCTAGAACCTTCTTGGTATAGTTGTCTGTAAAGCCAGGATATAAAAGATTCCTCAGGTAGTTTTGGTTTGGTATTTAGGCAGACTATCTTTAGGCTACTTAATAAATCAATAGCTGTGATGTACACATGATTTCTGGGGGGAAAAAAAAAATCTTCCTAACTTTGAACTTTGTTAGGTAGCTTAGAATTAGGAACAGAGATAAAAATTAATGTTTTCTCTTGTGGCATCAAAGTATCCATGAAATTACAAAAGGCACAATACTGTGGGTAATTTTGATTAAAATATATGGACTTTTTTAATTGGGTTCTGGGAATGGGCAGACTTGCAGTACTGGGTAGAATAGACTCTGGAAACTGTACTTCTGTGAACAGTTATGGACCAACTGGCTGGTCAAATGGAGTTTGCCTTTTCTTTTCATGACTCTATATATATTCTTTTACCATAAAATTCACTTACAAGAAGCATGAAGCTTTTGTGTGGAGCACATAGAACCATAGAATGGTTAGGTGTTGGAAGGGACCTTTGGAGAGCATTGAGTCCAACCCACTGTGATGGTTTGGGAGTTACCCACTCCACACACACAATGAAATCACCCAGACTAGACTCAACAATCTAGAAGTTAAGGAATGAAGCTTTATATTCATAGCTTAGCAAAATATACAAGCAGATATTTACAATATATTACAATATTTACAGTTATATACAGAAATATACCAGTTAAAATTAATACAGAAACACAACACCCCTCCCAGAAATCAGCGTTCCCAGGAGGTGCTCCCAACCACCCTTCCACCTTCTTTCCACCCCTCTACCTTATCCCAGAGTTTGCCTTATGTGCAAGGTAAGTTTGGAGGATTGGCAAGGGGGGTTAGAAGCAGAATGATTAGTTGGGTTATACAGCAGAAAAGAAACACAGACTGTGACAGAGACACTCTATCTTACCTATGTTTGCATCCTTGCTTTTATACATCTCAGCAAGCCTATGAGTGAAGTAGGCATCACCATTGTTTTCTTTTCACAGCCTATAATCAATGTTTTTTTGCATTAAAATATTCTAGTTAGCCTCAAACCAGCACACCCACCTAACAAAGCAGGATCACATAGGGTAGGTCACACGAGAATGTATCCAGATGGGTGTTGAAAGTCTCTAGAACTTCACAGCATCTCTGGGCAGCCTGTTTCAGTGCTCCATCACACTTACAATAACGTATTGTTGTTCCCTTAAACAACCACCTTCCAGCTTGCCCCTCAGGTCCGAACCATCGGCATGCCCCAGGCAGCTATGAAGCCCCTTGAGACCCAGGGATTGCTGCAGCTCTGCCAGTGGGAAGCTGCCAGAGCATGATCCCAAAATAGTGGCAGCACACTATTAACCTTAAAGCAAAGGAAGGTCTGTAATCTGAACCTGCAAGGTCTTCTTGGGTGCTGTACTTACTGCAGAGGTGTTTTTATGTAGCTCAACTTGATATATCATCTCTTAGTTAAGCCCTAGTTAAGCCTGCTGGTGGCTACCTGGGAGGTGAGGGAGAGGCAGTTGAGAACTTGGACAAACAGATCAACTTTGGGCAGTGTTCATGTGTCTCTAGCAAATTAACCATAGTTATCAGCATCTACCATGAATTACAGGTGGAGGGCGTGCTGGAGTGATCCTGCACTGGGGTGCAGTGAGTGCTCAGGACTCTCCCATACCTCCCAGCTGGGCAAATGTGAGAATGGTCCATAGACCACAAGAAAATGTGGTGGGCCTGGGGGGAGTGTCACACTGTGCCTGGGCCAAGTGCTGCCCACCTGCCTTATGCACAACGGGGTGCTCCTGGGGTGACAGGACCAGCCCTGCCCCAAGTGTGAGATCCATGGCACTCTTGTAAACCATCAGGCATTTCAGGTTGCTAATTCAGCAGAAAACTTCCTTGTCTGTGTTTCTCCCTTGTTATTTGTGTGCCTTTTCCAGGCTGCATCAGCTCCAGGCAGGGTCAGGCAACCCCCAGACCTGTGCATGGAAATAAACAGTTGGAAGAGCAGAGAAACAAGGAAGGGAGAAGTGAGACAGCCTTTTGTTGGCAGTAGTGAACTACTGAATTTTTTCAAATGTCTAAACAAATGTGTTGGTTCCTGGGAAGATGAGCTGGTGCTTTGTTTTTACCATCCTCTCTGCATCCATCTTTCATTTTTGAATTATTTTCCCTAGTAGACTAAAAAATCTGCAGATCTGAACTGGGCTCTGATCTCTTAGTGATGCTCAAGTTCAGATTGCGTCAGCATTTTATGCATTTCCTGCCTTTTTAAAAGCAGTGGCACATACTGAAAGCTGGAACAAAATAGAGTGAGTGCTTCATTTAGCTCAAGAGCAGAATGATTTCTTGCTTAGAAATTTCTCATTTTAAATTATTTGTGAATGACAAATAATAAATTAATTTACTATTTTGAGATGCCTGTTACCAGTCCTCTCTTAGTAATAAAGGGAACCAAGTCTAAAAACTCTCCACCTCTTAGCATAGCAACCACTTCATTTTTCAACCATAGAGAAGTTTTAGTGACAGAAGTAATTAATCCAGACTGACAAATGGGATTAAGACTGAGGCATTGATTTATTTTAATAATCTTGTTTAAAGTATACTGTGACCATTCATACACAGTAGCAAAGGGATTTGCGTCCTGCAGAGAAATGAGCATAGCAGCATCACAGACTGGGCTGGAATGGAAATGGTTTGTCTCCTGATTTTTTTTTTCTCTTGGAAGACTCTCTTTAGAAACCATAAAGTCTACTTCTTCCTTACATTTTTTTTTTTT
>VWZE01013089.1:84108-135522 GCA_013396675.1 Eubucco bourcierii | reverse complement strand
CCCCCCCCCCCGTTTTTTTTTTTAATATATATTGATGTGTTAGTTTATCACCAAAAGAGATTTAAGTCTCCGTGCACAGAGGATTTATTTCTTTCCAAGTGCCAATACTGTGATGTTCCTTACATTGACTCATGGGTAGTAAAAACTGAACTCAAGAAGCTCCCAAGCACTTATTCGTGCCATGAACCACAGTTTGTCTGTACAACTGTTTGTGAGGTCAGGCTATGTGCTATAAACTGACCTTGGAAATTATTAAAAACAACAGGCTAAAAAAAAGAGGCAATCTAAATTCCACGCAAGGTGTTTGGGATAAGAGCATCCTGCAGCCCAGTGCTATTGGACATTTGAGATATGCCCAGATGTCAGGTGATTTGGGGCTCTTCAGCCTGGAGAAGAGAAGGCTTCGAGGGGACCTGATAGTAGCCTTCCAGTATCTGAAGGGGGCCTACAGGAAGGCTGGGGAAGGATTATTTACAAGGTCCTGCAATGACAGGACAAGGGGCAATGGGTTTAAACTGGCAGAGGGGAGATTTAGACTAGATGTTAGGAGGAAGTTCTTTCCAGTGAGGGTGGTGAGGCACTGGAACAGGTTTCCCAGGGAGGTTGTGACTGCCTCCTCCCTGGAGGTGTTCAAGGCCAGATTGGATGAGGCCTTGAGTGAGCTGTACTAGTGGGAGGTGTCCCTGCCTATGGCAGGGGGTTGGAACTAGATGATCCTTGAGGTCCCTTCCAACCTTACCATTCTATGATTCTATGATTTCTTACTGATCTTCAAAGGTTCTGTTAGTGGAACTAACTGCTCCAGGTTCACTTTTTTTGTTATATTGAACTCACTCACTGTGATGAGTTTTGTGCTGTGCTGGAATTTCATATGCTGCTCTAGTAGTCATCGTCTTTTTAAAGTTTACAGTGCCTTCCTGAAACCAAGGAGTTTACAAATTCAGATTCACTTTTAACAGTAGTTCTGATACTTCAGAAGCTGTTCCACCATATTCAAACTGTCTGTTTTAAAAGATAAATAAAGCCTTTCTTCTATTTGTAACAGACACATCTGGACACGTCATCAGTGCATCTGAAATGTACCCCGTGCCAGATACTTTGGAATATGGAAATCGAATATATAAACTGATACATGGGAATTTCACATGGTCTTCAGCTTTAAAAGTCTGCATGGCAAATGGTGCTGAGTTGGTCAGCATTGCAGACCAGTATCACCAAGCTTTCCTCACAGTCATTGTGAATCGGCTGGGATACAGCCACTGGATCGGGCTCTTCACTTCAGATGTATGTAGTGGACTTCCTGACTATGAATGTGATGCTGCAAAGGAATTTTTCCAGTAATAGGCTAATGAGCTATCTCATTCATTTGAAGTCACAGAAAGTTTGCATCTGTAATTAAACCTTGCAGAGTTTGATCCCTAATTGTTGGGTTTTTTGCAATGTAATGTATAAATCTAATGAAAGCCAGTTTGGTACAGTGAGTACTGAAAATTAAAAGACATAGGAAACATTTAGAAACATGCAAAAAACCTCTTGAGGTGTCAACATGGAAATTATGTTGTTTCATTAGGCTGGAGAGGTGGGCCCAGGCCAATCTCATGAGATTCAACAAGGCCAAGTGTAAGGTCCTGCACCTGGGTAGGCACAATCCCAAGCACAAATACAGGCTGGGTGGTGAATGGCTGGAGAGCAGCCCTGAGGAAAAGGACCTTGGAGTCTGGGTTGATGAAAAGTTCAACATGAGCCTGCAGTGTGCACATGCAGCCCAGACAGCAACCGAGTCCTAGGCTGCATCAAGAGCAGCGTGGCCAGCAGGGCAAGGGAGGGGATTCTGCCCCTTTACTCTGCTCTTGTCAGACCCCACCTGGCCCTTTACTCTGCTCTTGTCAGACCCCACCTGGAGTACTGTGTGCAGTTCTGGAACCCTCAACACAGGAAGGATGTGCAAGTGTTGGAGCAGGTCCAGAGGAGGGCCACGAGGATGATCAGAGGGCTGGAGCAGCTCTGCTATGAGGACAGGCTGAGAGAGTTGGGGCTCTTCAGCCTGGAGAAGAGAAGGCTTTGAGGGGACCTGATAGTAGCCTTCCAGTATCTGAAGGGGGCCTACAGGAAGGCTGGGGAGGGATTATTTACAAGGTCCTGCAACGACAGGACAAGGGGCAATGGGTTTAAACTGGCAGAGGGGAGATTTAGACTAGATGTTAGGAGGAAGTTCTTTCCAGTAAGGGTGGTGAGGCACTGGAACAGGTTTCCCAGGGAGGTTGTGACTGCCTCCTCCCTGGAGGTGTTCAAGGCCAGATTGGATGAGGCCTTGAGTGAGCTGTACTAGTGGGAGGTGTCCCTGCCTATGGCAGGGGGTTGGAACTAGATGATCCTTGAGGTCCCTTCCAACCTTACCATTCTATGATTGGTAGTTGTTCAAGTGGCCCAAATAACTACTTTCTGAAAACAGCAGGTAGATGTAGTTTGCGTTTCCCTCAGAAGTGAATTGATAGGATCCTTGGGTCTGTCTTTTATAGGTTCCTCTTGATCTTCCCAGCCTTTCAAGGCATAAACAACATTCTGTAATATCTAGCAAGGTTTCCACCAGAGGAAGATGAACTTGTGTGTTACTAAATATATCAGTATATCAGAATGACAATGTGAATTTTGTTTTGGCAGAATGGGCTTAACTTTGAATGGTCAGATGGCACCAGGTCTTTGTTTACCTTCTGGGAAGACAATGAGTCACGGGCCTTGGGCAGCTGTGTTTACATTGATACTTCAGGGCACTGGAAAAGTGCTAACTGTGAACGACTTCTGCAAGGAGCTGTTTGCCATGTGCCACCTAGTAAGTCAGAGTGAATTTTTATATGAAGCCTTTGTAGGTGTAAATGTGTGTATTGACAGTGGGGATATATGAAAGGAAATTAATTGGTTTGAGGTTGAACAATGATGATGGTATTGTTAGAAAGTGAAATATCTTTCTGCCATTTCCTTGCCGTAAATCTGACCTGTGAGCCAATTTTTCCCCATAAATTATTGACCATCAGGGTCTGGTCTATAGGAGAATGGAAAGAAAACTTTCATAATAGAAGAGACACAGGAAGATTACTTACTCTGTCTCTTCAGTGTATGCTATATTATCTGTGAAAAATTACTGCTAATAACATAACTCGAAAGGAAATAAATTCAGTCTGCAGTTAACTGTGAGATGTGACAAGGGAAGAATTTAGTACTTCAGAGTCAGATCTTTTCTAATTGTATGTGGAAAATTGTGCTTTTTTTTTTTTTTAAGATAAAAATGTTTTCCTGTATACTAAAATATGTTGAATTTCCCACAACACTTCATTTGAATACAGAATTCAGCTCTGGATCTCAGTTCAATTCAGGGCTACAAAATCTTTACCAGCATCTGGTTCTTACAATAGTTCTGTTAGATGGTACTGATGATGGAGGAGTCACCTACAGCTTATTGTAGCTTTTGGATCTGTTGAAAAGAAAGCTGTTTTGGAGTCCTGCGAGATAAAAATTATTCTGAGTGGTGTTGACTCATTTTCTAATTTATTTCTCAAGTTATGTAACTACATATATAGCCCAAGATTTACTTGATTTTTAAAAACTCTGTTTTGCAACAAAGTAGGATGACTGTGAGACTGCAGGTAGTGCAGTACAACACTACCAAAAAGTGATGCTGAGTTATTGCAAAGCATCTTGAAGAGTTGTCCAAAGTCAGAGAGGCTCTTCACTGTGGCACATTTCACGCCAGAGAGGCTCAGTGCTACTTATGATGGGAAACTCTCCACTGTGTCATGGTATTTGGCATGAACTTATCTTCATGGCTTAGTGGAGAAAAGCTTTGCAGCCCTTGGAAATCCCTAGTCCTCTGGGAGTTGCAGGGCAGCTCGGAGTGCTCTGATGTGCCCATAGTTTGCTCAGAACTCCCTCTGCACTGGTTAGATTGTCCTGAGATTGCTGTTGTAATCCAGCAAGGTTTTTGATCAGAATTAACTCTTTAACTTTTCTAATACTTGAATCTGTTTGTATTAGATTTTCCCTGTGAAAAGTAGAGGCATAATGCAACAACATGCTTATTAGCATTACTCCAAAACAGCGTGTGTACATTGTTGTGCCAATAAAGCTACACTGTTATTTCTATCACAGAGAAGAAACCCACTACCTATAAAGGCTTATGTTCAGAAAAAACTATTCCCTGGATCAAATTCAAAAACAGTTGCTACAGCTTTTCCACAGTTCTGCAGGGCACAAATTTTGATACTGCGTATGAAGTCTGCAAAAATCAAGGTAAGTGATAATTTTGTAACTCCAAAGTATCATCACAATAGCTTAAAAAAATATGCATTTTCTGAAAGGGCTGAACTCACTGTTTTCTCTAGTTCAAGGTGGTTATAGTGGAGCTCATAAACTGACTGAAATTGAAGGCAGCATACATCCAAAAAATTTTCCTTTCCATGTGAAAATACTGTTTTCCAGAATAACTCATAAAATTTTTTTTCCCCCTTCAAACTTGTTTTAAAGTCTTCTGACAACAGTCAGTCTATCAGTATAAACATTTTCAATCAAAGACTTTTCAATTAAGGCTTGTAATGCTAACGTTTTGAAATGCTGTGTTACAGTCTCACCTTGTGAGGAGAGACTGAATGAGATGAGTCTCTTTAGTTTGGAGAGAAGGAGGCTGAGAGGCAACCTCATTAATGTTTATAAATATGTAAAGAGTGAGTGCCAAGAGCATGGAGGATAGGAGGCAATGGGTGGAAGTTGAGGCTTGAGAAGTTCCATGTAAACGTGAGGAAAAATGTTTTCACTGTGAGGGTGACAGAACACTGGAACAAGCTGCCCGGGGGGGTCATGGATTCTCCCTCTCTGGAGATATTCAGGACCCATCTGGATCTGTTCCTGTGTGATCTGGTATAGCACATCCTGCTCTGCAGTGGGGGGTGGACTGGATGATCTTTTGAGGTTCCTTCCAACCCTAACATTCTGTGATTTTAATGGCATGGGTTGTTTGAAAATTTGTCCTGTGTTTAATTTGCAGGATCAAATCTTCTAACTATCCAAGATGAAGATGAAAATGCCTTCATTTTGGAAGAATTGCACCATTTTGGTTATTCTGTGCGAATGATTTGGTTGAATATCTTGCTTATTACAGACAGTAAGTTTTAGGTGGAAGGTAACTGTGTGTAGGAGTCTCTTTTGCTTTTGGGTTGTTTTAATGTTGATGTGACCATCTTTCAAGACACTTATCTTTTGAGATTTGTTTTTTGACCTGTTTATGGTAAACATACTGTAATCACTACTTAGTAGTATTCTGAATACTGACAAAGTTTTCAAGCTTTCTGCAACTCCTATTAATATTCTGGATACTTAATATGTAAGCATGCATGTGAATGACTTGATTTTCTTCTTAAAGGAGCACTGCAGGCTGTGTCCTGTGTCAAGAACATAGCATGTTTTCAAATTCTTAAGAGAAATCAAAAGTGTGTTTGTAGCCTAACGGCCAAATCTTGGCATTCCATAGTATTTCCTTATATAAGTCCAACTGAAACAGAGATATTTATCAAAATATTGTGGTATTTTATAGTGTTTTGTAACATCTGCCCTTAGATGAGACAATCTCCTGGTTTGATGGTTCTCCCTTAAACTATTCTAACTGGGGCATCAGGGAGCCTGAATTTGATCATCTGAAAGGGAATTCCTGTATCAGCCTGAGGACCACAGATGGAGTTTGGCAATTATCTCCATGCACAGAAAAAAAGGGATTTGTATGTAAAATGGATGCAGGTATGTGCTTCCATGAAAGAAGGCAGTTGTATCCTTATAACCATTATTTTACATGTTCGTTGTTGCTTGCTCACTTGTTCATAGTTTTTATTTAAATAATTACGTGCCTTGGTTTTAGAAAGAATACCCATTAAAAAAGCCCAGCCAGCATGACCTTCTTTGGAGGAATCTGGGCAACCATTGCATTATTGCCAGCTATGATAGACTTTCTGTTGTATGGCTGAGATGTGCAGAGCGTTGGGCTGACCTCCATAGATCTGTAGGACTGGCAGGCACAGCCCAGCAGAGCTCTGAGAGAGCTGAATTGTTTCCAGAGCCCACCCAATGTGCCCAGGTCACTGCTGGACTCAATAGCTAAATTAATCTGCCACTGCACAGTTCTGCTACTGCATTTATACTTTAAGAAGTGGTTAAACACTACTGCTTATCCTTGCACAAAACTCAGTTAATGTATTCTGCCAAATGTAAGGTATTTTAGAAAACAGATTAGGTCTCATGTTTAACTTGGTCATTTGGAATCCCATTGACATGAGTAAAGTTAAACAAAGAACAACCTGTTCTTGTATGGTTATATTTAGATTGTCTTCTCAGCATCAGTTTTACCCTGAGTATATATAGTAACTTTTGTCTGCTCTGAAGGTAATTCTATGACTGTTCTGGATTCTATTTCAGATATTGATACAACAGAATCCTCTGAAAATTGTAAGTTCTCTCTGTAGTTTAGTTTGGGTTTTGTTTTTTTTTTTTTTTTTATAAGGAATGATAACACATTTTAAGCTGATCCATTGTGAAGTAACATTTTTCACTGTTAAACCTGTAATTTAAAATGCATGACATATAAACATGTTATAATACTCCTTATATTTAGAATCATGTTTTAAAGCTGATCCATTGTGAAGTAACATTTTTCACTGTTAAACCTGTAATTTAAAATGCATGACATATGACATGTTATAATACTCCTTATATTTAGAATTATATTCTGTCCTTTTCTTTCAGCATCATACCATGGGCTTGTAGCTGTGGCTGTTCTTGTGACGTTGGTGATGCTGGCTGCCATTTCCCTTTTTCTGTGGTGCCTCTACAGGCAGAATAACCAACTCTTTAGCAGGATATTGTGGGTCAGAAACTCTTACTTGCTACAGATTAACAGTGACATTCCTACTTTGGAAGAAAGCATCCTCATTTCTGATTTTGAGAGAAGCAACAACAATTAAATGGTCAGAAGTAGCAAGCAGTCACGTCTTCCATATGAAACGCCACGATCTGCTGCTATGGTTTTCTTCTTGCAAGTTCCCCATGTAGACTTGCAGTCATCAGTATTAACACTGTGGAGGCTCTCTGCCTTGGAGAACTTTTACTTTATGGCAGGATGAGGCAAGAACCACAGAGAAATTGACTCCTCTGGTATAAGCCAGGAACTGAAAGTATTCCCATACCATAAACCTCCAACTGCACATGTGGAGCAGTCATATCTGAGGCCCTAGAGCAGTGTGCCTTTTCATGCAGCTTTTTCCTTCAGGAATGTTTGGGCTTTTGCATTTGGGGATGATTTATTTTTTTTTTCCTTATACATGTTGCAGAATCTGCTCACGAGCCAACATTAAAATATGATTTTGAGTTTAGGAACCTTGAAACATATTTCAAGCGTTGTGGGGTAGATTTTTTTTTTTTTTTCTTACTAAACGTTTCTTCTGCAAAATGAATTTTTCAGGCAGTGGGTTTTTGCCAAGTGGATTTCCAATCTTTCGGAGTGATGAAGTCACTTTTGACTTGGGAGTGACAGAGTTTTGGTAGTTTGGCCTGTGGTGCCTGGTTCATGTGATAAAATTACTTTAGATGTATAATGGCATATGGGCTTTGTCATCCCAAATGTAATATATTCAGTTGAGATGTGTCCAGTATCCTGTTGCAGATTAAACTATGTGACCTTTCATCTAGTATTTCAGAAATGGAATCCCATTGACCTCTTTTAAAGACATTTTTGAGCAAAATCTATTTGAAGAGAAAAAAATGTTATAAATCTTACTCAAATTATGGTAACAAATTACTTAACAGTTCACCTACAGTATTTCTGCAAGCAGTATTCGAGTATGCTCTTCTGACATCCTGCTCTCAGAAGCTAAGGATGATACATTGGGGCATCCACACTGCTGATCCCAAAGGTGCTATACTGCCATAACTCCATTTAGCAAAGCCTCCAAAAGACACTTTTCACTTTCGGTGTTCATGCTAAGGTGCTAATGATGGAGATAAATTTCTCCGACCAGTTCATCTGCAGACTCACAGTTGTGAAGGGCCCAGCTTAGGTCTCTGCACTACCTCAGTTTCATCAGCCCAGGACAGCAACATCTACGCTCCATGGGAGTTCCACTACCCTAATCAGTCTGCCACTCACATCCGTGAAAATACCTGGAAGGTTTCAGGATTTTTTTTAGTTTTGGTTTGGTTTGGTTTGGTTGGTGTTTTGTTTTTTTTTTTTGCTTTTTGTTTTTTTTTTAGTTGCATTGTAGAAAAACAAGTGGTTATAGTCATGCCGAGTTAGTTCCGAATGGATTTACTGTGCCTTCAGTCATGTCTAAAAGCTGCTGCAAAGAGCTCCATTTATTGCTGGGTTGGTTGTTTTAAGATGACTCATTCTAATTATTTTGCAAGAGCCTTAAGATGGAAGTATGTTCCTCAGAATTAAGTGAGCGACCAAGGCCAGCTAAAGTATTTTTACATAGTATTTGTGCACATGCAGAGGAATGTATGACTGCCTTCTTAGTTAGATTCACATGGCCCATTCTAGAAACAAAAATTGCCTGTCCATGTCATAATTATGTATAAGGCTATTAAAAAAGATATTTAGTACATGAATATTTATGTGCTGGTTTACAGAACCGTTCAAAAATGTCATCAATGAGTCTGCAGATGGTTTTGATTCTAATACCATTTTCAGTTTAGTGTTTCAAATAACTTCTATGGATGTAGATATCACAAGTTATAAATCTGAGATTTTTCCATCCTATTAAGCACAAATAGCTTTTCTGTATGTGTTTTGTCTAGTGGTTTGACCCCGTGCATTAGTCTTCAGTAATGTTTTCAAAGTTTGTTTTCAGTCCTGTAGATTTATCTATGGGACTTTTTTGAAGTCCACTATCCAAGTTTGTGGACTACAAATTTATAGTTCAATTTACAGATAATCTGCTGTTTCTATGTATGAACTGTGATAACCTCTTTACCACCAAAACAAAGATTAAAAAAAAGGTTGTGACCATCTCTCCCTTCCTTATGAGAACTTAAATCAACAAATGCCCTTCATCACATGCACTGACAAGTGTATAAATGCTGCCTTCTTACAAGTGCAGCAGACAGTGTCCTGCAGGATGTTTGAGAGAGGGAACAGTGTCATCTCCAAGGATATATATTTATCAGGCTGTCAGTCATTATGCTGACCCTTGACAAGTTTTGATGTGGTTAATGAAGGTGCATTTTTAAAATTAATTTTTGAAAAAACTTGACGTAGGCTTTTCAAAAGTTTTCCCTGAGGTATGCTGCAATCACTGAAATACATTTGAAAGGCAGTGGTATAATAAGTAACCCAGAATAGTTATTGTTGGTTAATATCAACTCTAATTGTGGGACTTGCACCTCTTTCCTTGTTAAGAGAGACTGAGAGACCTGGGACTGTTTTAGTCTTGAGAGGAGAATGCTGAGTGGGGATTTTACAATGTCTATCAATATCTGAGGGGTGGGTGTCAAGATGAAGGTGTCGCTGTCTTTTCAGTGGTGCCCAGTGATAGGACAAGGAGCAACAGGTACAAGCTAGAACACAGGAGGTTCCATCTCACCACAAGAAGTCATTTCTTTATGGCGAGAGTGACAGAGCACTGGAAGAGGTTGCCCAGAGAGGTTGTGGAGTCTCCTCCCCTGGAGACTTTCAAAACCTGCCTGGATGCATTCCTGTGTGGCCTGTCCTAGGTGCTTTGGCAGGGAGTTAGGATAGATGATAGAATCATAGAATTGGTCAGGAAGGGACCACGAGGTTCATCTAGTTCCAACCCCCCCTGCTATGGGCAAGGACACCCTGCCCATAGACTCACGATCTCTGGAGGTCCTTTCCAACTCCTAACATTCTATGATTATTCTGTGATCTTGTAGTAAGGGAAACTATTGTTCAAGCAGTGTCAGTGTTTTCTTCCTGCTTTGAAATAGTTTTGAGTGAACAGTCCCTTAATTTTTTTTTTTTTTAAGTTTTCATCATTTTATTTTAAAAATTGCAGTTATTGCTCCAGAAAATAATCATTGATTGAAATTGATTGTTTTCTAGCCCTCATTCTGGATTTTGTTACCACAGCTTTCATTTGTCTTCCTTTAGTCAGAAGTCTCCTTTACTGTTCCTGACCAGAATGTGGTGATGACTGTTTTTACTGTGACCTTGATGATACTGGCAGTGAGATTCACTGTATTATTTCAACTGGAAAATTAAAGTGTGAATAATTTTCTGTGCTATATTTTTTCTTTAATGGTTCTCAGCTTTAATTAGCTGCCAAGCTTTAGTATCTTAAAACAGCAGTCCCCAGGCTTTGCACCAGGTCATCCTGGTAGGAGAGAGACAGGTTGCACCAGCCTCCTTTCTGGCTACGTGGCTGAGCCTAGAACTGGGCACTGCAGATGGTGCATAGATACGGTGGCCCCAGTATTTCCCAGGGCATGGAAAAAATCCCGGAGACATGTGCAGGAGTTGCTGGGAGAAGGAAACTACAGCACTGACAGTAAGGATGGTGGATGGGAGCATGGCACTGATGCACAGATAATCTCCCAGGCTACTACCCATTACCTGCAACCCTTGGGAACTGTGGCCATCAGGAATGAGTGATGGACTGAAGGAATTTTCCTGCTGGAATGAAGAGGCTGTGTTGTGGGGGACCTTATTTGTTTCTGCCACAAAGAAGGTAAAGATACATAGACCATGCAGCACAGTCACTTCCAGGGTAACATTGAAATGCTTCCCATGTGCAAGAACTGGGTTCACCAGAGCCTCAGCATGCAAATGTGTGATGTTTTCCTCTGCCGTGAAACTTCTTTGAATGCATTTACTGAAACGGAAACATTAGATGTTTTTATACCACTCCCTTGCTTGGCTGATGAAAGGGTTGTCCCCAGCAGAGACAGATACATTCAGGCCAACGTATGATAAACCTTGTCTACCAGATAAGAGTCAGGGGGAAAAAAAAAAAAATCTATGTACTTATATTTCCAGACTCCATTTCAGGAGAGAATTTGCCTCCTGATCCCTTTAATGGTCCTTGCAGTGTGTCTCAAAGGAAAGAAATGCCTGATGATGCTGTCACGTCCTAGCTAGACAGGAGTGTGCAGTGTGAACATGTTCAGCATGACTGGGCAAAGTGAAGGGTTGTGGCACAAGGCTATAAGTGGGCAACATGACTCCTAAGCAAACCCCTTTCAAGTCATGCCTCTCCTAAATGCAGTGCTGACCTTCTGTGTTCAGGGACCTCATCCCTTCCGCTTTCCTTCTTTCCGCTGCCTTTGCACACACACTTTTGCGGCTGGGTCATGGCAAAAGAGGAGCCGTGGGAGCAGCTTGAAACCTGTGCAGTACGGTCTGGTGAGAGGAAAAAAATAGGGGTTTGCATGCTCTGCAAGACTTGGCGAACTCAGTTCTGAAGGCGTCATCACAAATTGCCTTTTTTTTAACCCCTGCTTTCTCCATCATGTTGTCCCTCCCTTAGTGTAGTAACAGGCATCCTCAGTCTCTTGTAATAATAAACCCACTGTGATGAAATCTATGACACACCCTTCTCCAGGCAATTTTTATATATGCATGATTTTTTGGCTAAAAGCTGAACTGCATGCATTCAGCAACTGGGCTCTAAATACTCACGGAGCGGGAACAAACAAACAAACGACCAAAAAACAAACCAAACAAGACAAAAAAAACGAATAACAAAAACCACCCGCCCCGAAAGAGGCCTCCTCTTAAGCTGTAATATTTCCTTTGGTAATCAGAGGAATGTTGATGCTAAACCCTTGCAGGCCACCATTGATCTCTTGCAATCCGATGCAGCCCTCGTGTAAGTAACCGTGAGGAGTCGATTCACCGGTGCTAATTACCCTGCTCTGGGACCGCTGATCTTGGTGCCTGGAAGCAGTCAGTCTCGCTTTGGCCAGTAGATGGTAGCGGTGCACACAGAGCTGACGAAGATGAGCTGCGTGCGAAATACCAGAGGGATCTACTGCGTATCCTTTACTCGTTTAACCAAACGAGTAGTAAAACTTGGTATTTGCAGAACTGTAAATATTAGCGCCAGCTCTTAGCTTTGACCACATCACTGCAAAGCTGTGTTGAAATGGTTTTCCAAGTCTCGGTGTTCGTTCTCAACAACTGCGATGGGACACACAAACGCTCGGGAAGGGATGATTGAAGTCGTTACATTGGTCTGTGGGGTTTTCATTTGTTTGGTGAATGATGGAAAAATCCACTTGTGTCCCTGAGTATTAACTAAACAAGTAAATAGGTCTTTGTGGTATGTTTTGGGTCTGATGCCTTTGATGGAAAACTAGTTTACTGAAAATTCTTCAGCCAGATCTCTTTATTGTAAATGGATTTGTTTTCATGTTCTATTTCTTGACTGCATCAATGCAGGCATTTATACTTAGTACTTTATGTGGGAAAAGGAAAATAAAGAAACAAAAAGAGGATTGTAGACATCCATTGCATAATTAATCATTCCACAGCACCGTTGAAAGCAGATTTATTTCCTCCTACTCTCAATTTGTTCTGTAAATTGCTCAGAGCATAAGAGTTGCTGACTCCTTTCTCTATCATTATCTTTATGCTGGATAACTGTGATTTGGATCCTAGTCATAGCAGCTTAACCATAAAAAAAGGACATTGAGAATAATTTTGTAAAAAACCCTCACTTCAAGGTCTTAGATTTCATAATCTTGTTTCCTTAGGCTACATCTCTTCGAGACTTACTCAGTGCTTCTGTGTCGAAGCAGCTGCAAATATCTGAGGAAGCGTACTAGACCCAGCCTGCCATAATGCTTGTGAGTAACACCATGGTAATTTATAACCACCAAAGTGATTCTCAGCTGCAATCATTTCCAAAAGTGCACAGCTAAATAATAGTGAAAGGGCTTCTACTAGTATTTCCTTTATTTCTGATGCTCAGTTCTGTTCATTGGATTGTTGCCGTTGTAACTAATCCTACTCTTTTATTAATCTCAGCGCACAGACTAGATCTTCATTGTGGTTCTCAGAAATAAATACTTCAAAACAGTTTTAGTGCAAACAACAGCCAAACTTGTAGATACAAGATAGATCTTTAAATGTGTACTCTTCTCTGCGTGCTAGCACAGGAAAACAGGGAAGAGTCTTTCTCTGAATCACACACATAAAGGCCTAAGTAACAATCTGCTTTCCACTGAGGTAGCCAGCCTGCAGCTAAAATTGCCTGTCGCTGGGCGCTTGAAGGCCGTCTACCACTGCTGGGCTGACCGGTGGAATGCAATAGCTGGGTCAGTGTCTCAGAGCATACACTGGAAAAACAGAACTTCATATTTGCAGATTTTTACAGATGAATGTTCATCTTAATAAATCAAAAGATTCTGTTTACACTATTTAAAAAAAAAAAAATCCACTGTATTCTTTCTTTTAGTTTTTCTGTCAATGCTGAAAATCCCATCAAGCATGTTCATCTTGTGAAGCTGTTCAGGATATTTCTTCTAAAGCATGATCTGAGGACTCTGAATGCAGTCATAATATGATGAAATCTGCTTTGCCGCTTCATCCTGCCATAAACGTTCTGTGTGCACTGTAGGTGAGAAGCCTCTGGAAGGACCTTGCTGGAAGCCAAAAGCAAGCTTGCACAGAGCTGATACAAGACAGACTCCATCTCGTCAGCAGATTTGGGCTGCCTGGCTTCACTGATGCCAGATTTGGGACTCCATCCCAGAGCTTAATGCTTCCAGGTTCATTCAGGTATGCAAACAGAACCCTTAACGTTGGGCTTTGCCAATGAGCTGGAGCATGTAAACTTTAATGTGAAGTAAAACAATATTCTAAGTTCTGTAAAAGCTTCATTTGTCCAGGTGTCCAGGTTGCACATAATGCTGCTTTATCTGCACTAGATTCTTCTGGAAAATTTCTCCTGATGCCAGCATGCTTGCCTATTATATATCTGAAATCTGACACCTGCTTAAATGCTTACATGACCTAGAGATTGTATTTTTTGGTATTTAATATTCAGGAATATCAGAAGGATTCTTTCTGAAAAGGTAAGAAGATAATGTTTCTGCTGCTGCATATCATGACCTGCTAGCCCTGGGGGATGAAAATTGTGTTGAGAGGCATATTTGGTTACTTTAAATATTGTTTCAAAGGCAAATATTGAAGATGGAGTTGTACATATGGGGTTATAAAAAACATAAAGTACACATTCAACAGTCACATTCAGTGAAATGTTGAAATGCATTGGGATACCTCTGGGAAGCTTTCCATCTGGAAAGAACAGACTGTTAGAAGACTTGTAGAAACAGCAGCTACTTTACTCTTTAAAATACTTGTAGTATAAATAGTAGAGTGGCTGTTCCCCATACCCCATATCCAGGAACATGGCTGATACTGGTTTTATTGCTGCAGGCTCCTGGAATGCCTTGTCCCACTGAACATGGCACCTCTGGAGCATACACACCAGATGTCTGCTTGTTCCAGTGCAGTTGAGTTATGGAAAAGTGAAGAAAAGCTAATGTGGGCTTCTTTCTCTGTCTTGTCCTTGGGACTATCCACCCCTCCTGACTTTCCAGAATCTAATCTGGGTTAATGATTTGGATTTTAACTATGACTATTTACATATAAATTTGCTTCTTTCTTGCCTGATTGTAAAGTGGTAGTTGGGCAAGTCTCAGCTGCTCTTGCAAGTTGCTTACCCACTTGCACGAAACAAAACAAGCCCCCATGGAGGGAGAAATGAAAAGAAGAGCTGATCACTGGTGAAAGCAAAAATATAAAGAGAACAGGGATCAGGTATTCCTATTAGGTCCAAAGACTAGAACAAGAAGTAACTGAGACCTCAGCAGGGAATATGTGATAGATAGCCATGGGAATAGCTGGGCTGAAAAATAAGCAGCTAGTGTAGGTGGTAGGGATGCTTTCAGTGGTGGTGTGCACTGTTAAATTGGGTAATTATGATTTAGAAATAAACAAACCAATCTACTACCACTGCCAGGGAATACATTCACAACACTACTGCATGTCCCTTCAGCTTAGTCTGGGTAAAGATGAGTAAGCCTGACCTGAAATTATTGATACGTATATGTTTGTGGGACTACCGATACATCATCCTGCTGCCTTATAACCCAAACCTAGGTTCTGACCCACACAAGGATTCAACAACCAGCATTTAAGATCCCTGTGGACACAAGTTCCATGCAGCTGGGATATGGGAAACAACTCTGGCCAAATTTGTAGTCGGCAACAGTGTAGAAAGAGTTGTACATTGAGTAGAAGCAAATCATCCCATTCATTCACTACAGCAGCCAGTGGAACACAGGCACCCAGCCTGCTCTGAGTACCTAAAATCCACATCCAGGGTAAAGGAAGTGAAGGTCCCGAATCACTACATGAAGAGCACAAAAACAAACCAAAAAAAGGATACGTGCAAAACCAAAGCCTTTTCTCGTTTTTTTGCTTTCATTTCTTTTACTGTCTCTGGTTTTGGTTTCGTTTTCCCTCAGAGAAGTCACAGACCCAAGTTATGGAATGCCTAATGATCTATTCATTTGGGTTACACTTCAAAGATTTTTCTGTGATATACCTTTGAACGGTCCAGTTGCCTCAGCAGGTCTGGTGAACACCAGGTGGGGATAGCCTGCTGGGGGAAGCAGCCGCAATTACTTCTGTGACAGAGACAGCAGTGTCCCAGTCTCTCCTTCCTTTCCCTTTTGTAACATGTTCACGAAAACAGCAGCTTCCTGCACAGTAAGTGCCTGGTTCAAAGCACTGAGATATGGCTGAATCATTAGGGTAGCTCTTGGCAAACTTGCAAATATCTGTTGCTAGCTCCATATGGGTTTGCAGGGGTTGTATCTGTGGCTAAATCTGGTTCAGGAGTTGCTGGATAGACTGTGAAGCCCATGATGTTCAAAGCAAAGTCATACGCTGTAAGAAAGGGCAGGAATGATTGATCCCAGTTCTACCAGGACAATAATTAAAATTTTATTTTTAAAATTTAAATGCATTTAATTAATTTGGATAACAACACCAGAAAGAAGGAAAAAAAGACATGGACATTATTCAGCATTTCTGGAGCTGGTGTTTAAACAAAGTCCAAACATAGCTAGGAGATTTTTTGTCTCGCTCTGGAGACAGAGGAACATTCATGGGATGCTGAAAAAAACTGGAGCCTCAGAAGCCCACATAGGAGCATGTTCCCAAATAGAAGGACACTCAAAACAGATAGAAGATTTAACCTAAGGTGCACAGTGCTATGTCAGTGCTAGTGTTTATTATTTTTATGATTGCGTTTTAAAGCAATGGTTCTTTTGATCCATGCTAACTGCTGGTCAGGGAAAGAAAAATAAAGCTGACATAGAAAATAACAAAATTTTCTGGCTGGAGGCCAAAACTTCACAAATGAATACTGAAGCCTAATATGTTTTGTTTGACTTCTTTGTTTCTGATAGATGTTGACTGAATTCAGGAGGATGACGGCACTTTGAACAAAACCAGCTGGAGAAGTCAGTTTGCTAATTATTAACCCTCTAGAGAAGGGGTCGAATTGTAAATGTGCATATGCAACATTCAATGAAAATATATTAAAAAATAACGCAGATCTCTTTGGAAAAGAAATACACTTTGTATTTTGAGCTGAAAGGGAAGAGACAGTTTGCAATAAATTACTGACATTTCTCAAAATGGATAGTGATTCACATGAGACTTCTTTTCTCCCTGTAGTGCTATTCAGCAGGCATGAGGCTGAAATAAGTCTAACATTAAAGGATCAGTTTTGGGAATGAAGAGAACTTGGGTATTTATTGTCACATAAATCGGAGTGGGGGGGGAGGAGAGCAAGAAGGCTACGACCAACCTCTTGACCACTTTGCAATAAGGAAAGGGGGAATTTTCAAAGTTGTAAACAGGAGAAGAGTGTCAAGCTGAATACTGTGTCTTAGAAAATACTGTTCAAAAGTTAGTGATAAATATTCAGATACCTAATGTAGCAACAAAAATCTCCAAACCCTAAAACCCCAAACGAAAACAAAAGCATAATAGTCTCTGGATATTAGACTCTGCTGTGACATATTTACACCTTACTCTACCGAGATACTCTAATCCTTCCTCTACAACCCGGACAGAGAGGTGACTATATAGTACGTGCAGGTATTTTCCCCACATTTCAGGTGCTTTAGGGGTAGAAGAAAGGGTTAGAAATGAACACTATGACACATTCCAGTGCAGCTCAGTGCTTGACTTCTGGCCAGTCTTAGCTGTAATTATAGCATGAAATGGAAGCAGAACAAAAGAGATTAAAGGAAAAAAATATTTTGGTAGAAAAAAAATCCAAATATGAGAGAAGACAAGAAATTTGGGAACATCTTCCGCTATTTGCTTAACATTGGAGCACTTTTCCTGCTTGATAGTTTGATTGCAGCACAGAAGCATCTGCCATCAGCAAGTAAATGCCAAAATAGATGTAGGAGAATGCATTATTGTTTAAAACAAGTAGATCATGTGGCATGCTGAAGTGATTTTTGTTTTCTTCCCCATAATTCACGGTGTAATCATTTTAGGTGTCAGGTTGTTAGAGAAAAAATATTGTTGCTTGACAATTATTTTAGTATCAGAGATGTGCATATTTTTCACAGGTTTATGCTGTACCAGCATAAAAACCTTTACATGCTGTTACCAGCTTAGCTAAAGTCCTATGCAGTAAAGTAGCTAGCAGTGTATCTTCTGAACTTGTCCGCTGTCTGGTTGTTTGCAGCTCTTCTCTCTGATAGAACTTGTGTGTGTACTGACAGCTGTGACAGATGATGAACTGGAGTAATTACAAAGCATGCCATTTCCAGAATGCTGTAATTCCCTTCCCTCCCCCTCCCTCACCTCTACAGCTGATTTAAATTGCAACCGGTTACATAAAGTGAACACTCACAGTATTTTTTCGACAGAGTGCATTAAGCACAAGCATCCTAGGGTGACCACAAATGAGAGACTTAGTATGTTATCATATACTCAGAGGCGAAATCCACCCATTCGTGGAGGACTTAATTCAAAAGGGACCCAACCCCGACTCTTGCTGGTGAAGTGCCAGTTGTGTGAGGTGCCTTAAATTGTGGGACCTGCTGCTTTCATGCTGCCCTTGTGAGGGAAAAAAAACCAAACAACCAAAAAACCCCTAACTCCAACCAAGTAAACTAATCCAGCAGGTGGATCAATCAAGATGCATGAGCGTGCATCACTGTTACTTTGCTTAGGCTGTTGCAATACTAATAGCAAACAAGTAACCAAATGACATCAGAGCAATGGTCAGTCATAGAGTCCAGGAATAAACCAGTCTTTATTTTTCTAATTCAGAGAAAAAGTGGACAAAGAGAAAGGAAAATCTGTGCATTTTACTGTTATGCTCTTTAGTGGCAAGTACAGGCAAAAGGACTTGTCTGATGCTGAGGACCAGAGGACAAGGCTTTGTTTCTTGGCTTTACTAATATCACTGCATAGAATCATAGAATCATAGAATGGTAAGGTTGGAAGGGACCTCAAGGATCATCTAGTTCCAACCCCCTGCCATAGGCAGGGACACCTCCCACTAGTACAGGTTACTCAAGGCCTCATCCAATCTGGCCTTGAACACATCCAGGGAGGGAGCATCCACAACCTCCCTGGGCAACCTGTTCCAGTGCCTCACCACCCTTACTGTAAAGAACTTCCTCCTAACATCTAGTCTAAATCTCCCCTCTGCCAGTTTAAGCCCATTGCCCCTTGTCCTGTCATTGCAGGACCTTGTAAATAATCCTTCCCCAGCCTTCCTGTAGGCCCCCTTCAGATACTGGAAGGCTACTATCAGGTCCCCTCGAAGCCTTCTCTTCTCCAGGCTGAAGAGCCCCAACTCCCTCAGCCTGTCCTCATAGGAGAGCTGCTCCAGCCCTCTGATCATCTTTGTGGCCCTCCTCTGGACCCGCTCCAACACTTCCATGTCCTTCCTGTGCTGAGGGTTCCAGAACTGCACACAGTACTCCAGGTGGGGTCTGACGAGAGCAGAGTAAAGGGGCAGAATCACCTCCCTTGCCCTGCTGGCCACGCTTCTCTTGATGCAGCCTAGGACTCGGTTGGCTGTCTGGGCTGCATGTGCACACTGCAGGCTCATGTTGAGCTTTTCATCAACCCAGACTCCAAGGTCCTTTTCCTCAGGGCTGCTCTCCAGCCATTCACCACCCAGCCTGTATTTGTGCTTGGGATTGTGCCTACCCAGGTGCAGGACCTTGCATCATCTTGGCCAACTCACCTATTTTTTGTTTTGAGTATTCCAAATATAAAATGGGGGGAAATAATTATAATTTCAAGGGAGAACGATTACCAAGTACCACACAAACTGCAAAACCAACATATTGTTACTAAGGGGAAAGCCCCTTACAGAAGCAGTGTGAATGTGTCGTTCCATCACATTTCCAGACTGTTTCTGAGACCAAACAGACACATATTTTGCCAGAAAATTGTTGATAAACATTCACATCCAAAACTCTTTTTTTGGTTTTTTTTGTTTTTTTTTCTTTTCCCCTTCCAACTCAAAGTAACTTTCGTTCTCAACTCAGGCTAAAAGCAGGGAACAGGAAGGAGCTAAAACAACAATGTAATGAAATGCCTAAACCAAGTCTATTTTCACTTACCCATTGGGTTAAAAATGTGAGATTACTATCCCAAACTCATTTCGTTACAGGCTTGTTATGGTGTCACATTGCAGCATTAGCAATCTTTCAAAAGCCATGATACTGTTCATAAAATTAAACTAACTGGAAACAACTTCTGTTTAAAGTATTTCTGTTTGCTCATGCTTTCCCTTTATGTCCAACATTTGTGTTTGAACATGTTTTGCTAGATGAATGAAATATACTCTGGCCTGAAGTCTCCACTAACTTTTGTTTTTTTAAATCAAGACTCTTGGCTTCTCCTTTAGCTTGTTCCTGCTTCGCTGTGTCTGTCATGGCCTCTCTGCCAGGGCTCGTGGCTATAAAAGTGTGTGGGAGTAAAGGTTAAAGATAAATACTGGGTTTAATGAGTATGATTATTGTTGCCATAAGGATTCACTTCTGAAGTTAGTGGTTGGTTCATTCTGTTTTTAAGGTAGGATTACAATTGCATTCCGTGTTCCTGAGTTTAAGTTGAAATCAATATACTTAGCACTTGGTCTTTCTGAAGACTTCAGACTGTCAAGTCTAGTCAAGGGCTAGATTTGTAAGGGCAATATAGTCTAATCATTACACTTTAAACCAGTAAGTGAATGTTCAATAGATCACAGTAAGAATATGAGTGAAACTGTGCTCCGGTAATAAGAGTGAGGAAAGGGAAGCAGGAGACCTAAATTCTACTTTGTGTACTAGTAAACATTTCAGTGCTTTGAATAAAGTGGATCAACTCCAAAAGGAGACACTGGGAACTTCCTGTAGCTTGGTAATTACTGAATTAATCTGGATCAATGTGGGTTCAGATTCCTCTTAGAAAAAGGGATTACAAAGATCTTTCATAGCAAAGATCCCTAAACTCTGCATGTATTTTTTAAAAGGGGACAACATCTCCTCTTTCTCTGTCTGGGAGTTTTCCTAGGGGACAAAGTTTAGAGAAAAGTAAGGAGCTGAAAATCTTTGCACATCAAAACTTCTGTAAGTGTATCAGCAGCAAAAGGAAGGCTAGGGAGTATGTGAGTCTGCTGCTCAGTGGGATGGTGGTGTCAAAAGACATGGAAGAGGCAGAGGTAGTAAATGCCTTCTTCACTTCTGTCATTACTGGTAAGATTTGCTTTCAGGAGGCCAGTGGGAGCACCTGGAGCAGTGGACACTTACCTTCAGTAATGAATCGCAGAATCACAGAATGGTAAGGTTGGAAGGGACCTCAAGGATCATCCAGTTAACATTTCAACAATTCAAACAAAAATGAGTTAATGGGACCCAAGAGGCTGCATTCACAATTGCTGAGGGAACTTGCAGTTGTCATTGCAAGGCCAGTCTCAAATGTCTTTGAAAGGTCACAGTAGTAAGAGGAAAGCAGGAAGTTAAAGAACTTGAATATGGTTGGGAGTCATCAGTATAGATTTATGAAGGGAAAATCATGACTGACCAACCTAACAGCCTTCTATGTTGAAATGACTAGCTTGGTGGATGAGGAGAGATCAGAGAGTGTTAGTCATCTTAACTTTAGCAAGGCTTTCATTGCTGGCTCTCAATGGTATCCTCTTTAACAAACTGCTGACCAGACAAGTGGACAGTGAGGTGGGTTGAAAATTGCCTGAAATGACAGACTCAAATTACTATAACCAGTGGCACAAAATCCATCTGGAGGCCAGTCACTAATGGTGTATTCCTGGGACCAATAGTGGGGCAAATACTGTCTAACATCCTCATTAATGATTGTGGATAGTGGGACAGAGTACACCCTCAGCAAGTTTCCAGAGTTGAAGACCAGGAGGAGTGGCTGATGCACCAGATGTTTGTGCCGCACTTCAAAGGGATCTCAACAATCTGTAGAGCTCAGCTAAGAGGAATTTCATGGAGTTTAGCTAAGGGAAATGCCAAATCCTGCACCTCTTGAGTAATGCCCTTTCCCCCCACCCCCCGCTATTTCTAGGGGCTGGGAACCAACCATCTGGGAAGGTAGGTTTACAGAAAAAGAGCTACAAACCATACTGAATATCAGCTTGAATGTGAGCCATCAGTATACCCTTGTGGCAAATGTGGCCAACAGTATGATGGACTGCAGAAGTATTGCCAGCAGGTCGAGATGGGCTATCATTTCACCCTGCTCAGCACTGATGAGACACCTAGAGTGGCAGATCCAGTTCTGGAGTTCCCAGTGCAGGAAAGATGGAGTGAATCCAGCAAAGAGCCACAAAAATGATAAAGGGACTGGAACATTTTTCATATGAGGGGAGTCGCTGAGAGCTGGAGAAGAGGAAGACTGAGAGAGATCTTATCAATGTAGCTAAATACCTAAAATTGGGGAGAGTAAAAGAGATGGAGCAAGACTCTTCTCAGTGGCATTAGGGCAGACACAAGAAGCAGCAGGCACAAAATAATGCACAAGAAATTTTTAAACAAATGAAAAAGTTCTGGGTTTTTTTTTTTGTTGTTGTTTTTTTTGTTTGTTTGTTTGTTTGTTTTTTTTTTGCTGCAGTGGTGGTCAAACACTAGAGGAGATTGCCCAATGAGGTTGTGGAGCCTCCATCCATTGAGATACTAAAAATGCAGCTAGCCACAGCTCTGGGGAACCTGCTCTTGCATATTTCTTCCAGGTACACTGATTATAAAGAGATTTCTGATGTGCATGCCCATGGGACCTAAATACTATCCTGAGGTTCCTACTGGGGCTTGTAAATACTACCTAAGATAGATCCAGCACCAGATATTTCTGCATGACCAGACTGTCTCAGCACTTAGGACTTGGGAGAGTGAAGTGCCGCTGTTTAATAGAACATATACAGCAATTGATATTTTAGTGCTACGAGCACATTATTGCCCCCCTAAAAGAAACAGAAATACAGATTATTCCTTGAAAAATCAGAACTATTTAATTAAGCATGCAGTTGCATTTCCTTCACTACCTAACCTTTTGGGTTTTTGTTTGGTTTTTTTTTTCTTTTAGAATTTTGTGATTTATGTATGTATATTGAGATTAAAGACACAGATAAATCAAAAAGAGATAACAGTACTGTTTAATTCTTTAGGAATTAGAGAGTATTACTGTATTTTTCCTTTTTTTTTTTTTTTTTTTAAATTTAAAAACATTGCTAGAGGTAACCATGCAGTGTCGTTTAAAGTGGTGTTGCTTTAATGGTGTCTTACATAAGACACCATTAAAAGCAGCCTTACTCTTTGACTGCCTCAGCAAAAGAAAGAGAATGGCCTCAAAAATTAAAGCCAGGAACAAGTTCAGCTTGAACACAACTGATGATCTCTACAATAGGAGTATGTCATATAGAGAGGTGATCCCTGAAGTGACCAGGTACTGAAGGCATTATAGCCTAAAATCCACTCTGAAGTTTAGTCTAGAAGGTTAGTAATGATTAGTGCATGTGCAGAGCACTGCAGATCTGAGTCATAAGGGATATGTGCTGTTCTGTACTGTCTTAATCTTCCATGCTCTCCCTGATACACTCTACATCAAGCACACGAAAGCAGCTCACCAGCAGGACTTGTGCAGTGATGAAAAGCTGATAGCAATGCTCTCAGAGTCTCTCTCTGATTTACCATGGTGTCAAGCTCACAAAGAAGTTCTATAAACTCATTTGTATGCACTGTCCACCCACAAACTTTATCTCAAGTTGTGTAAGTGTTGAGTCACAGACAGGTAGTTCTTGTTCAAGCCCCAGCCTCATGTAAGCCATGTATAATAACAAAAGCTATTTCAGTTTCTCTTTCAGAAATAATAGGAGTAAGGCACAAATCATTTCTTTGCAACAGATTACCCTTAAGTCAATAGAAAAATGCTAATAGCAAGTTCCAGTTAGGAATGCCTGCTGATTTGGTAACTTCATAGGAGCTTTCATGCAGATCAAGACCGGTGCACCACATCATCCACTGTTGTCTGCATGCTTGCTGACCTCACCAGAAAACTGTCTAGAGGCCTAGACAGCTATACTACATTTAGAGAGGATGTGTTGGCAGTGCCCAACTTGTTCATATTTACCCATGTGCACACTAATTTAGCCACTAATTACCCAAGTGCACACTTTATTTAGCTTCTACTGCTTTGCCTGGCACTGATGTTAGGCTTGCCAGCTTTTAGTATTGTCCATTTTGTCTCATCTCGCTCCTGGAATCTCTTTTAGAGATTGGTGTCACATTTCCACTCTCCAGTCTCTGGGCACAAAGAAAACTTCAAGAGAAAGGTTGCTCCATTAGTAGATCCATTATTTCTTACCCACACTCCCTTGGAAAGTTTGTGTGCCTGCAGATTTGTTACTCTATGTACTTTGGATTACAGCTTTTCCCAGTTAGCAGGACAGAGTTTTTTGCTGACTCCCTCAGAAAGAAGGGTTCAAGTATAGGGATCATTTGCTCGTTCCAATGAATACATGCAAAGACATTATTTTGCTTCTCTGGAAGTGTTTTGGTTTCTCCTCTTTTTCACTCTGCAGTTGTCATTTGCTCCATCAGACTCCAGTGGTCTTCTTGGTCTCATTTAATATTAGTTTGGATTCCTTTTGCTAGCTGCTGCTCACAGCTTTTTATTGTTCCTTCACTGTGCTTTCCTTTGATATCAGTTTATGATCCTTCCTGAATTATTCATTTGGAGATGACTTCATTTTTTTTCTAATAATCTACCATGTAGTGAAATTATTTATGTCTATTTCCTTTTATCAATTCTTAGAACTTTAGTAGCTGGCATACACTGATTCCAGTATGCTGTGCTGTACATCCTTCAGGAAACTCAGGTCCACCTCTATGAGTTTACTGTTCCTGTTTTCTTTTTGGTTCCTCTTCACAAGCTTTCCCATCTCTACATCTCTGTCCCTTTTTAAACTGGGTGCAACTGCTGTGAATGTTTGGCCTTTGCATGTCTATCAGAATGTTGAATACAGGAACAGCAACTGTGAGCTGAAGATCTAGGACAGGATCTTGCATGTTAATGATGACCAATTGCAGAGCTGCATCTCTTTTGCGGCTTCCCTGTCCAACTGCTCTGTGAAGTTTTATTACTGGTGGAATGTAATATAGTCTGTGTTACATTCTAATGCTGCAGCATCCAGACAACATGGGGGTTACCCAAAGTACAGTTTTGGTTCTATTTTCTGCCCTCTTTGCCCATCTGAGGTCTCTTAGCACACCCCCTCCGTCACTCTGCTCAGTGGCAGGCAGTCTGCAGATTCAGTAGTATGTGCTCTTAAAGCTGACACTTCAGCCCATGTGGATTGTGTCACCTGCTTGGTTCCTACTTTGTTAGTTTGTTTTGTTTATAAGATCTCACTAACAAATTTCACTACCCCACTACCAGCACCCGTGACTCTTTTCTGCACATTTTACATTCTCGTACTGTATGTAAGACCCTCAATTTATTAATTGGTTTTTCAGCATTTGTTCAAAAGTAAGTGTTGTTGCAGTGTGTTTTTCCTTCTTCATTTTCCATCTGAAAGGCACTCTGGTTTTTGTTCCTTATTTCTGCTCTCAGGCCTCTCCACTCAGAAAGGCACAATTTCTAAGCCTTTGCCAATGGCATGCTGAGCTGTGTGTTCTCCACACCTGCTGCTCTTTGGTTTAAAGCTTAATCTGTCCCAACCTCTAAATGACAGAAGTTTGGCCCACAGTTGAGTCCACTCTTTCCACATAGGCTCTCTTAATCTCAGAGGTGCTCCCAAGTCCAGTGTGAAATTTTACTCTTCATACTCTCCTACCAGATACACGTTTGCCCCTTTCTGGTCACATGTAAGTGAGGCCATTTTGGAGAGTGCTGTTGGAGAAGGTCCTATCTTCATCCTCCATTCAACAAGCTGAATTTTGTCTCCAAATCATCATGTGAGTGTCAAAACCATGGGCTCTTCCCAGCACTTTTAGGGAACTGTTCTGCTTTGCATGTTTCAAGAAGAAAAAAGAAAAAAGAAAAAAAAAAAAAAGAAAGAAAAAAAAAAAGCTTCTTCATTTAAATTAAAAACCCTTCCACCTGAATTAATTTTTATTTTCTTAAAAACATTTCCCAAGTTATAACTGATGTTCTTTTAAACCGTTCATCCCAAATACTTTTTTTGGTTTTTTTTTTTTTTCAACAAATGTAATGTGGTACAAAATATCATCTGAGTTGCCAGCTCCCACAATCATAATTTGAGTAATAATCCTGCATTGGCACGGTGACAACAGAAAACAACTTTTGAGGGGACTGAACATATTAACCCTGGTGGGAAAGCTACTATACCAAGTCACAGTTTCCATTAAAATTGCACAGTCCAGGTGTCAGAGTCTCTTTTTAAAAGAGCTGGAAAACAGTATCGACTACCACTTACTTTACGATTTAGGCAGTTTTCAGAACGTTGAAGTACTGTTTGTATTATTTTTTTGTTTTTCCAGGAACATGCAGAGATTCCAGCAGGAGTCCAAGCCAAACCAACATCCAGAGAAAGACATTCCCTGCATAAGCAGAGAAAGATACAGAGTAGATGTCCACACTCCTTTTTTTTTTTTTTTTTTTTTTTTTTTTTAATTATTTCTCAAACCCATTTCCAGTATTTCAGTGTGATGGTTTGGGAGTTACCTGCCTCCACACTTTGTAAAATGACCCAGACTAGAACCTAGTCAGCTGGAAGNGATCAGCCAGGGGGGTTAGAAGAAAAGTGGTTAGTGAGGATTAATAGGCAGAGAGGCCAAAAGCCAGAAGCTGCTAGACCGCCCAAGCTACTCTCCCAGCAAGCGACAGACAGAGACTGACTTATCTATATATTTTGGTTATTGTTTCCAAACAATTTCTTAGCAAGCATATGAGTGCAGTAGGCATCATGATGTTTTCCTTTCACAACCCATAGTGTAATTTTCTCTATTAAAATATTCTAATTAGCCTCAAACCAGCACATTCAGCAGGCCCTGTCTAACCTGAGTTTGAATATGCAGCAGGACAGAGTTAGAGGAAGCACTACAGAAGTGGAACTTTTCACATCTGAGTGAAAAAGGAAGGTGGTATTAGAGTAAAGGTCTAGAGTAAAGAGTAATTCCTTTCATTGTTTCGGAATGCTACCTACCAAGTTTCCATGCAGTGAGAGAAACGGAAGGGTCTCTAAAATGCTATAATAATATGTAGCCGGTTTATTATGAATGACGCTTTGAAATACTCAAATGTAAGGATCCCTAATAGTAATAAACCCTTCAAATACAAAGAAAAACTCAAAAGCTTGGAACTTGTGACAAAAAAATCATATAGAGATTGTTAAAGAGATGTAAGAAATACATAAGAGTTAGCTGAGAGAGCGTGTGATTGCATTGTAAATTTCCTGTGCAATGCAACAGTTTCATAATGTGCTAGGTTAGGCCGCTGCCACTGAAACAGGAAATCTAAAGCAACAACAGAGAAAAGCCTATTTCCTTTGTGTTCCGTTTTTGCTAAAGGTGTAATCTTCTTTACCGTTTAGAAATAATTAAGTCTTCACCATTCAGTTGAAAAAACAAGCCATAAAAATAATTTAAGTGTCCATGATGAAAAGGCCATCCAGTTGGAGTTCATACAAAACCAACTTAAGACCTCTATGGATATGACCTTTCTGTATCCAAATCAATTGCTGGGTACTTGTCACCTTCCCTTTGAATTTTAGTGATTTTTTTTTTTTTTTTCATGACCATATGTGTACTTAATCAAACTAAACTTGTGTATATGTCAAAAAGTGATCATTTGGCATTCAGACGTGTTTATGATAAATGTTGTGGTTGTCCAGTTTTCTTTTCCCTTAAACTACCTTTAAGCATACCCAAGGCCGATACTTTAAATGGCTTGCAGGCACTTTAATCAAAACAGTCACATTCTAATATTAAACTTAGAAGCAGAGTCTAGGTAGGACTGAAGTCTTTATTTGCTGTCTGCTTTGTGGACACTATGACTTTCTTAGAGGAAGTTTTCTGCCTTAGGAAATAACACTGCTCCTGCCACTCTTTTAAGTCCTCCCCTGTTGGTCAGGGATGGGAGGGTGTTGTTGTTGTGTCATTGGTTTGTTTGTTTGTTATTTTATTTACTTTGTTTGTTTGTTTATAAAAGGGCCTGGGTATTGCAAGCTCTAATGTCATAAGATGGAAAAAAACAAAACAGTTTAGTGTCCACAGTTCCGGTGTCACGGTTTTAAAGTCACTGCTTGGGGTGAGTAGAGAAGAGCAGAAATTACCTCCTGAGCCTTTTACCACTCTTGGGAGATGCTGGAAGTAACAAATCCTTTTCCAGCATTCCCTTTGTTCTCACTGGTGTGTGGATATGCTCAACCTAGCCAGTAAAACTGGATTACAACGTGTTGACTGTAAAAGAGGGAGGAAGGTTGCTTATGCAAAGTATCTATTTCATGTGATGAGCAGAAGAGAGAGGCGGTGGAGATTTACGGATAGAGAGGTGTTGACACTTTCTACAGGTAATGCTATTGTTATAAACATATGGGAATAAAAGCAAAGAAATTATTCATTGATGAGCAAGAAAGACTTCTGATAGGAATACAAGTCTCTTAGTTATGATTTTACCACCTCAGAAGTGTTGTGGGTTCGGTTTGCGGGTTTGTTGTTTGGTTGTTTGGTTGGTTGGTTGTTTTAACTGGAAAGGCAAAGTAATGTGAAGCAAGAGAAAAGGATGCTGTGCACTATTGTCAGCCCTGTGATTGAGTCCCTCTTGTGTCTAAAATACTGTATTTGGTTATCTCTATAGGCATCATCAGTGCTTGGTGTGCTATTAATGCTGTTTTGCAGTGAGCTGCAGGCATTCATGTGGATGTGATAACGTTTGTGATTTGCAAGACAGATATTATTCACCAATTATATTGTGAGTAATGCTGCTGCACAGCTCACATTAAATGCTGAAGTGTCACTGAAAAATCTGGGAAAATTCCTTAAAGTGGTAGGCTTTGGCATTGTATAATTTTGTTGAGTATATTTTTTCAATTAACAGAAAACTGTATTAAGAGTTCCATAACTTATATGACATATACTGATTTAGATTTTTTTTTCCTGCATTTTTTTCCAAAATGCTGGTTGGTTGGGTTGGTTTGGTGATTGCCTCTTTTACAGCAGTTCACCTCCACGGAAATATTTTTAATCCTGCTTTTTAAAATGTGACATGATTAAAACATGAACAGCAAGAGGAGGCTGAGAGTCACAAAATCATAGAATTGTCAGGGTTGGAAGGGACATCAAGGATCATGTAGTTCCAAACCCCTTGCCATGGGCAGTGACACTTCCCACTAGATCAGGTTGCCCAGAGCCAGAGTCTTTCATGTGAGAATTTGCTTAGCTCAGAGTATCAGCAAATTCAGTTGTTTGAGATACTGCCTTTCAGAGAGAGATAGCTTAGAAAGAGAATGTGTAGAACTCTTTACCATGTTGGGGGTGAGAAAGTTGCTGTACTATTGAGAGGAGAGGAATGAAATGACTTTCCCAAGTTCTACTCTCCAACGGTATGTAGCAGTGTAAAGCGGAACTAATAGGACAGATAAACAGATAAAAATAGCATAAATGTTGATGTGCACCAGCTCTTTATGGAAACAGAACCACACTGACTCTATTTAGATGAGGAGCTGGCAGCCTGGAAGTTACTGGTGCCAACCATTAGTCTTATAATGGACATGGGGGCTGTCTTTTCTGGGTAGGAGATTTATTATGATCTTAGTATACAAGATCATCAAAAGTATATTTTCCAGTGGCAAACCCCTTCTAATTTCTGTAGTGCAGATCTGCATATCAATGTGTCCTAGAGAGATCAATGCTGTCACTGTGGGTTTTGCCCTGCACAGGCTGCCAGGTAGACTGCCAGTCTTTTGCCTTAGTAGAGGATGCATGTCTTCAGAGTGCACAAAGTTGGGTTAGATACTCTGCAAGCTCACTGAAGAGTTAACAACCACAATGTACATATTAACTTTTAATTGATTGTTTGTTTTACACAAAACATTGTACTGCAACTTGGTTTATCTCTGTAAAAGAGGGAAAAAGGAAGAAAGAGCAACCAAATAAAAGGATTTGTATTTGTGTTCAGGCTTTCTTTTGAAATGCTGTTGATATAAACCCCAGTAAAGCTACTGTTTACATGGGATTTTCAATAACTTTCTTTTTAAAAAAATATTATTATTATTGCCATTAAAATATTGGCTCTTTGTTTTGTGTGTAAAACACTTTAACCAAACAGATGGTGTGAGTCCATGTCCCTGTCTGCTGCTTGGCTGGAGGCAGAGGGAAGGGATGCTTTTGCTGGATTCACCAGGGCTGTACATTGTACATCTCCTCTTACACTAATACATGACAGAGTTTAAGTGCAGAGGGCACATATGCACACAAAACTGAAACTAAGAGGCACCAGTGCAAACAATGATCTTTCCTATTCTTGGGCATTCTTTAATTTTTGCATCAGGATCAGGATCTGATCCTGCACTATCCAGCATGGTATTTTATAAACAGATAAAGAAAGACGTCAAATTGGAAGGGCATATTGGAAAGCACATTATGTATTTTAAGATAACTCAAGAGAATCTCCTCACTATTAATACACGTATTTGCTGGTATGTGTTCAGTAAATAGGATGCTGTAAATTTCAGAGTGGTTGATGTATGCTCAGTACCTATGCGCTACATGCTATTAGTTTTAAAGTTAAACTCTGCATACCAAAACTGGGACAGTCATTTATTACATTGAAAATAGAACACATTTGGAAAGGTTCATGGGGCTGCAGGGTTCACACCTACTGCTTCTTGTAATGATGTTTTAGTTAAAAAGCAACATGCTACCCCACCACATAGTTAATTTTAGTTTCAATAGCTTGCTTTTGTATCAGGCTCACCAGTGGGGAATTTCGGCCTCCCACTCTCTGCGTGGAGACTTTAAAACTTCACGCTTCCAGAAAATGAAACGTTTTTGGTAGCACAGCTTCAATTTTGCTGCAGCTAAGGAACCCACTCTGCCTGAACCTGATTTCCCATTTTTCAAATAGCTCCTCCCTTGGCAGGCAGGTCTTGCTCTATGGTTTCCAGCAGGAGAGAACATTTGCTCACTTACAGATGCCTGGTTTTGTTCACTGTCTTTCCACCCAATTCTCAGCCCAGCACGCCCTCAACTCCTGCATTCTCTCAGTGTCCAGATTCTCACACAATGGGCATATTCATAGAATCATAGAATCATAGAATGGTAAGGTTGGAAGTGACCTCAAGGATCATCTAGTTCCAACCCCCTGCCATAGGCAGGGACACCTCCCACTAGTACAGGTTACTCCAGGCCTCGTCCAGCCTAGCCTTGAACACCTCCAGGGAGGGAGCAACCACAACCTCCCTGGGCAACCTGTTCCAGTGCCTCACCACCCTCACTGGAAAGAACTTCCTCCTAACATCAAGTCTAAATCTCTCCTCTGCCAGTTTAAACCCATAATTCAAAATGCATCAACCAGAATGTACATTGCACTTCCCATCTTTAAGAAAATCTAATGTTTTCCCCGAACTACTGCCCTTACAAGTCTAATCAGAATAGGTTTTCCTAGCCAATTTTTGTTTTTCTTTTGATTTTGCAAGTGCTTTCTTGCCCAGCTGGGGTTCGAGCTATACAGCCTTTCCAGGTCAGTGCCAAATCGCCCAATGCACAGCCACAAACAGACGTGATTTTGTTTTACCTGCTTTCTCTGAGTTTCCCCTGTCTCTCTTTTCCTCCTTCATGAAAACTGCTTCTCTGCATCTTTATGGCTTTTTTGTGTTTTGTTTAATTGGTTCTTGGTGTTTGTTTTTGGTTGGTTGGTTGGTTTGTTTGTTTTGTGGTTGTTTGATTGCTTGTTTTAAATGATTATCTTTTTATTTCTGTATCTTTGTGTAGTCAGTAACACAATTTTCTCTGCATTTTCTCGGTTATTTCAGCTCCTTCTAGTCTCATCACCTCCTCCCCTTCCCGGCAGAAACAGGTCAGACAATTGCAATTTTAGCTGCCAGCTACCAAAAAAAAATCTTAGAAAGTATGGCAAGGCTGCCTGGACTGCTTATGTTCTCCAGCTTTACAAAGGTCCAGTTAGAATCTGTGGAAAATATACACAGGGACAAGTCTGTAACAGGGAGGGAGTGGAGGGCTTTGCGACCTGGCCATGGGAGTCCCTGACGCTCCCTGGTGCCCGATGCAAACACTAGTGCAACGTGGAAGGACCGCAGGGTAACACCGATTACCGTTGGCTGCCTCCCACCAGGGCAGTAACCGCTTGGCTGTGCCCTGTGGGGATGGTCGCCTGCCCCGGACTGATGCGTTATGTGGCCTCGTGATGAGAGGGGCATGAGGACTACTGGGTAATGTCCAGAAATTTATTATTTGAGGCATTTTTAGGCATTTTACTTCAGCATCTGCTATTGTTTATCAATTTTGGTTTAGATTGTCTTTAACTTTTTGCCCTAAGCTTTCCCTTTCTTTCCCAGCCAAAGTTCTAAAAATATTTTGTTTAAACTAAAATTACCACGGGATAATTAGGTCTGATTTTCTATTCTTTCTTCTTCTTCCCTCGGTTTTAAGAATTTTTTTTCTTCTTTCATTTCTTTCCTTCACTTTTCAGCTTTTTTTTTTTTGTTTGTTTGTTTTGGGTTTTGGTTTGGTTGGTTTTGTTTTTTTCTTCTTCTTCCTTTTTCCCCCCGTCCTCATTTTCCCTTCCTTTCCCCCATGCTTTCCTCATCTTAACGCTTATTTTCCAACTTGTCACTCGCCTCCCCTTTCCTGTGTCTCCGCTCGGCAGCAAGCACCTTCTAGCCGGAGCAACCGGAGCCCGCCGCCTCGGCCAGCGCCCCGGTCCCGCCCCGTACCTCGCCGCAAACTCGGCCTCCGCTCTTCTCATGGCAACAAGTGACGCTCCCCGGGGCGGGCCAATCCGCCGGCCGCTCGCTGTCCCGGCCAGCCGGCGGCGGGCGCGACGCTCAGGCAGAGTGAGCCCGGCAGCGCGCCCGCTCCGCGCAGCCTGCGCCCAGCGGGAGGATGGCGCGGGCGGTGGGGCTCTGCTTGGTCTCCTGCGGCCTCGCCTGCCTCTTCGCCTGCCTCTTCGTCTGCTGCGCGGCCCGTCAGCACTCCTCAGGTAAGCCGGGCGGCCACTTTGGGAAAGAGCAGGCGCTGCGCGGGTGCGGTGCGACACACGGCGGGCTATGGCTCTTTTCTACCCCGGCGAGCGCCGAAGGACGAAGGCGATACGATGGCGGGCCTTCCGCCCTTGTAGTCCCCGGCACCCCCGGGTGTTGCGGTGGGTGGCAAAGTCCAGCTGCGTGGAAACAACGTGGGAAACTTAGAAGGAGGAGCGGAAGAGGGAGGAAAAGTCCTCTAACCTCTCTCCCAAATTGCGGTCTTCGTCTGGGGCGTCACGAAACCAGCCGCTGCCCCGCCAGCCCTGAGTGCCACGTTCTCCGTGCCCTCGGTGCCGTGGGCGGCCTCCGAGCAGGGACAGTGCCGGGCCGATGTGGAGCGGTGGGAGGGAAGCGGGCCTTCGGCCTGTTACCTCGAGGGCAGAAACAAACTCTGCCAGATCCCCTGCAGGGCGTCAAGCCGTCACTTTTACTTGTAGAAAGTGGAGGAGGCTTACCCTGCCCTCCAGAAACCAGGTGGAAAAATTCCACGTTGACCAAAGTCTTGCAAGCCAAAGCCTTTAGTTTGGTGACAGCTGCTGGGAAACAAGGTCAGCTCTTTGCGAAGTAGTTTCACCTCACGTATTTTTGCATCCTGCCACAGTAACTAGGCTTGATTTCTTAACTAGATGTCAGGTAAAACTTCATGACAAGAGTGTATTGATAAATTCCTGTACAAGAGGACTTGGTGGGACAATGTCAGCAATTTTTTGGGGGGAGGCTTTTCTTGATGCTGGAATGAGGGCTGTGTGGGAAGAAGTGAAAGAAGAATGAGGAAGAGAGAGACCTGAGAAAAGGCAAAGAACACATTANCTGGGGGGGGGGGGCAATAAAAAGCAGATACAGTGCTGGAAAAGTACAGGGTAAAAGATGCTGCAGAAGCAGGATTGTTGGCTAAAAATTCATGTTTAGGTCACAGAGAGGATGAAATAGTTGAAACATACTGTTTGGAAAGTCACTCCAGTAGGTAGCTGACTTAGGCATTCTGCTTCACAGTTTGACCAGCTGAGTACTATTTAGATAGTGTTTGGCAGTTCAGCAGTGGAAAATTCACAAGTATACAGGGAAGTAGTGGTAGAATTCCCAGCATAACATCACTGAATATTTTCCCTGCTGCTCAGCCAAACCTATTATTAAGTCATATTAAAAAAAAACAACGCAGTACGATTGTGATTGATAGTGCATTACTATTAAATGCAAAACACTACTCAGCAGATTCCTTATTTAAAAAGTGTAATAGCCTTGTGGGTCTTGGATGGCTAAGATCCATTTCAGCCTGGTTAGTGGAAGTTTATACTGTAGGCCCATCTCTGTTGTGGCATAGAAATAATTTTATGGTCTTTTTTTTCTCTTGTATTTTAAACCTACTGCCTAGTAGCTTAAACCTAGTGCAAGATGTTCTTGCACTTGCAGAGGTGTCAGCTTATATCAGTAGGGTGATCCATATCTTTAAAATTGTGTACTGTGCTTTGTCAGCTTTTTTTTTTTTTTTTCTTTTTAATGACAAACCATGTCACAGCTGAAAATGAAACTAAAGTTCTGTATTGTTTTGAAAATTATGCTCATGATCTTGGTGTGGTACCTTTGGTGGGATATTCATTCTCTTCCAAAAGCAGTGCCAGTTATATTAGTTAAACTGCAGTTGCACTCACAAGCTGGTTCATTCATGAGCCTGTCATGCTTGTGTATCATAGATGATGCACTCTTTAAAATTGCTTACTAAGCAGAAAGTATTATTAATTATATTTCATGATACCTACAGTATATTAGTGCATTTGCAGATAAAAACGAAGACAAGATTCTTTACCCAGTAAGCTTGCAATTAAGGGCTGATGTAGTCAGTATGTATTAGAATTTAAAGGAAGAATCCTCATTGGTAGAATTTGACTTAGAAAACTGGCTCATTTAATCTCTCCTCATTTTAGGACAATTTGGAAAGAGACCTTTTCTTTCCCTCCAGAAGTAAAGGATATTCACTAAAGAGAAGGAAAATGTACTTAGAGATAATAAAACATATAAGTAATAGTGTGTCTCGGAATGTGATTACGCTTTTGAAAATGTACTTCCTGGAAAAATGATACTGAGTCATATGCATATGCAGATATTTGTTTGTTCTTATACAGGCAATAATGCTTTTACCATTCGCCACAACACACTGAACAAGTGCATGCAAGTGAAAAACTCACGGATAGTGATAGATGACTGCCAGGAGACAAGTGAAGCTTTATGGAAATGGGTATCCCAGAATCGCCTCTTTCATTTGGGGTCCAAGCAGTGCCTGGGACTTGATATATTCACCAAATCACTGTCACGCCTGAAAATGGTTGATTGTAACTCAGAACTAATGCTGTGGTGGAGATGTGCTGATGCTTCCATCTTTGGTGCATCTCAATACAAGGTCACTGTCAAGGGCACTTATGTAACTGCAAGCATAAATGCAACGGACCAGTGGAGAAGCAGCCATTCCTCCAATGACATTTGTCAGTATCCTTACCATGGTAAGTTTGCACAGGATTTGGAGGTTCTCTTTTTTGGGGGGGGAGAGTGAGTGTTAAAGACCTTTTCATGTATGTTTGTGACAATAAATTCTTTAATTATATGAAAAGACTACAGCAATGTTACATTTTGATGTAGAGAGATACTGAGAATCAAGTACAAAACTTTAACAGTAATGGAAACCAAATGTTGACAGTTGCAGAAGTGTTATCAAGTGCCTTTCTTAGCATGTTTAAATACCTCCCTCCATATTTTAGTCGGAACCTATTTGTAATGAAATAACAGCCACCTTCTATCAGAACCAACGCTTTCTGCTTCACAGTGACGCAAAGTTTGTTGTTAGTAGGATTTGAGGGTATTTTCTTTGCTGGTAGGATGTACAATCAGATTCACTGCATGCCACTAGCATGCAACCTGATTGACTGACAGGAAGCATCCATTTACTTTGGTCTGGTAGTCTGTCCCCTTGCTGTGGAATCCAGTCTCATCTGAAATGTCATGCTTACTGGAAGAAGTGGTGGAAACTTGGTTTGCTGTATTTAAAAGCAGAATTTTCATTTTATTTGGATTGTTTGCAGGGGTCAGTCTGACAAGCCCAGAAGGCTCCAGTTTGAAATGTTTTCCCTCTCCTGTATGTGTTGTTTACTAGAACCTTGCTCCGTAGTACTATGTGCAAACTACCTGGTTTTCGACAGGACAGTGTATTTATCCCTAACTTACAAGGAGAGGGGACACAAGTTTCTGCTGTGTTATGCCTCACTCAGAAGAAAAAGTGCAGAAAAATATTTCCTTCTTGTTTCTTTCAGTTTTGGCATTGCTGTATATTATCTATAACAATAGGACGGGACATTTTAAGACCGCAAGTGTGATCTGAGTGTTTTAAAGTTAACTCTGTGCAAACAGTAATACTGATTTGCCTGTCTTTTCTCCCGCTAGACAACTTAACACCTGTCTTTAATATTTCTTCTCCCTGCAGAGGTTTATACCAAAGATGGGAACTCCTATGGAAAACCCTGTCAGTTTCCTTTTCTGTATAATAAGACATGGCACCATGACTGCATTCAGGATGAAACGCATACGGGTGGGAAATGGTGTGCCACATCTGAAGATTACACTCATGATGGAAAATGGGGAATCTGCTTACAACCAGGCATGTTTGGTTTCTAAACATGTTCATTCTGTCATTCATGTATGTGTGGCTCCACCTTGCTCCATCACATTACTGTTAACCTGGGTAAATGCAGTTCCTTTTCTCTTGCAGCATTTACAGAACAATCAGCACACCTACTGTGCAGTATATGTCATTACCAGTAAAAACATAAAAATTGATAGACCTACAGTATTTTAATTTTCCTTTCAAAACTTTTGTGGTGTTTCAGTATAATCGTAGTTACGAGTAACTTCTGCTTCTTTCAGAGAGTGGTTGTCATGATATGTGGGAACGTGATCCAGGATCTGAAAGTTGCTACCAGTTTAATACACAGTCTGCGCTTTCTTGGAAAGAAGCTTATATATCATGTCAAAGACAAGGGGGAGATCTACTTAGCATCCAAGATGCATCTGAATTAAGTTACATACAAGGTAGGTGTAATTACTTATGTACGTATATGAGGGAATCTTGACAGATTAACATAAAGTGAAGACAGCATTTTGGTTCCTGTCATAAAATTTTGGATTAAAAGTTGATTATGCTTTCATTTGTGTGGCAAAAATAAGATGCTAAGCTCACTTCAGAGCTTATTTTAAAATTTATCTTTGTGATTTCATTAAAGCGGCAAAACTGTTGCTCATGTTTGTTATGAGGAGTGTCCCAGAAATTTCAGAGGCCAGAGTGGCAGTTGATGTTTTAGCAGCCTGTCACCCACTCGTTATGAAATCACCCTCGCTGATGTTTACACTTGGCCTGGAGGAGCTATCAGTGTGCCTTTGGGAATATAAAACCAAAGGACAACATTCTGAAGGCATTGGGCGGACAGACTTCTGTGGGTGAATTCCTTCTTGGTTCACCAAAGTTTGCATGTCTGATTATAGCAGCAATCTTTCTTTCCTCAAAAGCATGCTCTTTCAGATCATATTTTTAATTAAATGAATACCAGTAAAGGATGAATATCTTAGATTAATTGTTAAACAAACCCAAAATTTATCTCCAGCTAAGGATGGCATTGCTGAGATCTTTTGGATTGGCTTAAATCAGTTGGATGTTTCTGGAGGTTGGCAATGGTCAGATCACAAACCTTTGAATTTCCTCAACTGGCATCCAGGTAATGATTTTTCCAATAACAGTACTTGGAGCACTAACTAGTATTTTACATTGTTTTTTCTTTGTTTGTTTTTATGGGTTTTTTTAACCACCTTGTCATGGTTTAACCCCAGCCAATGGCTAAGCAGCACCCAATTGCTCCCTTAGTGGCGTGGGGGAGAGATTTAGAGTAAAAGTGTGAAAACTCATGAGTTGAAATAAACACAGTGTAACAGCAAAAACTGTGCACGTAAGGCAAACAGAACAAGGAATTAATTCACTAGTTCCCATCAGCAGGCAGGTATTCATCCATCTCCAGGAAAGCAGGGCTCCATCACATGTAACAGTTTCTTGGGAAGACAGGCATCACTTCAAATGTCCTTCCCATCCTTCATTTTCTCCCAGCGTTATAACCTGATGATCCCTTTGGTCATCTGGGGTCAGCTGTCCTGGCTGCGCCCTCTGCCAGCATTTTGTGCATCCCTCACCTGCTTGCTGCTGGGTCGTTGCAGGAAGCAGAAATGGCCTTGGCTGTGCAAGCACATTTCAGCAACAGTTGAAACATCCCTGCATTATCAACACTGTTTCCAGAACAAGTCTAAAACATAGCCCCATACTAGCTGCTATGGAGAAGGTTAACTCAGTCCCAAATAAAACCAGAACTCCCTTCTCTGCTGGACTTCATCAAAAGATCATTGTTCTATTTCTGTTAAAAGTTTTGGAGCATCTTTACCTCTTAGACAGTGAATATTTCTGTGCTTGTTCTATATTTATAGATGATAAGATTAATCACTGAAAATGTAGAACTTAACGTATAATATCCATGAGGTCCATTTTAGCAAAGAATCCACAGGTTTCCTCACTGTTACATTTCAACTTCCACTGACAGAATGGCATTGATTTCCCTCAAATATTACAGTTACTGATGTATGTGGACTGACACTACTTAGAAGATTAACTATGTTTTTAAACTTCCAAGGTTGCTTAAATTCTGAGATGAAAATGAAAGAAGTATTAAACCTTTGAAGAACCTTTTCTAATTACTCCCAAGTTCCTAGTAGTATTGGTGAGAGGTTTTGGGAATTTTCGGTATAGATTTGTAGTATTCTCATAAATATGGCATGGATGTGTGTACATGAGAATCCTGGAGGAATAATAATCAGAATACTGAAACTTGTATTGTTTTGTTATTCAAGCTGCATTTGACCTTTTTAAAGTGGAATTTTTCTCTTCAGTTTCTAGAATAGTGCTGCAACTATGAATTTTGGGAAAAGATAAGAGGTGGTTTCTGTTACTTCTTTGAAAGCTTTTCTACAAAATTTCTGTGAGATATTCCAAATGTGGCCTTTCCTTTGGAAAGGCTGGGGACTCCGTTGCTGCTTGTACTACTGGCTGTGCTTTCTGGAACTGTGATGACACTGTGGGACTCTTTAATGCAGAGCTAGAGACTAGACTGTCCCGAGTTAAGAGTAGGATAGTTTAGTTTCCAGACACAGCAGGCATGTCTACCCTTCTTGTGAAAAGTGCTTCTTGGTATCTAACAGGAATTTCGTCAACCGCAAGTTGTGCCCATTACTTGTCCTTTCATTGCACGTGTCTGAAAGTCCTAGCCCTGTCTGTGTTCACAGAATTAACCAGATTGGAAAAGACTTTGGAGATCGTGGAGTCCAACCTATCACCTAACACCTTCTAATTACCTAAACCATGGCACGAAGTGCCTCATCCAGACTCCTTTTACATGCCTCCAGGGATGGTGACTCTACTGCCTCTGCAGGCAGCCCATTCCAATGGTTAATCACGTTTTCTGTTGTAGTTCCCTACGGAGAGCTTAGACCCACGCCAACCCTTTTTAACGTGAGACTAAACAAGCTCAGTTCAGGAGGAGCTGGGGTGCTCCATGTAGCACACAGCTCAGGTTTGGAGAGGATCTCAAAGAGAAAGCCGAAATGTATAATTGGAAAGGACCTCCAAGGAAAGCTGGAGACTGAGTTGGTTTTTTTTTTTTTTTTTTTCATTTGTGGCCTTGTCTCCAGTTTCTGTTATGGTGAGGGTTATGGTTAGCACTGAGAGAAAGAGTGCAGAGTTGTGTTTGAAATAGGTCTGGAAAAGGTCTGCCACAGGAAACTGAGGGATGCAAAAAAGGGTTCATCTTTGAGACGTTTCTGGTCTGGGAAAGTGCTCAGCCAAGGGTTGTTTGTATTGTAAATAGAACATTCCTCCTGGTTCTATGATTAAAAAGTGGAAAAGAAGTCTAGATTCCTTGATTCTGAAACTTTTGGTCTAACAAATAACTTATGTGAGACCTATGGTAGGACAGGTGTCTTTATTCAAAGCAAGTTATATTCTTCAAGGTGCTGTACTAAACTATCTCTGTATTGAAAAGGACTAGAAAAAAGAGGCAACCACTACCTTACTGTTTGGTAACTTGTGCTTTTCTATATTTATTTGTGCCTGTCTATAGATATGCAGAGTTTGTCCCCACTGGATGGGACTAGCTGTGTGGTGATGAATGCTGCTTCAGGTCAGTGGCAGAGTTATCATTGTGGAATTCCACTTCCATATATTTGCAAGAAGTCACTAAATGAAGTTTCAAACCTCCCAGGTAGGACAGCTTGTGTTTTTTGTATGTGTATATATGGTAATATGAATGTAATGCTCACTTATGGAGTCTTTTTTTCCTCTCCTCAAGCCTTCTTAGGCATCTCTGCCAAAACACTTTCACAACAGCTTTGATTTTTTTTTTAGTAGAACAGAAGCAAACTCTCTATCTTCAGTGTCAAGATGATGCATCACAAACAGCTTTAATTTTTTTGCAGCTTTCTTATTCACACATAAAGCATTTCTCAGCACAGTCCTGCCCTTTTCGTCACATTTTTCTCTGTGGCTTGTGCCTTCTTTTCATGTGTAACTGAAAGTCCGGAACTGGCAATTGCCCCTTGAACCTTCCCATCTCTGCTTTCCGCCTGTTTCTCTCATTCTTGGTGTGTATTGACATAAACTGACCTACTTGCGGCTTAGATTAAACTCTGTTGAATTCAGATAAAAGTACTGCCTTTGGAAACTGGACCCAGCCCTGGAAATCAGAGTGCAAGAGTTGGTAGCTTGCCCAGTGTGTAATCTTTACTGGATCCATAACAGCTCTTACAACATATTTAGTCTCTACACACACATACAGAGTCCTTCAGGTTTTGCAGTGTCCATCTGTGACATGAAACTGCTTCCATGCTCTTGACCTTTCACTTACACCTGGATGTCCAATTCTTCCCATATGTGTGCCGTATTCTTCCATATGTGCTTTGACCTTACTGAGTTTCCAGGGCTTATGCCTGTGGGGCTCTCGTGGGACAATTTTTGCTAGAGGTGTGAAGCAGTGTTGTGGAGGTGGTGTCATAAAGTATCTCTGGCTAAGGCATGTTCTCTCCAGCTCCCTCAGGTGAGGTGCATGCTTTTGAGGTAAAAGAAGAGAGTAAGCAGTTTGGATTTAAATTGGCTCAATTTTTTAAGTGATCCCTTGAAAACTAGTTGTCAGTTAACTGAACTTATCTGTTCTCTGGCTCCTCAGCAGGGTATCTGGACTTGTTACCAGTGTTTATTCAGTGTTTTATTAACTCCCAAATTTCAAGGAATATTTTATAGTGTATTTTGAACCAGAAAGGATATTAATATATACTTTTTAAAAAACATACATTGAAACATGTTGAATTCTTGAGTATCTTTATTTTCAGAAGAAAAAAAATATTTAAAACTAAGCATTTGTTTCATTGCAAGCTGTTCAGAATTGGTCTTATGTGTGGCTTTACTAAAGTGCAAAGCCCTGTATAAGAAAACAAGTAACTTTATTTTAAGCTGCTGTCCTGCAATGAAATAACTTTGTTTGCCGTTAACTGCTTTTGAAATCTTGCTTACAAATACTTCTGAAACTTTCACTTTCACCTATCTGCTTAATGTGGTGCCTTCCAGCTTTTTACTTTCCATTCCTCAAATTTCTTTCTCTGTTTACCTCATGACCCCAAAATACTACAAGTCCCCACAATGCTACTCTGTCAAGTCTAAACTGTGACCCTTTCTTAAATCATTAGCCCTGAATAGATGTGAATACATTGATTGCTGCATTCTGGCTGTTTTCAATGTGCTGCCAGATTTAAAGCGTGTACAAAATGCCACCTTGATGCACAAGCTACTGTAAAACAAAAGACTCTAATTCTGTTTCTCTTCACTATTAGAGTTTTGGAGACACTTGGATACTCGCTGTGATTCAGGCTGGCTTCCTCACAACGGCTTTTGCTACATGCTGTTAAACAACCAGGCATCTTGGAGTACAGCAGATGAGCTGTGCAAGGCAAATAAGAGTAACCTTATCAGCATACATTCATTAGCAGATGTAGAACTGATTGTTACAAAGCTTCATAATGGTGAGTTGAGATACTTGTACAGAACAAGTACCAAGTGCTGCATATTGTAAGTTATAAACTGCTTTCCATGTTCTAGTATGTGATTATCGTAACCTCTAGGTTTTAAACGAAGGTGCTAATTCTGAGATTGTACCCAGGCTAGCGCTGAGTGTTGCCGTTGGGGCATCCAGGCCCTTTGTGTTAGCCCTGTTTTGGTTTGATCTTTATTTGTGGTTTTTTTTTACTTACTTGCTGTGGTAACCTACTTCTAGTTGCAATATTTTGGCTACTGAATCACTAAACTCATAAGCATTACCTGTACCCTTATTTTTTTTGCTTGCACTCTAAAAAATAAATTTGATTGAACTTTTGTGCTTGTGTGCTCGTCTTTTCTGGATTTTTTTTTTTAAATCTATTTGTTATTTTCTCTGTGAAACTTACTCATATTCATGAATATAAGTTAAACAAAATGACAGGAATGCATTGTACTTGTTTCAAATGCCCTTTCTTACTGTAAGAAAAAAATCTATGGCATTAATGCTGTGCAATGTAGTGATAAGAAACTAATTTTGCTGATTTCACATTCTTTCCATTTAAGTTGAGTTTTATTTTAAAACTACAACAGTGTCCTAATTTTAAATTGCAGATGCTAAAGAAGAAGTGTGGATGGGTCTCAGGAACGAAGATGTACCAACCTTGTTCAAATGGTCAGATCACTCAGCTGTGGTTTTTACTTATTGGGATCAGAATGAACCGAAAATTCCTTTTAACAACACTCCAAACTGCGTGTCGTATTCAGGCGAGGTAGGAATGCAGTGCTGGGTTTTGGTGGGTTTTTTTTTTCCATCATGGTAGAGGCAACGTTGACATATGTGAAAGTCAAGGGGGAGTAAAGCAGATAATTTATTTTATTTCTGGAATAATCCTTAAAATACAGATGTTAATTTTTCTGCAAGCAAAGTTCTCAACATTATTTAGCTGACCGAAGAAATTGCTCACAACTTTAACTGCCACTGCTGTTGGCCAGTCAGTCATCCTTGTCTGAATTTTGGGTTACCATATTTGTGCATCTCTCTGCTAGGAAGGATGTGGGCTGAACTGCTGAAAGGAACTGAACTGTTCAGTCATCTCCAGGACTGATTTGGCTTGCCCTATCTGAGGATGGGGCATGAGATACCATGCTAAAAGAAGAGAGGACAGACATTGGGACAGTATATGTCATAAGGCTGGGTGGGTGAGAGGGATCACAAAACCATGCAGAGATGGAAGTAGGCTGTGTCTTATCTCCCACATTAAATAAAAAACTGGGCTAAGTGTCTGTCTGGTGTTCTGTCAGTGGACCTCATGTGCTCAACACCTCTAAGCTGCGTTTTCCCACCTCTGCAGTAAGCTGAGCACACGCACTCCCTGCACCCATTCCTTTTGTGATCTGAAACTTGGTGCCAGAACCTCAGCATTTGTCAGCTTTCTCTCTCCTTTCCAAACATGCACCTATGCATATAACCTAGGGCATCCTGGCCCTAGTGTTTTTGCCTGAGGCATTCTGGTATACTTTCTCATGCTAATTCAGCCCTTGCACTAAGGAAATTGAAAGATTTTTGAAAGTTAAATACTCTTCTTTTTTTTTTTTTTTTTCCTTCTCACAGTTGGGACAGTGGAAAGTCAAATCTTGTGAAGAAGAATTGAAGTATGTGTGCAAGAAGAAAGGAGAGATTTTGAATGAAACTAAATCAGATAAAAGTTGTTCATTGAAAGAGGTAATAGAAATTTCTTCTACTTTTACGTGTTCCAGAAACCTGAATAAAATTACTTATTTCTTCTATGTCCCATTTCCATTTTGCCCATGCAATAAAATCTGTGGAACATTTTATCTGGAAAGGACATGAATATAACCTGAGCCAAATTTCAGATTCTACTAAGCAGGTCCTGGATATTTTGTTGTTTTCTTTTGTTGCTTTGTTTTTTGTTTGGTCTTGTGTTTTGTTTGTTTTGCGTTTTGGTTTGACTTTTTGTTTGCTTTGGGTTTTTGTTTCATTTTACAGTATAACATGTTACAGTATAAATAAGGCTTAAAAAGAAGTCTTTACTGATTTGGATAGTCTTGGGATAGTATTGGCTAGCTGCTTCTGAGTTCTTTTGATTCAGTTTTATGTGGCATATTGGCCAAAACAGGAAACATATTTACCTCTTTCTTATGTTTCTGCACAACCTTGGAGTCTTTTCAGAGGCTGACAGCCTGGACAGTTACAGCTTGGTGTGCTGTTTGGACACCAGTGGCATGGTAACACATGAACGTTCTTCTATTTTCAGTGTAAAATATAGGGGAAAAGATTTGAACAAGAGAGAAATTTAAGTTCATACATTTCCAGTTTAAAGTATTTTTTCAGAAGTGAAAAAACAGTAGTATGCCTTCTAATTATTCCTCTGTTTGAATCCTGCCACTGGTGGAACGTTGTGAAAACTCCTATTGTTTTGAATGGGACTAAGCTGTCGCCCTTGTGTTTCTCTCCCTGAATGCACATAAGCAGTCAGAAGACTCTGCACAGTCCAGCTTAAACAGCAGTGTTTTTTATTCCTGTGCTTGCATTATTTCTTAGAACTGTGGGTCTGAGAGCTGATGATACTGGACCTTGTACCTGATGAGTTTCACTTCTTTCTTGCTGTGCCAGCTTATGGACAGTAACCAGTGTTAGCGATGATTTATTTTCTACTCTAGATAATGGCTAAATTAGGTTGTTATGGTCAAACATCTTTTCCATTCTCTAACCAGGGATGGGAGAGACATGGAAACTACTGCTACAAAGTTTATAAAACAGAAGTTTCGTTTGGAGCACAGTGCAATCTTACAGTGATGAACAGGTAAAGTACATCTCCATAGACGTTTTACAGTACAATCCTGAAGATACAGCAGTGATTAAAACCTCTGTATGCTAATTAGTGATTTGTAATGCAAAAATATAGAATTGCTTTTGTAGAGAACTAGCAGGCCATGTTTCCTGTGGTGTGACAATGGTAGACCTACAGTGTAAAATCCTGTAAACATGTGAAGAACAACCTGCAAACCCCGTGTCAAATATACAACTGCCTGGACAACCGCTTGATCTTACTCACTAATAATATGCTTGCTTTTCAAATTGTCTCTATAGCTTCAGACATACATCAAATACTGACTCAAATTAATCTGAATTTTCAGATTTGAGCAAGAATTTATAAACAGTCTAATTAGAAAACACACCAAAGTTGAAGAAAAATACTTCTGGACTGGTTTGCAGGATATTAGCCAATCAGGAATATATTCCTGGGGTTTAGTGGATGAAGAGAAAACTGAAACTGTGACATACACTAACTGGAATTCCTTGCAACCAGGTAAATTCAACAATAAAAATCTTATTAAGCAAGCATTGGAGTGCCATGTTACAGAACTCCAAGCAGAAAATAAAGTCATATTTCAAGAATCTCTGGATTTTTTAAAAACCAGTCAATAAATTAATCTTTGGTGACTTAAATTGTAGAATTTTCAGGAGGATGTGTGGCCATGCCCAGTGGAAAGTCTCTTGGAAAGTGGGAAACTAAGGACTGCAAAACTACTAAAGCATTTTCTGTCTGCAAAAAATACATTGGACTGCCTAAGGAGCCAGAAGTGCTCCCAAAGCCAACTGATCCCTGTCCTCCTGGGTGGCACAATGGGTCTGGCCTTGCCTGCTACAAGGTAAAATCTTTGTCCTGTTAGATGCCAGTTACTTATTACTGCCTTCAGCAAGTGTGTGAATAGATACTTTGTGGCTTACAGCTGTTCTGAAGGGTTTTTCAAAGCTGTTTTAGGCTAGGAGGAAGAATTCATGTTGACTGTCTCCAGGTATTCTCATGCATCCTCCTCTACTGACTCCTGAAAGACACATTATGCCTCTGCCTGCCCTTTCTGTGGTCAGCTTTGCACATCAGAGCTGAGCTGGGTGACAGCATTCACCCAGTGCCACATTCTTGGGAGCTGACAGAGGTGCTGTGTCTGTATGGTAGCCTGCCTACCATTATCTGGCATGCAGAGACACCTGAATAGGGGAAGAAAATATTTGCATCACTCTGCTTTGTCTGCTTCCTTTCTGTACTCTGAAAATGTAGATAAGAAAGGTGGTTATTTTCTCTGGTTTGGATATGGATATCAAACTTGTCAAAAAAATTCAGCCTCAGTTGCACTTTACTGTTTTTGAAGTAAATAGTAAGCAACCATACTGTTAGCTGGAATAGCTTAAACAAGTTTCTGTTTAGAAGTGCAGGTTTTTTCCCTTCCTGTTGACAACCAAATCAAGTTAAAGCTGAGGCTATTCATTGGCTTGCTTATTCATTACCTCTGGACTCGGTATTTGCAATGAGACATGTGTTGTAAACAGCTCATATAGCAAAGTGGGGAAACCCAGCTTGACTAACAAGGCTGTGGGCAGGGATCCAAAAGGGGTGGGTCTATCTGATATTCAGCATAGCTGTCCCATAGCTGATCAGATGTGACAGCTGGCCCTGGCAGCTTCTCCAAAATTCCTGTTGACCAAGTGCTGTGTATGTGTTTAGAGAGATCCAGCTGATGGCAACTGACTTTGAAGTCAGGGAGATCAAGTAGACATGTTAGCTGGGGTGCATGAGTCAGCTATGCAACTCCTGATATGTAGAGGCAGCAGAGGGTGCACCAAAGAGCTTTCTTCTTCTGTAACACCCAGAGTCCTGGTTTCAGTGAACTTTGGGCTTTGCAGTTCACCATAAATTTGAAAGAACAACATCTCTTAAAATCTATGAGGTTTTAAGACTTACAACTTTGGAATGAGCTGAGTGTTGTTTCCACAATCTTTCTGGTAAAGAGAAAATCTGCCATATGGAATACGCTGCATTTCAAATAAATGCTGTCAGCTAACCTTCAGAGTCTGTCTGTTGTCAAACAATCTGAAAAAAAAATGGTTAAGAAGTCAAGTGCTCTCCCTATGGAAATACCAGTTATTCTTTCCTACCTATGGTGGCCATATTTAAGTATTTCAGGAGTGGTTTAAAAATACTGTCACTTGTGTCATTTTGTGCTCTGATGTTTGGCTGTTGTGAAGTTCTTCCACAGTGAAAGAGTGCTGCGAACCAGGACTTGGGAAGAAGCAGAAAGGTTCTGTGAAGCGCTTGGAGGTCATCTGCCAAGCTTTAGTCACTCAGAAGAAATCAAGGCACTTCATTCTATCCTGAGAAAAATAATCAGGTAACAAACTAACCATGCACTAAAAGTTTTATTTCAGTTGCATTCTGCAGTAGATCACAAATGCTGCTGCTGACCCCAAATGGCAAGTATGAGACAGCATGTGGTGACTGTTTCCCACAGTAAAAACAGCTAGATGTGACATTTGAACTGCTGGTCATGTCACTGCCTTCCTGGAAAATATCAACCGAGTACAACTTGGGCAAATGTTTTGCATTACATTACTAGATGGAGTGCAGGGATAGAGTGATTTGCTTGAGCATCTTTCCAGTATTTGAATATAGGTTTGTGCTGTTACAGGGCTTTCTTCTTTATGTTGAATTTTTTTCACAACTACACAGTAGTCGTTGCTATTGAAAAAAATTATAGATTCATAGAATGATTTAGATTGGAAGGGACCTTAAAGATCATCTAGTTCCAACCTCCCTGCCATGGGCAAAGACGCTTTCCTCTAGACCAGGTAACACAAGATCTCATCCAGCCTGACCCTGAACACCTGACTTCCTTGGGCAGCCTGTTCTAGTGTTTCACCACCCTCACTGTAAAGAATTTTTTCGTAATATCCAGTCTAAATCTACACTCCTCAAAATTAAAGCCACTCCCTCTTGTCCTATCACTGCAAGGCCTTGCAAGTCCCTTTCCCAGCTTTCTTATAGACCCCTTTCAGGTAATGGAAGGCTGCTCTAATGTCTCTCTGGAGCCTGCAAGCCGAACAGCCCTAATTCTCATCCTGTCCCCGTAGAGGAGATGCTCCAGCCCTCTGATCATCTTTGTGGCCCTCCTATGGACCTACCGGCAGCAGTTCCATGTCCCCCTTACAGTGGGCACACCAGAACTGGATGGAGTACTCCAGGTGGGGTCTCATGAGAGCAGAATAGAGGGGGAGAATCACCTCTCTCATCCTGCTTGTCACACTTCTTTTGATACAGCCCAGGACATGGTTTGACTTCAGGGCTGTAAGCAGTTTACCTTACATTTATTTGTTTTTATTGGTACATTCTGTCGAGATGAATTATTATGTCAGTTTTTCAGATAGGTCTCATCTTTATTCATGCAATACTTCCTGACTGAACTGGGTTCTATCTTTTAAAAACATGAATAATGTGATGTCCAGCAATCTGGTTGGCACAGCTCCCGTTTGGCATAGCTGCAATAACACTAGATGGGCATTAGATGGGTGTGTTGAGTTTTTTTGGTATCAACAAATTAAATGCTACATAATTTATGAGTCTAAAACTCTATTTTTAATCAAAGGAACTGTCACTGCAAAGCTTTATTAGGCATTGGTGTGGTGTTAGATCCTTGTGTAACATGGGGTTTTTTTGATTGGCAGCCTGTGTTTTCAGTACTTTTGCCAGCTTAAATACTGACAGTTATATGATCTAAATCTTTTTTCCTTACTGAACTACATCGTTTTTTTTGAGAAGCTGCCAATGTACAACATTGTGATTGAATTTTAAAATCTTATGACTGAAGAGGTGCCTTCTTGAAAAATCCAGTGAAGTTTTTTTAGATGTGTACAAGTAATGAAAATTACTCAATGTTTTCTGGGTTGATGAAAAGCTTAACATGAGCCTGCAGTGTGCACATGCAGCTCAGACAGCCAACCGAGTCCTAGGCTGCATCAAGAGCAGCGTGGCCAGCAGGGCAAGGGAGGGGATTCTGCCCCTTTACTCTGCTCTCATCAGACCCAACCTGGAGTACTGTGTGCAGTTCTGGAGCCCTCAGCACAGGAAGGACATGGAAGTGTTGGAGCGGGTCCAGAGGAGGGCAACGAAGATGATCAGAGGGCTGGAGCAGCTCTGCTATGAGGACAGGCTGAGAGAGTTGGGGCTCTTCAGCCTGGAGAAGAGAAGGCTTTGAGGGGACCTGATAGTAGCCTTCCAGTATCTGAAGGGGGCCTACAGGAAGGCTGGGGAGGGATTATTTACAAGGTCTTGCAACGACAGGACAAGGAGCAATGGGTTTAAACTGGCAGAGGGGAGATTTAGACTGGATGTTAGGAGGAAGTTCTATCCAGTGAGGGTGGTGAGACACTGGAACAGGTTGCCCCAGGGAGGTCATGGATGCTCCCTCCCTGGAGGTGTTCAAGGCGAAGTTGGATGAGACCTTGAGTAACCTGTACTAGTGGGAGGTGTCCCTGCCTATGGCAGGGGGTTGGAACTAGATGATCCTTGAGGTCACTTCCAACCTTACCATTCTATGATTCTATGATTTATGTTAATAAGACAAAACCAAACTTGCATACTCTATATTTGGTTGGTTTATCTTGTAAAAAAACCACTTATGATTCCTTTGCTAAAGTGACTAAAGACTCTGAAATAGAAACTAGTGCGCAAACTATTTTTAGCTATTGATCATCTTATACTATTTTTCAGTTAGAAATTTTGGTTTAGTATGCTTAATATACAATGAAACATGAATAGGAGAGTAACTGATTTTATTTTCCTACAAGTACTTGGGACTGATTTTCAGTTTGCAGACCTCTGACTTACTAATTATAGTTAATGGCCATTTTTCATTAGGAGTTTAAAAGTGGAGAATTTTTCTGTCTTTCCAGAAAGTCAGCTGACACATGATGCTACTGCATTTCCTGTATTTCAGAAGACTTAAACTTAACCTGGAGGGGAAGTCCTGGTATTTCAGTGTTACTCTACCAGAACTTAAATAAGGGGCAGTATGTAAATAAGGGTTAATGTATTGAACCCAGTATAAACTGACTTTGCTGTCAGTATTGCTGTGACTGCATGTGTCAAATATAACCCATACCACAATGTTTTCATCAGGGTTAACCCCTTCTCAAGCACTGCAGAACTTCTTGAACAGAAATATGACATTCAATATTGCCCATAGCCTTTTAAATACTGTTGATTTGTTTAGATAACATTATGAAGTGTTTAAGTTATGTTTTAAATTGCTTCAAGGGAGTGGAGTATTTTGGAGACTGAAAGTCAAGAGTAGCTTGTCTGAAAATAAGCTTATTTGAGAACAGAAAGAAGAAACTAAGATAATTATTTCACCAAGAACAAGTAATTTAGATAACTGGGAGAAATCATCCTAAGATAATGTTAGATGTGATTAACTGCTGAAGTGTGCTGGCATGCAGTTTCTGTGTTCTATCCATGCAGTGCAAACACTGACCTAAACAATTCATTCAGTGGACTTAGTTCAGCTTGGGGAAGGAGCCACACCTTGGCTTCTTTGGTTTCGGGTTTTTTCCCCTTTGCACAGTTGTCTGGTGACTCATTGAGAACTGTTTGTTTTTAAATGCTAGCAAAAGTCAGCTTGGTTCACCAGGAAAAGGGCAGCTTGCCTAGTCCATTCTGTTCTTTACTCAGATTCCACCTTAGAGGCAAATGAGAGCTAGAATTGCTCCAGCCAAGTTGGGTGGCTGCCATTGGAAAGGAAAATAAAATTTGCCTGCCAACCTTCCCCTGCCTATAAGAAACAGGAGATAACCTCTTTTTACTTCTAAGAACATGACAGATGCAGAATAGATCTGATACTGTTACATCCATTCTCTTGAGGTTGTTTTTGTGAGCTTTCTGCAGCTTATAGCTGGCAGCAGTTTGGGACATGAGGAGAGTAACAACTTGGATAGGTTAGAAATAACATTTCAATGAGGACACCTTACTGGAAAGAAATCAGTTGCCTTTTATATGCACAGCTCTGTTGCTGTAATTGTTCTAAATCTAGAAAGCCTCACTAACACTTGAGTTTACAAGAGAAAAATGATCTTATTCTGAACACACTGGTCAAAACAGCTGTAAAGCTGAAGTGCAAGTTGTAGTAATTCCATTAATACAAATTTTTTCTTCCACTGAGTAGTTGGTGATTAGCTGGATGGGGGATTCAGCTAATGGCAACATTCTGTTCCAGAGGGAAGAGCAAGAGGCCAAATGGACTTCATATATGCTTTTAGACCAGCACTGCTGGGGATTAATCAATGCCCTAAATTGGATGTTTAGGGAATTGACCCAAATGTATGGGTTACTTCTTGTTCAGAACTAGGTTGAGCTCCAAGCCACAGTAACTTCACTTGGACTCTTTATCATGTGTTGGAGCTGACGTGAGGGACAGAAAAAAATACTGTTTTCTGTTTCAACAGTAAGAATTTAACAATAGAAAAACTACTCAGTTAGTGACATGGACAGAGGAATGGAGTGCACCCTCAGCAAGTTTGCAGATGACACCAAGCTGTGTGGTACAGTCGACTCACTAGAGGACAGGGATGCCATCCAGAGGGACCTGAACAGGCTGGAGAGGTTGGCCCAGGCCAACCTCATGAAA
>VWZE01013089.1:65213-83808 GCA_013396675.1 Eubucco bourcierii | reverse complement strand
AATGACAGGACAAGGGGCAATGGGTTTAAACTGGCAGAGGGGAGATTTAGACTGGATATTAGGAGGAAGTTCTTTCCAGTGTGGGTGGTGAGGCACTGGAACAGGTTGCCCAAACCCCTCCCTGGAGGTGTTCAAGGCGAAGTTGGATGAGGCCTTGAGTAACCTGTACTAGTGGGAGGTGTCCCTGCCTATGGCAGGGGGTTGGAACTAGATGATCCTTGAGGTCTCTTCCAACCTTACCATTCTATGATTCTATACTGGTTTATGTTCTCTTAACACTGGTCTAAACTGTATTTATCTACTACTGCACAACACTGACTTTTTAAATGGAAGTTTTAGTTCTCTGTGAAGGAAAAGCCACTGGTATTCTGCAAGGATTGTTGGAGGTGTAGTTCCTTCACTGTTAATCAGCGTGGAGTCCTTTGTAAACCATAAACTGCACCTATTTTTTAGGCTAAAACTCAAGATAATCTAGATTTTTCATACCAGTCCATACAGTGAATTTTAAATATTTTGCAATAAGGAGACATACTTAAAATACAAACAAATTCCTTGCTGCAGGCTTAATTTTAGTAGAGAGTCAATTAATATTTATCATAAATACTTGGTTAAATTATTTTCAGTGATGAGATGATAGTATAATTTTAGAGGGCTCTCAAAGGGCCTTACATAAAGTTAAAAGGTCTATCAAGGATAGTGTAGCAGTTATTGGATTACTCATCATCATGTCTGAACAGTTCCAAAAGAAACAAAAATGTACATTGATGTCTAAGTGCCCAGTCAACTGGAAAATGTTGTTCTATTTGCAGGATAGTGATTGTAAATTGGGAGGTAAGCAGGATGAATTCCTGACCTGGCACGCTTTATTTATTTATTACATGAAAACCTAATACATGTTCAAATACTTACAAAAATTGCTCTAGTTCCTCAGGTAATGAGCGCAGGTCCTTTTGAAATGAGTATCTCATTACCTTTTTAGTAGATATTCCTCTGTGGTGATGAACTGCTTAAGTCTGTAGGTGACAATTAGGAGGGGAGGGTTGAGCAATGTCTGATTCATAGTTTGAAAGAATCACAGAAAAATAAAACCGTAAAAGCAAGCCACTTAGCTGCTTGACATCTGTGAATGTTGGCTCTCAGTTCTTCTTCCTCTGGGGTGATACAGGGCATATAGCCTCTTTAAAGGCTCCTTAGTGATATTAAAAGACTAAAGGCTCATCAGTATGATCAGATCACAATACCAGGATCATGCTAGCACATGGATGTCAGAAAATTAATACTGGAGTTGGCAAAAACCGCATAATGGGAATTGTTGGTGCCTGTTCCTTTTCTTCTAATGGGAACACTATGAAATAAAATGCTGATGTCCTTGGATTTCATGTACTTAGCCCATGTCCTCTGTGCTGAGCTCCTGTTTGATGGTGCTGCCCTGTCAACTCTTTTAGGCTCAATCTAACATCTTTTATAGTGACGTGTGGAAAAGTAATGGCGTAGTCTCACTAAAGAATTTCTTAATTTTGGCCTCTTGATTTCATAACATTGCTTATATAGGTAAGGTCTGGATACATCTCTGTGTCATAAAGTTATTTTCATAAACTTTCTAAGGTCTGTCTTAAAATGACTTTGTCACTGATTTATTGGGAGCCTTTTCGGAACTCTGACCTCTGCTGTTCAGACATTACTTGCAATTTCAAACCTAAATATGTTTCTGAGTTGTGAATCCTCCAGACTTTCCGCTGAAATAGCTTCTCTTCTTGGAGTGTAGTCTCCTGAGATACTGTAAAGAATAATTATGTCCTTTTTCTGTCTTTTTTTTTTTTTTTTGTCATGGCTAGACAAGAAATTCATTAGTTCTTATTAATAGCCATTTCTTTATATATTCTGTATTTATTCTCTGTATTTGATACAACATGATTTTATGGATTAGTACTTCTGATAAGAAGTTTTGCAAGAACTCTGTACTGTGATATCAGTACTTTAGTATTTCTGTCAGACAACCAGAAGTAGATGTTGCAGTACAAAACTAACTTGCAGTTTGACTACTACATATATAATTTTTCTGTAGAATCTTTAGACTGATAAGCAGTGGTAAAGATTATGGTAAAGGCCGTTACTGCAGATTTTTGTATTTACATTGTAAACCCATTTTAGGGGGCAGCTTTGTGTCGTGGAACATAGCTGAAATTTTGAGTGTAAGTGTCCTTTGCTTATGAAAACTGAACAGGTGAAAATATAGGAAAAATCATTTGGACTGTAATTCTGTAAAATGGAGTCAAATTTCTATTGCCATTCTTTAATGCAAGTATTGGAGTCAGTGGTATTAATGTGCTCATTTATGTTTGTGTCTTTTACGAAGGTGCATAATTGAAATACACGGCCATACTTGGTTCATTTATATCACTGACAACATTAAAGGAAATATGAAGCTAGTTATTGTGTATGAGTAGAAGTTTTCATGTGGTTTCAGCTGATGGTGTGCAGGGATATGACCTGAGATGGGCAAGAGAAAGAGTAGCAAGCCAAATAAGTAGTGTGTGTGTGATTCTGGAGTAAGTATGTAGAAAAGATACCTTTATATCAAGGGGCAACTTATAAAGTGATGATGCTGCAAACAAAATAATTTTTTCATTCAGTTAGTTTTCTCTGTGGGCAGGGAAAAACAATGTACAGGTCTTAGGGAAAAGTGCAGAAGTTAACCCATTATGCCTATTTTCTCTTTGAACTGCTACAACTTGCAGAAGTATATCTTTGGTTTGCTACTTCATCCTAAGTAATACCATAATATGAATCAGTCTTTCTGTAAATTGAGCTGAGCTACATATCTGGCTCAAGATTTTATCTCGTTTATTTACAGCAATGACAGATGGGTATGGATTGGAATGAATAAGAGGAGTCCAGATTCTTTGGGAACCTGGCAATGGAGTGACGATAAACCTGTAAGTTAACTTCTAACTAGGAAACTTCCTGTTCTGATTTGTCTCAACTTGGATTGAATGTAAATTGATAAATATTTTAATTAAATATAGCAGGTCCTTCAACGGATTAATAAATCAGAGGACAATTCTTCACTTAAGAGCTACCATCCAGACAGATCTCCCATTAAAAACGTAACTTTAATAAGGCTGATCTAATTTTGTCCCCGTTGCATTAAAATAGTTTAACAGAATTAAACTAATAAACATCTAGGAGCTAGTGGGGAGAACACAACATCTTCATGCCACCACAGGGGCTAGAGTTAATCAGTTCATCTCATTGATATGTGAGACATCTCCAAAAATATCTTATTCAATGTAATTGATTTACTTGCCTGAAACTGAGTCTAACAGTTGTGTAGACTCAAAGCTGATCCAGTAACTGGCATTTAACACATGTTTTAATAGTGATGAACAGAATGGGATCTCAGGTTTGAATGGTTATCTCTGGGGATTACCTCAGCAAAATACCTGTAAAGTAATTGTTCTTTCATCCTGTCTGTCCTGTAGGTGACTAGTGTTGTTATGCCGCTCGATTATATGGAAGATGAATATGACACAAGAGACTGTGCTGCACTCAAGGTTAGTTTCAACATTTTTCAATAACAGCATGCGTATTTTACATGGAAGTACTTGGAAAAACACACTTCTCCCAGCCATATATTGAATTTGGGTTGACTTCTGAGACATTTTCTTTGCATAGTCACTAGTGTTCCCTTTATCAGTCTACACTTATTATCGGTTTTCACTTATTCAGGCAGTTTTTATGAACAAAATACTGTGCTAATAATAAACTTCCATAAGACTTCTTTTAAACTGTAAAGTATTTTACTAACAGTCCTTTTCTGTGTTGCAAAATGCTAAAGTATGTATAACACCTAAAGATGTAACAGAGTCTGAAACAAAAAAGCAAACAGAGCCTTACTAGTAGTTTAATAGCTAGATTATATTTTCTGAGCTGCAAATTGAGAAAATATTTGAAACATATGGTAGGGGGATGCTGTAGCCAAAACAGAGTATGGGTTTGTGCTTATTGTTTGTATTTCTTTGTTTACCTGTGACATAGACTTAAAAGTGCTTTCTTGGTTTCCAATTCAAAATGTTAGACCTCTGTGTGATTCCTAACTGTGTTCTTCATTCCTTAATTTAGTCGTGAAGTCAGATTTTAAGCTTGGTTAAAAAAATCTTAAATAAAGAAAGATTATTTCTGAATCACTTCGGGTGGTTTCTTCTATTGAGCAGAAAGGAGAGTCCTTTCAGGGCAACAAGTTGCAACAGGTAATTCAGTAATAAGCGTTGATGAGATCCTGTACACTACAAAAAAAAAAACCCAAAGAAACAACATTGAAAGAAGAGACTTCTGTATGTGGACTGACCTTGAGCCCTTTACCTAACTGCTTCACAAACTTGCCTAGGATGGAGAATTACAGTTGAAGAGTTACAGTTGTGATTGCCCATTTTTATATGAAATAAATTGTGGGAGTAACAGCACAGCAAAATATTCTGACTTTGCCACCCTACCGTTTAATACAGTTTCATTTCACATCTCAGAGGCCTGTGCCATACCAAATCACTTCTCTGTTTCTGCCTTTTTACAGACCTCTCAGTTTTCACGGAGATCATTTTGGAGATTTTATTTCCATGAAGGCAGAGACTTGGAATATTACTTCAAACCTTTTGATTGTGAAGCTAAACTTGAGTGGGTCTGCCAGATAACAAAAGGTAAACTGCAGTTACATCCGTGACCATTTCACCTCACATGAAAGAGATTATTATTATTTATTACCCCTAAGTTGTCATTATTACACAATATCAGAACCTTTGCAAACAGTGTTTTACCATTTCCTCTCTGAACTGTTAAGATGAAAGTGCATGAGATGTCTTAATGTGTCACGTGCAAACAAATGTGAGCTTGGAATATTCAAATATATTGGAAAACAACTGTGGGGAAGATGCAGTATCAGTGCTCCCGTGTTCTCTCTTGACTGATGAATTAAAAAGTGGCTTCTCACTAGGGAAGTTGATATAAGGGAGCAATAACTGTGCACCTGAGGGATGGCCAAGAGCTCAGGTCCAACCAGCATGGATTTAGGAAGGGCAGATCCTGCCTCTTCAACCTGATCTCCTTCTATGATCAGGTGACCCGCCTGGTGGATGTGGGGAGGCCTGTGGATGTGGTCTACCTGGACTTCAGCAGGGCCTTTGACACTGTTCCCCACAGCAAACTGCTGGCTAAGCTGTCAGCTTGTGGCTTGGATGCCAGCACTCTGGGTTAGGAACTGGCTGGAGGGCCGAGCCCAGAGAGTGGTGGTGAATGGTGCCACATCCATCTGGAGGCCAGGCACTAGCGGTGTCCCCCAGGGATCAGCACTGGGCCCCATCCTCTTTAACATCTTCATTGATGATCTGGACGAGGGCATAGAGTCAGTCACCAGCAAATTTGCAGCTGACACCAGGCTGAGGTCTGATGTTGCTGGGTTGGAGGGCAGAAGGGCTCTGCAGCGGGACCTCGACTGCCTGGACAGATGGGCAGAGTCCAAGGGGATGGCATTCAACAAATCCAAGTGCCGGGTGCTGCACTTTGGCCACAACAACCCCATGCAGAGCTACAGGCTGGAGTGGGAGTGGCTGGAGAGCAGGCAAACAGAAAGGGATCTGGGGGTGCTTATTGACACCTGCCTGAACGTGAACCAGTAGTGTGCCCAGGTGGCCAAGAAGGCAAATGGCATCCTGGCCTGCATCAGGAATAGTGTGGCCAGCAGGAGCAGGGAGGTCATTCTCCACCTGTACTCTGCGCTGGTTATGCCACACCTTGAGTACTGTGTCCGGTTCTGGGGACCTCAGTTTAAGAAGGACATTGTTAAGAAGGACTTGTACTCCACTGGTGATGAAAAAACCCACAGATGTCTAAGAATGAGGTGTGCAAAAGTCCTGTTAGTTTTTTATCAGCTTACTTGAAACTATTAAACATATATAATTTCCTTCTCCTTTTTTTTTTTTTTAAATCATTCATACTGCGATGCATGAGCACAATTCATCACTGTCATTATTGGTGAACAGTCTTGTCCAAAGTTGAACTTGAAGTGACTATTCCTGTTTTTTTGTTTTTTTGTTTTTTTTTCTCTGAACAGGTAGCACTCCAAAGACACCTGAGTGGTATATACCAGGTAAATGAACTTTTTGTGTATTCTTCCTCTAAGTGAATATAGTTGCTAATGCTCTGTGTCTTTGCTAGTTTTATTACTACTGTATTACTTGTATGGTACCAACAAAGGTCATGATTGATAGAATTCAGTGCTGAGAGGCCTCAGAATGTAAGTTGTGTTGGCTCTTCCCAGCATCAAACTGAAATTCCTTACTATATTCAGGTAAAAAAAGAATGAGCTTTTCAGAATTGCTTTCTTATGTCTGATATTTCTTCTGTATAGATGAAATTGGAATTCATGGAGCCCCACTCGTTGTTGATGGAGCAGAGCTGTGGTTTGTACCAGATAAAAATCTGAGCTACCAGGAAGCTATTTTCTACTGTCAAAAAAATGATAGCGATCTAGCCTCTGTGGAGTCTTACCCAAAACTCAGGACAATACTGTCTCAAATAGAAAAGGTAAGGTGATGTAGTCTATCTAACAGACACTTTTCAGTATAGGGACATTTTCTTATAAGTTTTTCCAATAAAAGATGGCAAAGCCATAATTTTTCTTTTTTCTTTTTGTCTTTAGTAGTTTATAATTGTACTTGAAAAGACATGTTTAAAGATGATTATTTTAATGTTAGTCCTGTAGAAAAATATTTGTATTTAAAAGTAGCCTTAATAACATGAAAAAACACCCCAAATGAAAACTCTTCCAAATGGAGAGAAAGTGTCATAACAGGACTACCATGTAGGCATCCCATTGTCTGCAACTACTTCATTAAGAATTGTGCCAGTTCTTAATTTTGTGCATGGAACAGCACATAATTTTTCATCTGACAAGTGAATTTAATTAGAAATGCTTGATGGTTATTGCACCTCTGTTACTACCTCTCTTAATGCTACTGCTGTGTAAAATTAGCAGCTTGAAAACTCCATTCCTGGAATTTCTCCTGTCAAGAAATTACCTGCAAAGAGAAATTGCAAGGCAGGAAAAACAAAGGATTAGATATGCTACACTCGAAACCTTTTGATGAAATATTTGTTGATAAGATACCTGCTGGAAGAACAGGATTATTCTAAGGAAGAATGGTTCTGTGGAAGCACACTACCATATAACCAGGACATAGCTGCAAGCTGCCTAAAGGTGGTGTTCCTGCTGTGGGTTTTATAGGAATGATGTAACTAGCACACATTTACTGCTGCAAGTTATCCTGTAGCTTTGTCCAGCACAATGATAAAAAAAGCTTTATTTTTGTAGTAGATACTGGGGTCCATGTACTTTGCAAATCAGCCTCAAACTGCATTCTTTCTTGTTGCTGAAGAACAGATACTCCTGCATATTTTAGAAACATTTTAAATGAAAATTATTTTTTGTCTTGATTAATTCTTGGTAGAGTCCTGAGCTCATTCTGTTTGGATTGTGAAGTACTGAGTTATTTGTTCTTTATTTCCACAGTTATCGAACAGCGAACAGAAGTGGTGGCTGAAGTTTATTGATTATGGCTACAGTTATCATTCACCGTATGTAGAATAGTTATGAGATAATTTATTGTAATCTTTTTTTTGGTGTTTTTTAGGAATATGTTTAACCAGAAGGATTTCCAAAGGGAAATACCAGATTTGTAAAAGGTTACTACTTCTGTATCATCCCTAAGGAGTCAGATAAATAATTTGAGCTAAACTAGAAAAAAGTACAGCATTATTCAGTGACTACTGTTCTCCACTTTCATTCATATGTACCTACACCAGTTCCTGCTGTGCTAAACTTAGACCACAGAGTGCCTAAACCAGAGAAAGTAGACTTGTGTACAGCTCAGGGAAAGCAATTAGTGGTTAAGACATTGTAGGTGTACAATTATAAAGTGAGTATCTTTCAAAATATTATTGAAATATTTTAATTACGTGCCAAATTCTGAGCTTGATGCCAATTACAAGCATCACTGATAGCGAAACTTTAATTCCTAATAATTAAATAATAACTGAATTCATAATCCATTTCTTCTGCATTCATCAGAGCTCCAGACTTCAGGCTATTGGGCTTTGCCATCTTAGTCCTGGCATATGAATCCTTGAAATTTGTGGTCCTGGTAGCTAATGTATTCCATTGATCTTTAAAATCCTTTTATTGGTGTGTTGTGTGGTGGTTTGTTTTTTTTTTAAGAACCCTTCTCTCTTCTAATTGGAGAAATGAAAAAAAAAAAAAAAGTTCTGAATAAATATCTGTCTGGCTCCAAGGATATATGAGAAATACCTGAGAACAGGGAGTGGGAAATTGTTTTAAGACATTGCTCTTCCAGTTAAGTAATGCCAAAGTCTTGGAGGGCTTACATATAGTATGGCACTCTAGTGCTGAGATGAATCACAGCAAACCTCGCACCCTGGTATGCATGGCTGCAGCAAAGGATCATGGTCTCCTTACAAGGAAAGAGTTTTCACTTTCCAAAATATTAAAGAATATACTACTGTGAAAACAACATGGGGGCTACTGCCCATTCTCATCACTTATCCTGACTGTGCTGTGTTTTGCAGCATGATGATAAATAACTTCCTATCCTCATTCTCCACATCTCCTCAAGAAAAAATTAATTGGGCCATAGTACACAAATACAGAGCCTACCACATTATTTGTTCCTTGTCTAGTTTTCCCTACTCTATCCTTTCTAGTGTTCTGGGGCATCTCCTAGAAACAGTTACAAGCCAAAATTTTTATTTGCACTGACTGTTGCTATCAGAGTTTCCACCTGAAGATCAGAATGGATTGGAGATTGACTCTGAAATGTTTATATCCAGTTTACAGTTATTTTCACGCTTCCATGATCGATACCTGAGAGATTGCTGGTACGTTTCTAGAAAGAACTGGTATAGAGGTAAGGCTGGTTTTATTTTTTTTTCACCCCTTTCTGTCATTATTTTTTATTAAGGAAAAAAAAAAGCAATTACTGTTCTGCCCAACCTCTTACATTGAATGCAAATTGGTATTGAATTAGGAGTGAATGGCCTCTTGATGATAATCTGATAGAATTTTTAATCATTTATTTCTTCATTATGGTAGAAACCATGGCAGTATTTCTTGATGACAAGAGGCAAACCTGAATTCAGGTGACAATTTTTTGTAATTGATTGTCACTCTTTTGCAACAGAAATTAATTGGGTGATGTCTGATCTAGGTAGTTACTTTTTTATTATGTTGCATACTCTGAGCTCAGGAAATGAAGTTGTAAAGTTGTGTTATACAGAGGAGCTTGATTCAATATTTGCAACCATATATGGATCTGGAGATGAAAATTTCTTAAAGTAGTGGAGACTATACTGGAGGAGGTACACAAAGTAATGGAAATGCCAGCTGGTGGTACTTGAAGCTTCTTTCTTCCTTTTTCAATGTTGCTTTGTACTGGGGATGTGTATAACCCCTGGAGAACAAGTAGTTCCTCTTGTCTGCTATCTTTAAGGCACATTTTCCTCATTATTCTATTCTATGCTGCTGACCTGTTTTCATCCCTGTTAACCAGAAATTGCTTTTGACTAGGAAGCAAATCCAGTTACTGTAGCAATTGTGTAAAGCAGTACAGGCCAGATACTCTCTATATGGATGTTAAAGGATTCCTTTTGTCTTTAATGATCTTTAACTCACAGACCCTTTATGCCAGAATATGAGATTAGTCCTCATATTCAAAATCTCCTTATTTTGCGATTTTTCTTTTTTGAGGTCTGCTCTGTCTATATTAAATGTTAACAACTGAAAGTAAGAGATCAGGCTCTGGATGTTTAGAAATACTCTATTAGTGTCTGATATAAATAATTTACATTTGCCTTTTGCTTTGCTGTAACTTTTAAAGCTTTAGATTGCATAGTCTTTCACTGTGGTTGCACTGAAAAGGACTTCATTTTGCTCTTTGTCATGTCATAAAGTAGGGTGGCAATTGGAGCATGATGGGCATTACCATAACTTTTTTCAAATTTCTGTTTCTGCAGACTACCCAGTTAACTGTAATATGAAATTGCCTTTCATCTGTGAAAAAAACAATGCCTCCTTACTAGAGAAGCATGATCCCAGTTACCGACCGGTCAGAGGAGGTTGCCCTAAAAGTTGGCATCAGTTCCGGAATAAGGTACAGAGACGATACAGATCAGTCATCCTTAACTTGTTTTCCTTAGTCTGGTAAGCAGAAATGCCTTGTGGAAAGAGGTGAGGAAGTAGCCCCTGTGTTCAGAAATGGACTGGGAGGTGCCTTTTGAAAGTTATGTGTGGTGATTAAAATCTCCATTTCTGTTCCTTATTCAAGACTGATGGTTTCTTAATTTTAAAGAAGTAATTTTCATGTTTAGGTCCAAGAATGTTGGCTGGATTGTCTTATTTTGTGCTCTGCTTTGATGGAAGAGAAGGATTAGAGGGAGAGAAGATGCGATTTTGGTGGCAGAAGCATCTTAGTTCTCTTGCTGAGGCAGGAAGCAAGCTTGCAGATGCTGCTTCCTAATTTCTTTAAGGACTTAAGAACTAGGAGCAGCTTTTGGGAGTGAACCAACAGATCTGAAAGATACCGTTCTGTGGCTTCTGTGCTATGTTTTAAGGCGTAGCGAGATTGATCTCTGTTATTTTTCACACCATTATTTTGTACCTGAGAAGTAGTGTGCATTGTGCCAAGGTTTGCAGATCTACTTCACATCAAAGCAGAGGACAGTTTTTGAGTTCCCATGAAGTTTCTCACAAAAGGCAACACATTACAATACAGGTCCCTGACCCTGCCCTATCTGACTTTAGAGTTCATGAGTGAATTCTCATTGTTAGAAACAGTATCCGATTTAAAATTGCTGAATTGTATTCATCAGTGAATGAGGAGTTAGTCAATGAGATCATTTTATATCTGTCTTTTCTGCTGAATCTAATAAAAAAAATGCATGCAGCTTTTATCTGTTCACTTGCTTTCTGAGAAAAAGAACTGTATGGTGTTGCAGGAAATTGGAAATGAGTTTTTAAGGTTGATTTAACAACCTTTTTATATGAGTTTTTTCTTAGGAAGCACTGGTATGATGAAAATCAGTTTCATTATGTTTGTTTTGCAGTGTTTTCTGAAGATGAAACCTGAATATTTAACGTTTAATGCAGCTAATGAAAAATGTGTAACTTTTGGAGGCTCTCTTCCATCTATCTCAAATCAAGCTGAGCAAGGTACGATGGTGAACTGGGGGCACTTTTACTATGCAACTTCTCTTCTAAATTCAGTATAGTTCTGCTTAAGAACTTGAGCATAAAATCACTTAGCTATCTGCAGGCGTATTGGAAGCATTCTGAAAATCTAAGACAGTTAAAAATGTGCTATCATTGCTTGCGTCACTGGAAACATAACGTAGGGTGCAATCATCAAACATCTGAGCCAGTTTGAGAAGCAACTTCTCTGTAGGATTGTAAGCTGCTAGAAAAAGAAAAATAGTGAAATCTTGCATTAAGGGTTGAGGGTAGAAAGGTCATCACTGAATGAAGAATTCCCATGTTTTGCTTTGCAAGTTCAAACATAACTGAGACTTTGCACTGAAAAAAACGCCTTAGGAACTGTTTCCAAAATAAACTCAGCAGCCATCTGTGTGAAAAGGGGACAACAAGCACAGTGCCTGCTGGAACACATAGATCGTATGTCTTAAGTGTGTTGATAAGCTTAATAATGGCACTGTGTCTAAACCAACCACCTGCAAGCTTTCAAGAACACTGGTAAGAAGATGGAAGGCAGGGAAACTGCAAACCAGTCCACTATTGGGACCTCCCTCTCAACTGTCAGATAAGCTGGAGTCGTTGAGTTAAATGCAAGTGAAGAAGAAAGGTGTTCACATTGACTGCAGGTAATGTTCAGCCAGAAAGTGCTGAGAGAGACAGCTGTATTTGCATCAGTATTCTTGTGGATAATTTATATCCGAAGTCGCTCAGTTGACTTGTGCAATGTGCACAGAGCATACTTTCTTTATAAGCAAATAACCTCTTGGCAAACGGAATGTGGGAAGTGGACTGGAGAGGCACTAGTGTACCTGCAGGCAGCAGTTGCATAGTAATATTTTTTTACTGCTGTTCCTGGGGGGTGGAAGAATTGTAACTGTACAGGAGAGACCTGTGTGATTTTGGATGCTTTTAAGATTGCAAAAGTATAGCCATTCTGAAATACTACATAACCGGCTCTTTTGTCTGGTTTGGTGCATATGGAAGTGTTTTTTATTGTTTCTGGTTTGTTTTTCTTTCCCTTTTGTAGTGTATATGGAAAGAAAGTACAGTCCTCTTCAAGAGGTGTGACTCCTGTAGGCTGCTTCCACTCTTCCCAGTGGCAATAGGTGGCTGGCTAGCTCTGACGTGTATCTTCAGTGGCTTTGTCTAGCTCAGAAAATAGGCTCTGGCTAGTCTGGCATGCAGCCAACAGTTCAGACATGTCAGCAGTAGCTAATTACATAGCTTCAATTTGTCTTCCTAATCTAGACAAGCTCAGTGAATAGCTGGTGCCTGGGGACACACACGCAGTAAGAGGGGTCAAATTAAGGTTTTTGGTGCTGAGTTCTTTTACAACTATACCTAACTTCCTTTGTCCTGTCCTGCTTTCTCTGATGACGGGGTAGGCAAACTCCGCCAAAATCCAAGAAATTATTCCGATTTATGGTGTACATCAGTAGGAGAGAAAGATGGCAGATACAACTTCCCCATCAATTCAGAGAGGACAGGAGAAAGCTCTTCTATTATCTCTGCAGGGACAGTAGATTTTGCAGTCCTGTGGAAAAGCAGCTACAGATGTTTGGATGTAAGTGCAAGAATACAAGTAGTGGGCAGAGAAAGAGGTTAAATCCGCTACAACAGTCTGCTCCTTGCAGATAAAATCAACATGAAAGATTTTATCTTATGGGAGGAAGGGATGATAAGCATTTGGCAGTTACAAAGGACTGGGAAAGTTAACACAAATGGGAATTGTGTTATCTTATTTAAGTGACGTTTTTCAGATGTTTACTGTTGTTGTCTTAACCACAATATGTACATTTACTGTTCTGCCCAACAGATTATATAACATCCTTGCTGCCTGGTATGCCAAAAGATATTTGGATTGGCTTGCAGTTTCTGTTCAGCACAAGGGAAAACAAATGGATAGATGAGAGCAGACTGTTGTACAGTAACTTTCATCCTCTACTGACAGGAAGATTAAGGAAAATTCCACTGGATGTAAGTTCTTATTTTCAACTTTGCTTGTCTGTTGAGTAATGACATGTGGAATATTGACCCTATCAAAAGAAAAAAACAACTAAAATTGTAGCAGGTTGGATCCCCCATTTAGTAGTTTTAATTGGCTGACAGTAATGGAGTTTCGTTTAGAAGTTGTCATCAAAATAAAGGTAGACTGAGGTATGAAACAGTGAAGGGTGAAGGAGAAAAGCTGAAACAACTATTTAGTAAGTCTTCTGGAACTTGTTAATTTAATGCAAAGACTACATGAGAATTGTCATCAAAAAAGTGTCATCATTCTTGTTGCAGTTACACTTGGAACCCATCTGTAAACCATTATACACTGCTATTTTCTGTGTGGCTCTACCTAAGGTGAAGCATAATAAATATAATCAGATCACACCTATAAACAAGATTTATGTGTTTAAATATTTTTATTTAATATTCTCTTCTCTCTTTAAGTTTATGATTTCTTTTTTTGAGTCCAACTACCTGGTAGTGTTTGTAAAATAGGTAAGCTGTATTGCACCACTCCTCTGAAGCTTCTTCAACAAGTTCAGACAGCTCAGGTTCTCCTAGCCTCATGTTATTCACCTTCTCTGCACAAGCACATTTTTGTCTTTTTTGGGTCTGATAAGCTTATTTCTGGTTTTCAGCTTTTTGATGAAGAATTTAACAATCAGTGTGGTGTAATCCTCAACGGCCCCAAATCACAGTATGTTGGAACATGGAATTTTACTGCTTGTGCTGACAAGCACTACTTGGGTATATGCCAGAGGCCTATAGGTAAGTCTGAAGAGTCAAAATAATTGAAGCCAGAGTTTGCAGTTAAGGTGCCAGGAGACCTTTTAATGCATGTAAATTGTTGCACTACAAGAGCAAGATTCTTGTAGAGACTGAGCAGGTAAATTTTGGAAAAGCAGAGTATGGAGGATCATCTCTGACCTATTTTCTCAACCATTCAGAATATTTCCTTTCATTTTTCAGAGCCCATTTCAGAGGGATTCTGTTTTCCTGGGAGACTCTATATAGTTTCAATGCTACGGCAGATGGGGCTTTAATGTTCTATATGTGAAGAGGTCATGTACATAAAGAGGTGGAGCAAGTGACTCCTTTTTCCTCTGTGGAACTGTGGAAGTGAGAACCTTGCAATATTTACATCCTCCTTAAAAGTATCTGTGGGTTTTAGCACTATCAGGAAAGAGCATATGATACCTCATAAACATTGAAATCAGTCTCCCTAGAGCAAATCTTAAGGGTATATATGGAGGGTGATAATTTGGAGTGATGCAGCTTTCCCTGGCTTTGTACAGATCTGTCAGTGTGAGTGGGCTTTCTTAATCTGAACTAAAAATAATATTCTGATGTAGCCACATGGGCTGGTTGATGCCAGTTACTGGAAGCAGATCAAACACATGGAGCTATTATATGCTATCAGCAAATGTTCAGCATACCCACTTCTGAGTATATATGTAAATGTATTCTTTATGTAAATAATCCTTTAAAGTAATTAACATGCTATCATCTCAAAAAAACACCCCAAAACCAGGTAGGCAGAACACCCAAGAATATACCCACCTCCATTCTCAAACAGACAAAGAGATTTCCCTGCCCTGCCTTCATTTAACACAAATACTCTTCTGTATTCCAGTGCCAAATACTTCAGAAATTACAAATGTCCAGATTAGAACCCTGGATGGAGGAACTGTAGTATTACAAAATAAAAAAAGGAGATTTTCATCAGCATCACACAGTGTCAGTCTAGGCTGACTAGGATGTTAAGCGCTTCTTCCTTGCTACATCTGTAATGAGTAAGGTTTTCAGGCTGGCAGAGAATGTGTCCTGGTATGACCTGATCTTACATTATCGTTGTGTTTGAGCTATAAGGGTAATTCAGCAGGTGTCAAGGACATCTGCGAGAGAATCCAGGTTGCCTAGGGCTTTATCCTAGGGAAAAAGATGATTCACGGTCCTTGGAAATCTTGACATGATTGTGATTTGCAGAACTTCCTGAGATTCTAATCGTTATGAATTACTTCTTTCAGAAATGGGCACTTATCCTTGGTTACATGGCTCTTTTTTGTAGCTGTTTACCAAATGAAAGTGCTTGGCATCAGGCACAAACCACTTGAAACAATATGATTCAACCCTGTCACTTTTCAGATCTATTGAAAGCTGTAAATATCAAATTACTATTTTGTTTCTGTCTTCCTGTGTTTTGGAAAATGGCCCTGTCAGCCTGTCAATCATCCATTTATATCCTGTTATTTATAGAGTGAGATTAAAAAGAAATATTCCCCCTTCTCTCATTGAGCCTTTTTCTTCTTGAGAGATGTTAAATGTGAGGGGTTTCTCCCTTTTGCAAAGCAAATTAATTTTTTATTCTATATAAAACGTTGGGGTTACCACGATGCCATGCTTTATTTTACCATCCATGAGCATGTTTCCATCTTATATTCACTGCATTTCATACAATCATAGAGTGGCTTAAGTTGGAAGGGACCTTAGAGATATCTGTCTGCTCCAACCTCCCCACCATGGACAGGGACACCTCTCAACTAGACTCTGCTGCTCAAGGCCTGGTCCAGCCTGGCCTTGAACACCCCCAGGGAGGAGGAGGCATCTGCTACGGATGCATTTGCTATGCATCACTGAGCTGTATGCCTTTGAGTGTGATGCTGATAACTGCAATAACAGCCAGTGCTTAGAGCACAAATAGTGAATTAAACTTCTTCCTATGCAAGGTGGATTTTCTGCAATTCATTAAGCACATATGGAGGGAAAATCGGTTCCCATTTTAATTGTGGATGGCAGTGAGAAATTCTGGGACTGTGCTGTATCAAGATCTGCACAGACAAGTTTTGTGCCTCATTAGATTTGCTTAAGCATAAATAAACAGGCTCTGGAGAGATAACTGAGTCAGGTTTAGCTACTGCTGTACTGCAGCAGAGAGCAGTTGCTCTCTCCGATTTGTGTATTTAATTGTAGAATGTGTTTTAAACTCAGTAAATAGGATTCTTAATAGTTGTTAGCTGTGAAAATTAGAAAATATAAAAAGACATGAACCTAAGTAGAAAGATATATAGAAATAGATTGACTGAAAATGATACGTTTTTTTTTTTAAATACATGTTTTCTACCTCAAGTGTCAAAAATACTTTCTTCTAACTATTAATGTAATCTTCTGTTGCAAAACAGTTTTTTTCCAGGGGGAATTCAAAGATGTTTTTTCTGGTTGTTACAGAGAAATTGGGAGTTGAAAATGTGTTCCAAGTTTAATAACCTAGTAACTGGATTTCTTTCTTACAAACAGGAGCTACTGATAACCAGACAGAGCAACTTCTTAATGAAACATTGAGCTACCAAAATGTTCGATACATGATAATTCCAAAGAATGTGTCCTGGAATGATGCGATGGCTGCATGCATAAATAACAAGATGCATCTGGTTAGCATCACAGATCAGTTCCAGCAGGCTTTTCTTGCTGTTCAGGCTGCCCTTCGTAATTACCCACTATGGATTGGACTTCTCAGCAGAGATGTAAGTTTCATTTTCCCCTCAGACTCTGACTGAAGGTCGCTTTTAGAGTCGTGTGAAATAGAACCTGGGATAAAGAATGCAATGAAATTGTTTTCTGGCGTAACTATTTTCATTTAGGGGTAACCATCTGGAGGGTCTCTAGATTAATGTTTTAAATCTTCAGTTCTCCAAGCTGCATAGTTTTTGAATTCCAGTGGATGGATTGCTGCTGCTGATGAGACAATTGGGTTCTAAAGGACTGTAGGAGGAAGAAATATATTGTAGGGTGGCAGCAACATAGATGACTGAATCATCCTTGTCTCTTTTGTTAGCAAATGAGTAATTAGTGTTGACATTTAATGTCATCATCACTTTGTTTACAGTACCACTCTAGAAAGACAACCCAAAAAGGGAGAAGCTAAAAGTGGCAAATAAAATCCGAAATTAATCACCGAATACTTCTGGAGATACATTTCTGAAGCTTAACTTAGACTCCATTGTTACTTCGTACTGTTTGTACCTGTATTTTGAGTTAAAGGGAGACATCCCTGAGACAGTTCAATGGGGTTTTCGTTTTTCTTCTCTTTGTTTTGTATTTGGAAAAGTCGATGCAAGAGGCACTGCTTTGCCTTTGTTAGCCAGAAGACCTCTTTTAAGGTCTTTGCTGTGGATTGAAAGATTAATGCAATGGCTTGGGCTTGCTTGCAGGATTTTTAGCTTTTCTGATAAGCAGATAAGTCTTGAGATAATAGCAAGGAAAAAAGTTAGAGTTTAGGCTAAGGCACTTCTCAAATGCAAAGGTTAATGGTGCTCACTCTGCATCTGTGAAGTTATAATCTTCCTGTGTCATTAATAGACTACTGAGTATGCTAAGCAAGGTAGAGGGGAAAACAGGAATTTGAGTATATACTTTGTGAAGAATATTTTTAAAAAGAAACATCCACTTAATCTTAGTGAAGATGGGGAAACTAGAACTACCTTTGAATCTTTATCTCTAAGTGAAGATCAAATGATTCATTTTGCAGTGTACAACTCAGGCATGCACTGGCTTTTCACTATTGCAACATTTTGGTTTTTGTGCACAATTAAAAAGTCACATGAAAGGAAATTATAACAAAACTGGTCAGCAGAACTCGTTACTCCAGTGGCAGAGTCGTAGACGCAAAAGAAAGATACAAGATAATGAAATTACAAAGCAACAGGGGGATTTCCTGAAGAAAACTTGTAGGATTCCTAAAGGCTGGCTTGCATGTTTGTTGTGTGTGGTTTTTTTTCTTATTCCTTCTGCACCCTTCAGGGCAGAAACCCATAGGATTTATTAAATCAGTTAAGTACTTCATATATTACTTTCAGCAGAGTGTGGATTAACTGAGGCTGAGCCTTGGCTATTACCAGTTTTCCAAGACCAGGTAATTATCTCCGCCATAGATATGCAGGTGAAAATTATGCAGTTTGGACATCTCATTGCCAGACCTTCATGATAATTTGTCATCCACTTCAGCTAATACATATCTTTACAATTCTTGGAGTTAAAATAACAATGCCTGTTACATTGTAAGCAGCAGATGAGATACGGAGGGCTGTGGCACACTTACAGTTCTCACTGCAAACACTGCAAATGTGTAGCCAGTATAAATGTGCAGTGTGCACATGCAGCCCAGACAGCCAACCGAGTCCTAGGCTGCATCAAGAGAAGCGTGGCCAGCAGAGCAAGGGAGGTGATTCTGCCCCTTTACTCTGCTCTCGTCAGACCCCACCTGGAGTACTGTGTGCAGTTCTGGAACCCTCA
>VWZE01013089.1:0-65183 GCA_013396675.1 Eubucco bourcierii | reverse complement strand
ATAAATATATTATCATGCCATTTTCTCTACCAAATATATTTTGCTTTTATACAATGCTAGGGTGGAAAACATTACGGCTGGCTGGATGGGAAGCATGTGAGTTTTAGTCGCTGGTCTGAAGATGACGAAGAAGCCAGTGAAGAATGCGTGGTTTTGGATACTGATGGCTTCTGGAAAACTTCTGACTGTTCCTCTGAAGATCGAGGTGCTATTTGTTACGCATCAGAAAGTATGTATCCTAGCACAGTATTTACAAGAACTGAATTTTGGTTTATTATTAATAAATCTAGATTGTAATTTCAGAATTACAACTTTTTAAAACTCACGCTTCCTCAGGCAGGCTGATTTGTGTGCCAGGAAACAAACTTCGAATAAGGGGAGCACGCACCCATTGGTCTTAACCCACACAAACGTTGCAAATTAGTTTGGTACGGGTGCATTGGTCCAGACTGTACCCTTCACGCTGGCAACTGATTCTACCTTTGCGTTGCTTTTGTAAGATTGCATACTAAATCTCTTACACTTACATGCCGAAGAAGATTCAGCTACCTCATGCGTTATTTACTTTTTAATGTTGGAACTTCCTGAAATCTCTTTAGACATGGAAGTCTATGCAGGGAGGAGATACATGACCACATGGGGAAGAAAGATAGCAGAGCAGATAGACACTGAGATGAAAGGTGTAAATTAAAGTCACTTGTGTTTCACAAAACCCTTCTACATTTATACCAATTATAGCAAGACAGATAGGGATGTAGCAGGATGTCTCTGCATCTGTTCGGGGGACCAATATGTAGGCATGGCCCTTTGCTGAAAAATTAAGGTTTTTCTGAGAAACCATCACAGATTTTTACCTGTGAAACCATTATAATTTGTTGTGGTTTTCTTTTTTACTATGAGGGGACACACTTAAGCCATTTTCACACGTGTTGAGTCACAGTAAAGTGAATAGGTTATATAGTAGTTATTGGTACACACATAACACTTTGTAGGGATTTTTGTCTAACACCTATATAACATAACAATTGTGAGAAGTTGCAACCATTTGTATTCTTCAATAATGCTTACTGATGGTTTTGTTACTTTAAAAAAAATCACCATCATGAGAAAGCTGAAAGCACCAATGTATTACACATTTAGAGGATGGTACTTCATTTGTCTTGAATGTTTTCAAATGGTACCTGAAAGTGATTTGTGGTGTGTCAGGTTCAATGTTGTTATTAATAAATCATGTCCTGATTGTCTTCTTTCTTTTCCTTAGAGAATACTGAAAAAGAACAAGTTACACAAGTTAAATGCCCACATAAGATTAAAAATACACCATGGATATCATTTAGAAACAATTGTTACACTTTTATGGTAACAAAAAATAGATGGAGAGAAATGAAGTCTCAGGAAGCTCATCATTTATGCAAGAAAATGAGTAAGTACTTTGTCATATTGCAGGTATTTATGAAATTTTATCAACTTGAGGGAGATGAGTTTTAGATCTGAGTCACTGTCTTACAATGACATCAAAGTCAGTGTTAAGAAAGACTGTAGTATTTGGAAATGCTCATGAGTGTTGCACTGCCCAATGCTGTTTGCTCTTGAACTACTGTGGTAAAAAGTGCCAGAGCCGTGGGTAGGAGAGTTTGAGAAAGAGAGAGAGATGGCTAGGGACCATTGCAAACAGATCTCTGAAAAATTGGAAGGTCATTGTTTGATTATTTGTTTGTTTTTCTCTTTATAATGTGCAATTTTTAAATAGGTTGTGTAGTTGTTCTGTTCTTGGCAACTTTCTGCCTTTATAGTCACTTTTAACTTCATGGGGTTTTTTTTTCCCTTCTTGCTGTGTGGAACACTTAGGTGAACAAAGAATAGTCCAATTCAGAAAAGCATGTGCACTTTTTCAGTCCATCCTGAACGAAGTATAAGCTTAGGAACAGCTTCCGTCTGTTAAACCATTGCTCATGGCACTTCAGACCATGACTGTTTCCAGAAACTGTTTTTATTTTTCATGTACTGATGTAAATTCAGTTTTAGTACTGTTTCTCTGCTAGGTAGCGCAAGAGAATCAGGGACGATTACTGATATTTTTATGTTCCATGCAGAGAATTTTTATTACATGCAACTTGAAGTGACAGTAGGACCCACAAATATTTCTGAAGCTTATCCATATCATTCCCTTATCCACAAAACCAGAGGAAGAACTCTCGATAAAGCCTATGAGAATTGTTTTTTGCACTGTTCATTTAATTACGATGGCACAAAGGGCTAACCTTGATGCATTCTTGACCTATCTGTAATAATTATTAACAATAATAGCAAAAAGTACTTATTTTGTAATTGAAAAGTGAATTTCTAAGAAAGTAATTTCAGGAAATTTTCAACAGACCCCGAAGCATTTGTTCTGAGTGTTCGAGATGAAGAAGAGAATAACTTTGTTACTGAGCAGCTTCATGCATTCAGTGGTCTGGCTATGTGGATCTGGCTGGGTGTGATTTATGATGACAGTGGTAAGATTTAAGTTTTCTCAATAACTGAATAGAAGACGAAGTTTGCGGCATTATGTGCATGTTTCTTGCACGTTTTGGTGTGGAAATAGAACATCATTATACATTTACCTTCACTTTATATTTCTTCTAGAAGAGACTAACCCGACGTGCTTTCTGTTTGAGTGATAATTAGATCCAGGATGTTCTGTTTAGTCTAGATTTGATTTCCCTGAAAAGCAAGGCATAATGGATGAGTAATGGTAATGTATTTAGCGTTGTGTATGGAACCGATTTACAGTAACTTAGGAGTGTCACTTGCTTTCTTTCCAAAATGAGTATCTCTGAATGTCATAAATATATTTAGAGTTAAATGGTATTTGTACACATAATACCAACGGTGTAATAAATATGTAACATTTTCCACAGATAAAGTTCTCAAGTGGTATGATGAAACTCATCTGACTTACAACAACTGGAGGCTGGGACGACCTAACATAAAGAAGAACAGTTTTTTTGCTGGTGTAAACCTTGATGGGTTTTGGGATATTTACAATTATTCTCAAAGCTGGCATGCTCATCACTATAATGTGTACAGTATTCTCGCCTGTAAAATCGAAAGGGGTAAGTAACAGAAGATCATGACCCTCATCCAATACAACACATCAGTTTAAGCTGCAGAATCACAGAATGGTAGGAGTTGGAAGCGGGTCATGAAGATTGTCAGTTCTAATCACCCTGCTAAAGCAGATTTCCTAGAACAAGTTGTCCAGGAAGATTGTGATTATCTATAGAGAAGGAGACTCCGCAACCCAGAGGGGCAGCCTGTTCCAGTGCTCTGTCATCCACAAACTAAAAAAACTTTCCTCATCTTCAGATGAAACTTGTAATCTTCCAGTTTGTGCCTGTTGCCCCATGTCCTGTTGCTGGGCACTAATGAAAAATTCCTCATTCTGCAGTAGCTGCTATAGAAGGCTTCAGTTTCACTACCAGTGAAACAAGTCGCAAAACTGTCATGGGGTTACATGATCAGACTGTGCATCACTGCTGGTGTTTGCTCTACTCCTCCATCAAGTGCTCAGTGTTCAAAGTAGCAAAAGGCAACTTACTTGATGGAAATGGCTTGCCCTGAACACTTTAAGGCTCTAGCTGCATCTACACAGTTGGATTTTAATGCTTTTTGCACGTTCCTAGTAACATGAATGAAGTCCACAGAACTTGTATTCATATTCTCTGAAACAGGACCCCAACAGCCCAAGCTTCCATTGCCCGAGTCTATTCCACATGGAAACAGAACATACAGGATCCTTCAGAAAAAACTGACCTGGTACGAAGCATTGAGAGAATGCAAACAAAATAGGAGTGATTTAGCAAGTGTACACAGCGAATCACAGCAGTTATTTCTACAAGATCTTGTCAGGCAGGATGGCTATCCTTTGTGGATTGGATTGTCAATTCATGATGTAAGTATATACTGTTGGTGATGTCTGGAACAGAGCTTGTAAATAATTTTGTGCAAAGGATATGAAATGTTTTCTGATGCTTTTTCCAGTTTCTTGGAATCTCTGTTCCACATAGTACTTTACTTACTTTTTCAGCCCTGGGTAACATGTGTTACACTATATTAAATTTTAGTGTATATACCCACATGAAGATACTTTTTCAAATCCTTGGCATTTTAAAATAATTCCTTGCAGCACAAGGAAGTGCAGTCTGCAGCATTGTCTTTTAGAGGTTCAGATTTACGGCCTCTAGAATCAGGTTCTATTAGCAAATAGAACCAGACAAGGCTGTATGGAACATGTTTAGTCCAGGTCAAGACTGACTCTCCAGGGTACTTCAGAAGGTGGCTTTCCAGCAAATTATGTCACTTCTCCCAAGAGGTGGAGCAAGAGGCAGCTCCATATCTTCCTCCCCCTCTGTCTACTGAACCTTGGAGCCAAAGGCTTGCGACCCAACCCTGCTCCCCGCACAAATTGCTGGACCTGGTCACGGTAGTTAATTGGCAGAAAGACACCTCTACAGAGATGTGTGATTTCTCTGCATACCTTTGCCATCTCTGCCTGTTTTTTGATCTGAGTGGGTCCCTCCACATACCACAACTGACTAATCGTTGTTGTGGGTTTCCAGCAGTAGGAGCTAGCATCGCAAACCATTCCTGAGATGCCCAGCTTTGCTTGCTGAGGCCATCTCAACAGTTTAGCAGTTTGCAATTTACCTAGCAGTGGTCATAGCAAGGAAGACTGCTCAAGTGAAACAGCAGGAGGAAATTAAGTAAAATGTTCCCAGCAGAATGAAACAAGGCAGGTTGCAGGTTTAAGCTTGTGAACGTGCTGCACTTCCTCAGCTCACACAAACAATCAGGAATTAATGTTAATTGATTGGAAAATGAAAACTATGTTGTACATTTATTTAGTTTGGATTTAGGAAATGAGACCACTTGCACTTAATCACTCTAGAAGGGATGAATATTTCTACAGGATTTGGTAATGACTGACAAGACTTAAACCACAGCATATGGATGTGGTTTAAAAGTTGTGGGGTTTTTCTTTAATTAGGGAAGTAAAACTAATTTTGAATGGTCAGATGGAAGCGATTTTGACTACTATCCTTGGGAACTGGAAAATTCAAATACTACTGAGAACTGTGTTCTGCTGGATACTAAAGGATCTTGGAACCGTACAAAATGTACAGATGTTGCCGAAGGTGCCATTTGCTATACCCCTCCAAACAGTAAGTGTTGTTTTTAATGTTTTGTGTAATTGCCTTATGTATGATATCTTTACATGTTGTATTTAGAACAGGAAACAAAGGCTGAAATACACGATTACCTCTAAGAAGAGTTGTCTATCAGGAATGGTGAAACACTTCTAAATACTTAGGAAAGATTCATGCTCTCCATTCCAGTGGTGAAAAGCTAAAACGATCCTGGTCACTTTTTGCTTGCCTGCAGTATGAATATCAAACTGCATGTATTCTTATTGGTCACACATGACAAACTTCAAACCCCCTTGAAAGGCAAGAAAATATGATCCCCAAACCTTTGGGACTGTTTGTGTGCCCATTTACAGATAAATTCATCTGTAACAGGTGAAGAAGGAATGTAAGATAATTGAATTGTGGTTGTTGGTAGGAGTAGCCCTCGTTACTTGCTTAACTGTCCTGTTACTTCACAGAGACTATGCAAAAAATCTTGCAGCAGAAATCATGTCCTTTTTTTTTTTTTGTCTTTGCAGAGAGACAATTGCAGCCAAAGGATGCGAGCAGAACCCCAGGATGCCCACAGATCAGTGACACCTTGCCATGGGTACAGTACAAGGATCACTGCTACGCATTTGACATGGCCTTCTATAACTTCTCAGTATATAGTGTGGAAGATGCTAAGAAAGTCTGCCAGAAACTGAGTATGTTTGCAGGTTGTATGTAAAGAGCATAATTAGTTCACCACTTGAAAAATAAAACCCCACAAGCAAAAAAACTGCGCTGGTTCATAGTTCAACTTTCCAGCTCTTCTGGTTCTCTTTAGGAAAAGTAATGACAAGCTTCAACTTTGAACATCTGTTAAAGGTTCTTATTAAAAAACTGCAGTGTGCTGACAGGCTGTTTGGGACACAGATCTGCAAGTAAAATGCAGATAACCATTGATAAAGAATTTGGAAATTTAAGAGTTACAGTTTTGAGGAAACTGTTGCATTTTCATACCATTAACTATTTATAACAAAGTTAGTGCTGTTAGCAGTGTTTTCTTACTCCTGTCTTAGCTTCTTGCTAATACAGAGACTGCTAACTTACCAAATGGTTCCAAAGCATGAATGTTACAGATACTAAGGCATGTACTATCACTAAAAATATTAAAGGACTTTCTCTCTTCTTTAATAAACTGTGTGGGGAATTGTATTGTACATGTCTCATGTACAATATAGTCTCATGTACAGAATTGTTAATCACCTTTCTAGCCTGGAAGGTACTGACTGTCATAACTTTCTTTTACTGAATTATCTTACGATGTGAAGTTGAGCTACCTATGTAGAATGAAAAAGAGAAGGTTCAAATAGTCCTAGTCCTGGATGCAGTTTAATACTGAGCTCTACATGGCCTGGTAGTTGAAAGGAAAAGCAGTCATTCTCTAAATTCAACTTCCGGCTCATATTTGCATATACCTGTAAAGAAGGGGTACATTCTGTGACTGCAGTATAACCTTTCTTCCCTCTTACTCCTTAATTGTTGTAACACAGTATAAAAACTCCTGAGGCAAAATGAGGAATTGATTTAGAAATTAACTTGACTCCACAAAATGCTGAACTTTTCTTAAACTAATAGTTTTGAAAGGAGCTTATTTCTTGGACAAGACTGATAACTCTAATAACTCTAAATGCAGCATATCTTTGATATCTTGTATGTGTATAGTCCTTTGCTGCAGTAAGTTTACTCCCATTTTGATTTTGCTTGAACATCCAGTCATTTGCAGCCATCTTGTGTAACATGCAGTATTGTAGGGAATAGGAGGTTTGTATTGTTATTCAGCACGTTACTTCTAGCTAAATTTACATGCCCAGATCAGCAAATCTTTTCACATGGTAATTGTTACTCCACAGAAAACTCAATGTACAAGCTCTGAAGCTGCAATTCTGATTGTGTCTTTTTTCTCCCCCTTAGATCCTTCAGCAACCCTGTTGTCTATAGCAGACGCTGAAGAAAATGCATTTGTGAGTGCACACATAAAGGAAAATGATCTCATCACCAAGAATGTATGGCTTGGCCTGGCTCAGAGCTCTAAGGGTAAGAAGTACCAAGCATGTATGAGTGTTTCTTGTCATGAATAACAATGCACAAATCCTCGAATAAGAAAACAATTTTCTGAGATTGATAGCCTAGAGTAACTTCTGACTGAGGTTCAAATCCCTTGTTGAGTGTTAGAAAGCTCTTTGGGCTTCATTGTAGCTTAAGTCTCTTCCTTGTGCACACTGAAGATATTTTAGGAGTCACTGAAATTCACTTTTCCCAGTGCTGTCATTGCCGCCTAATGGTTAAGCTGCAGATGCATCTAATGATAAAGATCTGGCAAAGAGGTGACTAAAAGTGATGTATTCATATTTATTGCTTTGAATGTAAAGAAGTCACTGGGCTGTGAATGTGTAGCATTAACAGCATGTTTTGGGGGGCTAAACTGCACATTTTTTTTCCCCCCAGCAGATCAGTCCCTGAACTGGCTTGATGGCTCATCAGTTAATTATGTCAACTGGGAAAACAGAACTGCAGAAGTCAACAAGAAGTGCAGTGTTATCCTGTCCACAACTGGCACATGGTCCAAAGTCGACTGCAGTCATAGTCAAAGCAGAGTGGTTTGTAAAGCTCCTCTAGGTATGGAAGCACCGAGTCTAGCAGAGCCTTAATTTATCAGTGACTATATCCAGGATTTTTTTATTTTTTTTTGTTGGGGAATGTCTGTTGAAATAATGAAAGTACAATTCACAAAATTATGATATTAATTATTAATAAGTGGCAGAGATATTAATTAAAACATTAATCCAAAAAATCTCTCAGGAAACTTAGTTACAGGGTATATTTATAGGTACAAGTGCTTGGTTGTCGTTGGTTATTTACACAAGGAACAGGCAATTTAAACAGTTCAAGTGAAAACCAGAAATGCAGAGGGGAAAGAGAAGGTTTAAGGCTTTACTTGTTGGGACCTGTTTTGGGCTTATTTTGCTCTACCACCACACAAAAGAACCTATCAGGTATCTCTGCCTAAACAGGAACTTTCTCTTGCTGTTTTGCTATGAAATTTGACTCAGTATATTCTCAAGGAATTTTATTCTCTATCTCCCACTATCCACTTAAATGGTAAGGGAGAGAAGTGGAATTTCCACTTAAAGAGCATAGATTAGTTGGTATCACTTCTTATCACAGGATCTCTCTCATGGATGGGTCTGTAGGTGGGAACAGAAAGACTTCTGCTTGTAAGAGATGCTCAGTTAGCAGGTACTGCAGATTGTGTTTTCAGTCTTGAGGAAGCTTCTGCAAATGGTGGCCTGCAGCTCCAGAAAAAGATCTGGGCCTCACGTTAATTCCTCATACTCTGCAAAGCATACTCTGGAAAGCAAGCAGTTAACAGAGCATTAAGCAAACGAGTTCCTGAGCACCAGTGGATTCCTTCTGGGTTTCTATACATTTTCACTTACGTGGAATTGCAGGAATAGATAGAAGATGCTGCTATGAAGACCTCAGCAGTATCCTTCCAGTCCAAGGGATGCTTACTTTGAAAAGAGTCTAGGATCTCATTAGATTTCTGAAGTATCTAAACCTTGGAATGAGTGCAGTTTTCATTAGTGCATTTTTTTTGACCTCCAGAGGTCCCCTCTAGCCTAAACATGGTTAAGAAATTAACAGAATGATAAAAAATAAACCAATAGATGCTGTTTCATCTGGGAACCTGAATTCCGATGTGATGAAGACTATGGGTATGGGAAGCAGTTTGCCTTAGCTAAATACATACAGTATTAGTGCGTAGCCACATAAGCATCAAACAAGATACTCTCACCCAAACTACAGAGTAACTATTTGTGTTTTGTTTTGTTACAGGTTCTAACCATACTGGAGTGGCTGTAGCATTTGCCCTGCTCATCATCTTAGTCTTAATTGTTGGATTAGTGTGGTATCTGTATAAAAAGCAGCATCTTCACTGGAGTGCCTTCTCTTCAGTACGCTACCAAAGAGGGATGAACGATGATGAAACAGATGATATGTTCACGAAAGACAGCTATTGAGGAACTGTTCCTTCTGGGCAATTTAGCATAAACTTCACTGTGTGAAGCCATAAGGAATGAACTATTTGATGTTTTATTACTTCTTTTTGGAAAAGTAATAAGAAAGTTATTAAAAGGGGGGCTAAATTTTCATCTTTTATAGAAGTGCAATTTTTACTCAAGTCCGTGGTAATTATTTACATTTGACCTCAACCATTTATAAGGTGCAAGGTTTCTAGAGTTCTGTGATACTTTTTAATTTACAATAGTTTTTCTCTTTACCAGAAAGAGGTTTTTAATGGAATAATTAAAGCCAACAGCACTTCATGCAACATCACCTTAATGAACGCACTTAAAATTGCTTACATGAATTCTGTAACTTTATACAATTATCCTTCAATAACTTAAGCCAAATGATTTACCATTTTGATATGCTGTAACAGTTTTGCTGCTAATGTTAGGTTACCCTCTAAAAGAAACAACTGTTGTAATAAGCTGTTATAAATTTTGGCACAGCAGGGGTGAAGGGCCTTACCAGACAACTAAGGAGTCATTCCTATCCAGCTAAAATGTTTTTCTTCTTATAGTGGAAGAAGATCATACTGTGATTTTTTTTTTTTTCTCCCCTCCTAAACACATAAAAGCCCCTATGTGTTGTAGTGGCAAGACAAGAATCTCTCAGAATGTATGTTTTAAATAAAGAGTCATGGGAAATACCTTACACTAAAGCCATGCCATCTAGAAGTAAATTAAATAAGCATAGATTGTTTGAAGCCTGAGACTGTGGCAAGCTAGCAGATCACTGCTCTTATCCCCTAGGGTGGGTCTAATGAAAATAACCCATTAAGGGCTAACTGTAAACTGTAAACTCAAGATACAATGAAAACCTTAACCCTCTGAAAGCAGCGGCATGAATGTTATGTTTTATCCTGTGACATAACTGCTCCTTAAGTGGTTCAGTTTAATTTTAACAGCTCCCTTCATAAAGTTTTGAAAGCACAAATGGCAGAAATATTTACAGTGAAAATCATCATCTGAACCTAAGCATTAATTAAATAAGATTTAAAAAAACTGCATTGGGAGCAGTATTTAGAGAAAGACACACCACGTTCTCTTTTACATCTTCAGACTACTCCAAAATTAGACTGGAATGATTTTCTTATAGATTAAAACACCAAAAAGACCTACTCCAAGGACAGGAGTGTTGCAGAGGCAGTGTTCCTTATTCTGTAGTGAGATCCTCCTGACATTTACTTTCCCTGATATTCTTATTTATAGTAAGATTAAATGTCCAACTATCTTTATAGGTGAAATACATCATCTGTCCAAGAAACAAGATATATCTTTATCTAAGAAGAGAGTGAGAAAGAATGTATGATAAATAACCTTTTGTACATAAATGCTAAAAATACTTGACTATTTTACATACAACTTAAACTTGGATTTTTATGTGTGATGTGTCACCGTGACCTGTTCCATACACTCCAAAGAAAGCTATAAAGGGAGAAAAGACAGAATTGTGTATTTTAATTAGTGATTTGATCAGTTATTGTTTTGAAAAAGTCTCTGGACTTTTTTAATGCACAATGCAAAGAACAGGCACATTTGTGCAGGAGGATATGTCAAAGACTGAATCCATTGCCCATTAATGTAGGTATGGTACGCTAAATAGGAATACCTTTGGTCCGACGTACTGAGAAAAGTACTACTGATTTCTCTGAAGCAATGGTGTGAGGTCATGATGTTTAACTGCCTTTTCCCCCTGCAGTTTACTTATGTTGGCAGCACTTTTCTTTGTTCCTGTTTGCACTATTTGGATAAGCAAGTGTTTATCATTTGTATTGAGAGCTTTAAAGCCTGTTAAAACACCAGCCTGAAGGGACACAGTGAAGGAACCATTGTGCTAAGTTTGCTGATCAAAAAAGTAAGCACTTTGTTGTTTATTTGGTATTTTGGGCACAATTGTGAACGTTTTCTTTATTCTTGAGGTAGCTTGTAGAAAAAGTAGCTAAGGTGATAGTGGCTATGTAATGAAAATAGCCCTCTCTCCTTTCTTGGACTTACCCTGGTCTGAGAGGTGTTTGAAACGTAAAGCTTGGTTCCTTTCATCTTCTGGTTTAGTTTATAGGGGTAAGTGCTTTGCCAAATGACTTCTAACTTAATGGACTAAAGAAGGTGTTGGTTATTGCCCTTTCCTAACAGCAGTAGTAGGTGGCAAAAATTATTTGCAGTTTCTCATGTTTTGAGATACACTAGTTTTATAGATGTTTATACTTTCAGCATTTTTAGGTATGAATCTGAAATGGAAAATGGAAATTAGTAGTAAAATCCTAATTCTCCAACAGACATGAATATATGCTGTTTATTATTAAAAAAATGTATAATTTATTCTTATAAATGATGTAAATAATTTTTTAAGGCCCCATTTCTTATGTTTGTTTCATCATACCCAGATTGTCTAATCACTGGTAACTCTTGAAAAAGCACAACTGCCTTAGTGCAGGTGAATAACCCATTTTATTTGATATGCACAAATTATTTAGCAGTATTGCTATGTAAAGAATAAAGTTAAATGAGTAAACCTCTTACACTGGTTTTACTTCTGTGGAAGCAGTTATCAGAGCTAAGACACAGGTCATTAATCCCTGGGTTTTAAAAAAAAAAAAAAAAAAAAAAGCACGTAGCACAGGAACTGTGATCACAATTAAAGCAGATAAGTATCTATTACTATGGTGAGAAAACTTGAGAGGCACAAAAAATCTGTGATGCATTTAAAAGAATGCCAGCAACTTTCTGCCATTGAAAACATTTTGATGGAACGTGGTTACACCTCACTTGTATCAAACTGCATCAGGGCTTACACAGAAAGGAACTGCACAGTGCATTATTTAAATCAAGGTGTGGTTCATTAGTACCTCATAGCCCAGATTAACTTGTAAGAGCTCCCCCTGTAACTCCTCATAAAGCATGGGCAAGGTTAAATTACTTCCAGACATGTAACATTTGCAATTAAAGCATGAGATGTGTTCATTTTAAAGTGTCACCTGAACTCTGAATTCTAGACCTCCAGATTCTGTGACTGCTGGTCAAAGGGCAGTGTTATTTTTAGCTACAGTAATGGCTTGCTGGGATAAACACCCTACCGTGCAGGACAGTGAACAAGGTGATCTACTTCAAAAGCATTAATCCAAAACCCAAAGATGATGTGCAGTGAAACAGAAGCACAGAAATGAAGCAATTTTAACAGGTCCCAGAGCAATGGAGGTGAGAAGACATCCTGGAACTCCTTCATCTCAGATCAGACTGCTGGGCTATGGTACCTCTAAAGAAAAACTACGAAACTTCAGGTGAGTGCAGAAGGGGATTTGCGCACTTCGAGCTTGATGTATGATTCTCTTTCTGGCCTCCCTCTTTTTAGGGCAAAGCTCAATTCCTGTGGGGATAAACTTCTCCCATAGTGAGTGGAGTAACATGGGTTTTGTTTCCTTTTCCTGAATTTTGCCTGGTCTCTGTGTCATGGAAAGGTTAATGCACATCTGCCACTAAACCAACCAGCATTTTAATTTTAATAAATACTGTTTCTGCATCAGTAACTTAAACTGAGATAGAAGTCAACCACAAGTGTTTATGCGGGAGCACTGTTTAGGCCTGATGCATTTGTTGTATTTCTTAGGATTTCTTCCTTTAAACCAAACACACCATCTGCTCATTGCTCTGGACATATGTTACACATCTAAACATTTTTGAAAGGAGGGAGTAAATTGCATGGCCTGTCAATGATATTGCTTTGGTGTGGCTGCAAACAAAGACCAAACATTACAATTTTTGCTGCCAAAAGTCAATTACTATTTGGACCTTTTGTGCATCCACTGTTGCTGCGTGTACGGAGCACAGCAGGATCTGTATCACCCAAGATCTCAGAAGTTACTCAAATTCATTCTGTTGTCAAGAAGTACATAAAGTTCTTACTGACCAAATTAAACAGACTGTAGAGTTTTAAAGCAAGGACTGTGAGCAGTGTTAAAGAACTAAGCTTAGAAAAAAAACCCCAGGATTTAAGCTACTGGAGAGAAAAATTCAATTGCCACTCTAATGGACCTTTTCCAGTTCTGAAGGGCTTTGAGAGTTGACAAAGCACTAGAAAAGGTAATTTTCTGTTGGTATCAAATTAACTTGCAAATGGTGCATAGCATAAATGCCACTTAAAAATGTTATTATCTTGTTTTTATTCTTTTATGGTACTTTCACCTCAATAACTCCTGTGCACTCTCTTGTAGTATCTGCCAGGAACTAACATTTTAAACAGGGGGTAGAGGAGGATGCCAGATGAGGCTTTTATTGTGATTACAGAGTAATGCAACACAGACTGTAAGTCCTTCTGGGTTTCTGCTTCGCAGTGCAGAAGGGACTATAATTATAAACAGAACAATAGTTGTTTGCTAGCTTTGCTCTTTTTCAGCATAAATATAATCATTTACTCCAAGGCAGCTTTTAAGAATGTAGGATTTCAGTGATACAAAATAGCAATTACAAAATCTGCTTTCTTCCTTACACCTACCCCTTACGTACACACCTTTTTGTTAGAATACACGAGAACAAAGATCTTCCTCTGCACGCCGAATCTTGGGATACTCATATGGACAGTAAAAATACTACTGCTCTCTATAAAACTTCTATTTTCAAATGTCATGAGTTCTAGTTCCCCTTTAAATGATGATATAAGACAGATGTGGTACTTAGTAAGAACTAGCAGGCCTTGTATGCGTGTTGAAGCTTACAAACTATTTCTGGTTGAGAGGATTTCACAAGTACATGACTGAATGTCATCCCCATCAGCAGCCAAACTGCTTTCTGCTTCTGGAAATGCCTTTGTTTTCATCAATGTGATCTGGGTATTTAAAGAGCCTCTTGTGTCAGGTGAGAGTGAATTATACATTTCTGTGAACAACAGCAGGACACACGTACTCGGGCTTGGAGTGTGAGCTACTTTACAGAAAAGGGCTGGGCTCCCGTGATTTCCATCTTTTATTGCCTCTTGCGTCCACCAGTCACAAAGAAGAGGTTTTGTACTTGTTCTGATTCATACCAGATTTGCAGAACTGACAGTTAAGCCACAAAATGATGTGCACACCACTACAGGCATAAGAGCCAACCAGGCAGCTTTACACCAGCTTGATCTCCTGGGCATGGAGGCCCAAAAGCACCACCGTTCTGAAAAGCAGCAGCTAGCTGAATGCAGCCACCAGCCTAAAGGGCAGGGGATGAGCAGAGCCAACAGCCTCACAACAGCAGCACGGGGGAGCTGGGAAAGGACCAGCCTTTGTGAGCAGCCAGAACATCCTGTAACACCAAGACACCACAGGTTTGGTGGGGCTTTGCCTCCCCTCCTCTGCAAGGAGCAAACTCATAGCAGCCAGGGAAGGAGAGCAGCTCTCAGCCTGGCCCAGGCACATGGAAAACAGCAAGGAGTTTGCTGTGGTCTGCCAGCTGCCAACATTCCCCTGTTTTGGCCCCCACCTCCCCACCTTCAACAAGAGCTTCTACCATGAAGATTCAGTGTCCTTATATCCCACACCAGTCTCACTTTGGAGATAGCTCTCCTAAGCACCTAATCACAGACTTTATTCTGTGCTGCTGTGCTCAGAGAGGATGACTTATCAAGGCACAACCCTCCCAGGGGAGCTAGGAGAAGTCTGATGGTTTAAATACTGTTGTGGCTATGGACACACCCTGACAAGGCACTAGCAGGGGCCGCTGAGTTTTTTTTTCTCCAACACGAGAAAAAAAAAAAAGGCAGTTAAGTTGCAGACCTCCAAATTAGAGGAGGGTAGATGTAAAGTTAGGAAGAAGTTCTTCACTGTCAGGGTGGTGGGACAGTGGACCAGGTTGCTCAGAGAGGTGGTGGAAGCCCCATCCCTGGACGTTTTTAACGCCAGGCTGGATGTGGCTCTGGGCAATCCGATGTAGTGAAAAGTGTCCCTGTCCATGGCAGGGGGGTTGGAACTAGATGATCCTTGAGGTCCCTTCCAACCTTGACAATTCTGTGATTCTCTGAAAACTCTTGGATAGCACCTAACCCACTACAGAACCATTTGAATTTATAGTGACAGGTTGTCACTATTTCATGAAGAGTCACTTAGGCTTTACAGGTGTTTGCTTTTACAGGAAGGACAAGTTGTTTGTATAGGTAAGTCAGAGCCGCCACACCAGTTTGGGGGGAGCCTTGAGACGCTATTGTGCAGGAGGAGATGAGGTGACATGGTGTATTAAGGCTGTAGAAGGCCACAGGCGTGTCCTGGGGCAGCATTAGCAGGTGGTGGAGCTGGGCTCCCTAACAGCCAGTGGTGATCTGCTGTCAGCTGGGCTGCACGAGGGTAGCGCACATCTGGCAAGAATTTGGAATCACTCAGAAAGGCACTTGCTCCTGGGTGCAGCCAGAGATAAACAGCGTTGCAGAGTCCAGCTAGAGTGAAACGGAGTTCTCCCCACCAGGGTTCCAAAGGCTGGCCAGTCTGCAGGTCTGCAGGAAGACAGCACTAAACGGGAAGGTAGAGGTAAGTGAATTCTACTGGCAGAGGAGGTCTCAGGAATCACCTCTGTGTGGACAGTGGCATGGAGCCAAAGTGTATATTCAATTGTGGCATTAGGAATCTCTGATGTAAAATGTGGACAAGTGCTTGGCAACACTGCAATGCACAGATTTAGGAGCCTCATGGAAGCTACCTCTGAGACACTCTGACTTTGGTGGCTTTTATTCACCTCAGACTTTTGCTGCCTGGATCCGCGACGTGGATAGAGCTTGCAGTTTCAGAGGCGACCGCAGAGAAATTCACCAGGGATCATCGCCAAATTCTCACCTCATCTCTGTGAGTAAAAAGCTGTTTCCCTGAGTTCTCTGCTCAGCCTGATTTTTCCATTTCCTGACTTTCCTAAATTGCTAAACTTGCCCATAAACTTCCTTGTGAAGATTTCTAGGCAGAATTAGAACCTGTAAATAAACCTTAACTAGTTCTGTATATAGTTTGGGGGTGGGGTTTTCAGGAAAATAAAAATAATTCTATTTTAATAATTTCTGCCTTGGCCAACTAATCCCCAACTAAACCACTCAGCCTCAAAGCAAATGTCAGAAACTGAGTGCAAGCTTTCTCCCTTGTAGCAGCAAACTATTTTCTGTGATTCACCACAAAGGCCAAATTTGCTTTTGAGAGGAAGGGCTGTTGCTTCCTCCTGCCTGCAAAACTTACAAGTTCCAAGTGTTAGATCCTCAGTAGACGTCTCAAGATGGGCACACAATGTCTAAATGAATACAGCCTGTGCAATCCAATAATTTATTAAATTTTCATCTTGTAAAGCCAGTTACAAATTAAAAAAAAGACAGCAGAGGGAATTCTGTAATAGAAATGAGCAAAATTACAACAAATAGTAATGAGAGTTACATTTCCAAGTGGGTTCAAGCTGCCTGCAGCAACCCAAGAGCCAGAACACAGAGCTAGTGCAGAGTGAAAGGGATAAGCAAGGCTATTTTGATACATAAAGCAATCTAGTCAGTGTATGGACCAATAAAAAGTGTTACTTCTCAGGTTGCCTCTGCGTTCCTGCTCTCTCGCTTGTGATCTGGCTGTGTCTGTATTCTTTGCAACAAAAAAAAGGGGCTGTCTCTAGGATCTTTCAGTAAAGCAATTTAAGGCAAAACTCCAGTTGAACATATGACACAGTAGTGGCTCTCCTCTTAGGCTGGTTGTGTGACGAGTGGACACACAGGTGTTCGCACGTTGCAAGCACAGTGGGAATGAGAGAAAAGCCTGCACTATGTACAGTGTTCCCTCTTGTACTGTTAACCTGAAAACTACAGTGGTCTGCAACACAGTGTCAGTGAACGGACTTTTGCATTTATGATGTGACTGATACTGAAGAGTTTTAAACAATGAAATCAAGTTTTTTAAAGTCAAGAGACCGAAGATGGCTGTCATTTTTCACTGAGAAGAAAACAAAAATAATTCTGCTTCTTCAAGTTGCAAGTAGCTATAAAAACCTCCAAGAAGCAGTTGTTTTGGCAAAACAGCTTTCTTTGCAAGCTTTGCTGATGACTGGGGACCTAGAGGAGACTGGAAGGGGATTTGAAGACTCAGTAATGGAAATAGTTCCAGTTAGAATTTAGAGGACAGTTTGGCATCTGCTTACGGTGGTATAAGGGAAGTAAAATTCTTGTCTGTAACAATTTATCTAGGCACCTATTCACTCATTAGGAAACAGTCCACTTAAAACTAAAGTACAGGGATCTCAGTCATCCTAAAACCCCGTATAAGGAGGAACTTTATGGAGGCAGGCAGCTCACCATAAAAACCCCTGACCTCCATCTGAAACCCAGAGTTCGTGAAGAGTAGCTCTTCTGGAAACACAACTAAATCAATCTCCCCTCCTGGGCAGTGCAGGGGAAAGGCAGTCTTCATTTTCAGGCAACAGGTGCTATTTGGAATGTACCTGGAATGGCACCTGATGATCTCTTTCTATGGTGCTAGTCCCAGAGATTTTCTCCTATGTTGGAGTACTTAGAATTCTAACTTAAAGTGCCACTTTTTACAGTTATGTACCTGTGAACTTCTATTGGAAGGTAAAGAATCACCTTGGCTACTTTTATATGTTTGTTTGATGCTCTCTCTCATGTAAGATGACAATGCTCTTTCCATACTTAGGTGTATCATCTAGCTTCCATTATACAAAGGCATTTTCTTTTGAGACCAGATCAGATCATTAGTATATCCTGAAGGAAAAAACCCACAGTGACTTATAGAGTTGCTTGCAAAATAAATTAAAAAATCAGATACTCTTTTAGCAGATCATCCTGCAATTGCCATGACCTCAGATGTTTGCATTTTGGAAATTCGCAAGGAAGCTTAAGTTTGTCTCCTGTAGTGCAGAAATTGCTCTCATGAATTTTTCTGCCAGTATGACAGGTAATGGTGAAAGCAGCAGAGGACACACAGGAGAAGGAGGATGCTTCTGACTTTGCTGCTTTAAGGTACATTGTTCATCAAACAAGCAAGGGTAAAACAAATTTTGGGTCAATAACATTTACCAAGAGTCACTGTTTAATGTCTTTGGGCAGAGGTGCAAATCCTATGGACTGTAGGCGTCACTTCAGTTTTTAAGTACAGTAGTCAGTCAAGTGGAGTTCTTAAAAAAAACCCATCCTTGCTACACTTATGCTGGCAAGTTGCAAATACCAATCACTAAACAACTGCTTCTCTCTTGTGGCAGTTCATTCATATCACCTTGTCCAGATGCTAGCATGACTGTCCACACTGGTGGCTGATTTGACACTGCAGCGTTTCTTCACAATCATGTTGATGTATGCTTTCATAATCTTGATTATCTCACCCACCTAGAGAGAGAGCACAACAACAGAGGATAAGCACATAAAAAGCCTATTTCCACTAAGGTACACCAGATACTGCACAGAAAAACATCCTTCTTGTCCAAAGTCATGGCACTACAAATTTTGCACGGAGCACTAAATGTTCATGTACTGGAAGGGAATGAAAAAGCCAAGCACACTCATGAGTACCCTAAAATTGGAAATTCTCACTGCACTGGAAGACCATTCAACCTCCTTCACTTTCTAACTGGCAGCCTGTTTTCTCTGTTTATCCCTGTATTCAAGAGCAGTGACCATGCCACTTTTGGCTTAAGCTCTCTTCAGCTTTTTTCTTGTCTGTCCAGTCCATTCAGCAAGAGCTCTTGCAAATAAATCTGTCTAGTCCTTAGAAAGAGAGCTTCACTGAGGTGCTAGTAAAACTCCATATACAAGTCTTGTGCTTTCATATACCTGGGATGTTTCAAAGAACATTTCTCTCTCGTCCACTGTAATTTTGAAGGTGTTAGGCTGTGGTGCTCCAAAGAAAACAATGTGCTCGTACTGGAAGGTTTCTAGTGGTTTAGGATCTCCTCGTTTGTAGACTGACACATTCTCTGTGCTGACTCCAAGCCAAAGATCATTTGGAAATCCACCTTCCTTGCACTGCAGTGAAAGAGCAACATGAAATTTTGCATAAATGCATTGGAGGATGAAAAGCCTTCGATTTCTGGCTCCCATAGGACATTTCAGCTCCTCACTCCAATAGAAACAAAAGGATGTAAAAGCAGGCACTCCTGTTGCAAAGACTTAGAAGTGACTTGGCTGTATGAGTTGAGCAATAAAGAATTGTAATACCTAACAGCTCTCTTTAGATTTTGAAGTGCTTTAGGAGGTATTTTGCAGACGACACAGTGAGTACAAGTAACTTCCCAGGGTAATCCACTTAGGCAGCAACAAAACGGATACAACTGGAACTGTGAATTTTGACTCTGGCAGGTTGAGCAGAGTGGTCTAAGTGACCAAGTCTGAGTTTCTACAAAACAGGATTGTACTTTTTGCCGGTAAGGAGGACAGAGCTTCCTTTTACTTTTGCTTTCACCAGCCACTACCTTTTTTAAAGTCCCCCACAGATTCCAAAATGGTATTGCTATTCCAGTGAAGTAGGAACCCACTGACTCCCTCTATTTACCAGGACACAGCAGATTGCTTGCTCTGTGCTCTCTGTGTCACACCTCCTTGGGTACACAGTACATCAGGCTTACCCTAAGCCTAGCAAAGCAAAATGCAGCCAGTTCCTGAAATTCACTTCTGCTGCTGAGCACTGTAAGACAGAGAGCTGTATCTGTTCTCTAGGCGGATACCTCTCCCTGGCAGTGGTTACATGAGTTTACACATTACTCACCTCGACATCAAAGAGGGTTGACCCATAGCCTGGCCACTCCTTTACAATGGACATATATTTCACCATGGCCTGATGCTGAGAGAGTCCCTGCAGCTTGGTCCATTTCTGTGCTATGCTTGCCCGAGCAGCTGAAAGCTCTTCCTTTACCCACATCTCCATCATCTGCTCCTCTTCTATCTTCTGCTTCTTTACAGAGCCTGTCTTGAAGCTACGTTTCAAAGTCCCTTCAAGAAAGCTGGTCCGTCTCCTCTCCAAAGTATGACTGGTAGTGCCAGTGTTCTTTGTTGACTGCAGTATCTTGGACTTTAGTCTGTTAACTGGGTAGATTCCATCAAGAGTCCAACTTATTTTAGAATAATCTCCATGAAGATACTGCAGCCGTAGAGCTGCTAAGCGCTGCAGAGTGTCCTCCGGTGCAGGAAAATGACCATCTATGAGGCTTTCGTGAGCCTACAAACAAAGTCCCCCAAACTCATTAGAAAGCAGAAGCACACTTCATTCACATCTGGGTCTGTGTCCAGATTCCTGTGGCATCTGCCCATTCCAGCAAGAAACGTCAGTCCCATCAGGAAAAACATCACTCAGGAGGTCAAAGCAGGCATTACATTACAGAACTCAAAGTCTGCAACTGGTCAGTATTGAGGGGACATCTCTTTCTGCAAGCCTGGGCAGGACAGGTATCTCTAAGGGGCTCCTATCTTGTACTAAAAGTCTTACAATGAGGACTTTTTAGGTGTGAACAGATTGGAGCGACTGGAATTGAGGCAATTTGATTCATGCTGTACTGGCTACAGCTCCTGTGTGGAGAGCTAACAGCAGGGAGTTAGATATTATAAACTCAAGACGCTTAACCTCAGTCTCATTGCACAGTGGCACCTCCCGCCTTCTCTTTCACCTGATTGCCTGTGACATATATTTGGGGGGAGGGTGGAGGTGTTTCTACATACATCAAATCTCTGGATAACATCCACTGTCCTACTGTTACTTCTCTTTGCTAATGAAAGTTCTGTAGACTGAAAGCCTTGGCAACAGGGATATTGGTACAACTGAGTTTCCACAGAGTAGCAGATGTCTTGGTCTAGACTGTCTCCTAGACATTCTGCAAGTTAGCAATACGTAGTCTTCAAGAAAACACTCCATTGTCTGTGTGATGTGCCTGCCTTCAACTGTTAGCAGATTTCAGTCTTGAGCCCCTTAAAACACCTATGAATTCATTTTCAATGGCTGTAATTTTCTGAGGCAAGATCAAAGTGTTCATTAGGAGTAATAAAGATGGGGCAAAATCACAGAGCTGAATACTCCAGGAAGTTCAGTTTCACATCCCCAATTGCAAGTTTTTTTCATATCAGTACCTGTGTGACCTACTCTAGGTGATCCTGCCCTGGCAGAAGGGGTGGACTAGATGATTTCTCAAGGTCCTTTCCAACCCTCAATGTTCTGCAATTCTGTGAACTCTGGCCTAACCAGCATCACTGTGCTATGGAGTACAGTGACTTATGACTTAAAAAAAGCTTACCTGGCAGATCAGAATTGTCACCTACACTGCCTTTTCCTTTTTCTGTACTACTTTGCTAGTGTCTTTCTGTTAATTGAGAGAAACTGCCCCAAAAGGTAGACTTTTCCCATTAATTCCTCTAACACTACACAGACGTGTTGTCCTTGCAAGTTTGTCTGCAGGTAGCTTGATTTTCCAGCTGTCTTTACATCTATGTTGTGCAAGAAGTTATTTTTAGTGATTCTTCTAGAATCATTATCCACATTTCTGTATATTTTAAAATGAAAGATAAAATTTAAAAGCATTTCATTACCATGGGTCTTACATATTTTTTAAGAGCTTGTTAGTTTTTCTTTCTCTTGTTCTAATACTCCTAACTCCCTAGAGAACTTTGCAGTTCATCTGCTTGGTAGATTCCACACAAAAATCCAACACATTAAATTCGTCTCTTCCAAACAGTATTCCCACTTCTCATGTAAGGCTAAGCCTGTTTTCTGCATAGTCTTGTGTGCTTCTGCCACCCTAAAAACCAAATCATTCTCCCAGAACAAGCTTACCTGCTCAAACATGAAGGCAAACTCCACCCCATCTTTAGGAACATTCTCAATATCCAAGAAACAATAAAGCTTAAAATACAGCTGCCACTGTCCTTCTTCCTCTTCTTCTTCTGAGCCAGCAAGTCTGTAAGACAGGAAGAAGGGAAGAAACCAGTAGCCAGAAGCACCACGGTACTGGGATGTCCACAGTGCAACTCACAATATGAAGGTAACCCTGGATTTCTGAAGCAAAGAGCCTGTAGAAGTATCTAACTCAGCAGGACAATGTCAGTGCAGCAGACTTTTCTGGTAACTTCTATTTTTGTCTCTGAGCCACACAGGCATTTAATTCAGAAGGACTCAAAGTTCTGATCATATATATTTGATCAAAAAATTAGACTGATGGTCTTAGATAAATACAAGAGTTGGGAACAGGACACAAATTATTCTCCATTTTCAAGATACTGCTTCTGTGTTGTCTTGTGATTGTGAAAAGCTTTGCCACCCCTTCAGGTAATTATTTGTCTTTAGGACAGATGTAAAAACAGACAACAGTACAGCCAGGTTCTTTTATAATTTACTGCTTTCTTTGTGTATCTGGCCACAGGAAAAAAAAAATAATTAAAAAAAAATCAGAGTCCATCATAAGAAGCTAGAGTCTACGGCCAAATCTTTGCTCTTGCTTCTGGTATAACTATTACAATGTAAATTGACAAGATAATTATCAGGCATAAGTGAACCTTCCCTGAGCCCTACTGGACCTGTTAATTTTGTCTTGATGAGCCTGATAAAGAATGTTTCTTCATCACCAAAACAGATCTGAACATGGTTTTCTACAAGGTGAGGAAGAACAGTTGAACCTTGCCAAAGGGGAGTTTTCATACCAAAGTGAATGTTTGAGTCACTGCAGAAGCTTTGAATATAACTACCCTAACTCTGAATATAGATGATTAGAGGGCTGCAGCAGCTCTGCTATGAGGACAGGCTGAGAGAGTTGAGGCTCTTCAGCCTGGAGAAGAGAAGGCTTCGAGGAGACCTTATAGCTGCATTCCAGTATCTGAAGGGGGTCTACAGGAAGGCTGGGGAGGGACTATTTACAAGGTCTTGCAATGACAGGACAAGGGGCAATGGGTTTAAACTGGCAGAGGGGAGATTTAGACTAGATGTTAGGAGGAAGTTCTTTCCAGTGAGGGTGGTGAGGCACTGGAACAGGTTGCCCAGGGAGGTTGTGGATGCCCCCTCCATGGAGGTGTTCAAGACCAGGTTGGATCAGGCCTTGAGTAACCTGTACTAGTGGGAGGTGTCCCTGCCTATGGCAGGGGGTTGGAACTAGATGATCCTTGAGGTCCCTTCCAACCTTACCATTCTATGATAACAGTGTACCCTAACCCAGTGTTACATCCAGGTAGGAGTTAAAGGTTCTATGAAACATTCTCCTACCTCTCAAACTTGGCCAAGATATCAGCCACAATGACCCGACTCTCGACAGCACGGTCCACCTGTTGATTATGTTCAAAGAGAGCAAACATGTTACGGCTGTCCTCCATTGCTAAGCCTCGAATCAGCTTCTCAACCACCTGCAAAATCGGAGAGACAGATCAGAAAGCAGTGATTGCACACACCTTCACAATGAAGAATCAGTGTTTATTCAGGACACTTCATAGACCTTCATCACATTTCTCAATTATTTTGTTCTCAGATTGAAGAATTCTAACTTTAATGATCATTCCTTGCAAGGAAGTAATTACTTATATTTGATTATCCTTGCTGCTCTTTTCTGAGCCTTTTCAATCTCCACTGCCCTTTTGAAGATTAGAACTCTGCACAATATACAGGCACCTAATGGATTTAGATGTCACGGTGATATTCTTGATGCCTGCAGTCATGATTCTATTCTTCAGTACTGTTTTTACCTCTGTTTACTACTGTTTTCGCAGACATGAATCTTGCTTGTGACCTGCCAATGATCAACGTACTGGTAGGATATCCCTTCCAGAAGTGCATTATGAATTTCAACTGGAATTTCGACTTCTGCAGAAACCTGTGCTTAGCCGGGCTCAGAATTAACACCTTTCCAACAGGCAGACCACCAGAAGTACTTAGATTCCGTAACACAACTGTTCAATGATACTCTACAGACTGGCCATAGGCCTTACAATTGTGAACCTGCAGAAAAGCTGAGCTTTCCCTACAGGCTTTGCAGATACAGCAAAAAGATTGTAGTACGAAAAATAAATAACGAGAAATTCCAGCTGAATGGGAAAAAGGGGTCCCTTCAACAGACCCACTACCCAGACACAGAGATGTGCTAACATCTGGTTAATGCTGCATTACCTCCCCAGCACTTGTGTGGGAATTGATAGTGATTTTACAGGAGCCGCCGCCATGGCAGTACACTGTCGTGGTCATTTCTTCACGGGTGAGAAGAGCATGGATTTCCTCCTGGGAGGGCACAAACTCCCTCGCCTTTGTCCTTTTCAAGGAATCACTTATGAACTGCGCATACCTGTCTATTTCTGAGCCTGGAAAGAGGTCTCTTACCCTATTTGTAAAGATAAAACAAAAACCAACCATTACACAGTGAGCCAGAAAGTGTGCACATCACCATGCAACTTGGACTACAATATGTAAAGAGTTCAGGAGAATGATGTAAAATACAATCCCAGGGAAGAACGAGCCCATTTATTTCCTAAACCTGCTCTTGTGAGTCATTTCAGAGCCACTTCAGTGGCACTTATCAACAATGATAAACAAGCAGCTCAAAGCTTCAGTACCAGCTGAAGGTAACAGGATCGACTACCTCAATTCACCAAATCGAGATTAAAAATTGTGAAGTCAAACGTGAATTTCTTTTCATTTAATCTTAATTGTTGCTGGCTTTTGTGTTTTGGGTTTTTTAATTTGCTGGATGCACTTGAGTCACTTTTACAGTATTTTTCACAACTGAGAGGATATAAAGTAGATGCTTGTACAAGGTTCTCTTCCCTACAAGGACAACAATTGTAGGTATAACAGTATCTGCAGCTCCAGTGATTAAAAACATGGAATAGCAACATGAAATACATTCCTCAGCATCTCTTAGGAACAAGCCTATAGTGCTATTCAGTATCTTAGCTTGGAAGAAATCAAATAGATCTTACTGATCTTTCTCATCATTAGTGAATAGAGCGAGGCTACATAGCGATGAGCTCAATCTCAACTGCTTTGGAAAGCTGCACTGGATATTGAAGATTGATTGGGAAGAAATGTAAAGTATTTGGTTCAGGAAAGCTACAGGTTGAAGTGAATAAGAAATACAAATTGTAAGCCTTAAGTATATAGTTAAGTAAACAAATAATGAAACACTATAGATTGGATCTGCAGTACATCTACTACTCCAGAGTGCACATTTTGCCTGTGGCAGCTGGAAGGTAGCACAGATTACAGTGTATATTGGAAAGTGCTGTCCTCACCTTTCCTGCAGGCTGACAATGTTTACATGGATATTAGCAAGCAGGAGGTCATCAGCTGTAAAGCCACTTCAACGCTGTCCCAGGGAATTGCATTTGGAGTAGCCTTACTTTCCACATCCTTTTGGCACAGCAGATAGGTGACAAGGAGGGAGTTTGAATACTACAGAACAACTGGTAGCAAGAAACGTGGACAAAGGTAGGAGACTGCAACACTACCAGAAGATGTTTGCACAGGAGAGGGCACGACAGGTAACTACAACAGGCAGTGTAAGAAAAGGAGAGAGAAAAGGAAGAGGTTGCAAGTGAAGAGGACACAGTACCTTCTCAGGTGGAACCTGAGGTAACGCAGGATGCCTCTGCTGGGCAGAAATGTGCAGCTCATGCACGACATCAGCTGCCAGTGGTGCAGGTTCCCAGTGCTGTTAGGATGCGGCATGTGATTAGTTTGTTTGATGAGCTGACAGTACACTTCATCGCGGAGAGGCTTCAAATCATGGCAGGTCTGCAAAATGCCTTGGATAATGGGTATGGGGTCAGACACTGTCTCGATTTCCTGAAGGGAGTTAAAGATCTTCACTGCTTCATCCTGTAAGCTGCTATAACCTTTCTCTTGTTGCACTGGGGAACAATCACAAAGATGACAAAGAGGTGAGCATCTCTTCGTTTTCTACTGGCCTACCAACACTACAAGCAACTATAGCAGTCTGTCAATGAAAAGTAAGTTCATATCCTGAACCTCTACATTTATACTTAAAATTCAATAATGCTTCCCTTTTAGATATGTACATGCTGTTTAACATGCATTTGCAAGCATCTAACTTATAGCTTCTGCAAATTTACTTTTGAATATACCGTGCAGAAAAGCACAGTAATGTTTATAAGGAAAACTAGTACTGAAATCTAGTCTGGGTTTCACTGCAGATGAGGTGTAAAGAGACAGCTTTTGACATCTCACCTGCAGATAAAGGTGAAATGACTGCAGAAAGTCATCTAATGTGTAAACTATGTCCTCTCTCAGAACACCTATAAGGAAGAGGGTCAACTAATGCAGCTAAGGCATCTCAGTGCAGACATGGCTGCCTGGCTTGTGTACTTCCAAAATTCCAAACTGTTGTACCATGGATGCAGTTTTTATAAGTGTTTAGGTTTAAAATGCCTGAGCAAGTTTAAGCATGTAAACATCTGCTTTGAATTGCTCCACAGTGTATGATACAACCCTACTGCTGGGGGCTTGCATCCTCCTTTGCACGTCTTTGGGGCTGTAGGTCCTTCTGAAGCTCCTGTACTATTACTTCCCCAGTGGACATGCATCGACTGTACAATACAAATACAGGGACCTGTAGCAGTAAGTCTCACAGTGTAAGTACCTGCTCTGTAATTTCTCTGCAGTTCAGAATTTGTTTGTCTTATGCTTTTAATCTGACAATTTGATCATTGTATCATGGAACACAGTGAGCAGTTACTCCTCTTTCACTTTCTTCATTACAGTCTAACTCCAAAAGTTATTTTGTGAGGCTGGAGACTTACTCTATAGGGCCTTTTAATTGTAGGTCTATGCCTTTGAACACATTTGGGTGCATTTTTTACTTCTTCTGTATCTTTGTTAAGACGTGGAAGGCCAAACAGCATCCTGTATTCAAGGTGCAGGTGCATGACATATCAACACAGCTGCGCAAAAACTCTTTTCCTTGTCTAAGCTTTCAAAATCTTGCACTGGCTGTCTTGTTTCTGTGCTCAGCACAAGCTGATGTTTTTGTAAGACTACATAAATCTGTGTTGCCTTTTCTAAGCAGGACTAGATCACTATCCATTGCTTTGCATATCCAGTCTGACATTAACTTCTGAAAAGATTTGTGTGTCCTAATCACTTTGCATTAGAGATCCTTCTATACGTTTTCAGTAGCAGCTTTCAGTTTTAGCATGCCAAACAGTCTGGAATCACCAGCAAACCTCTTTGGTTTTCTGGTGGTCTACCAAGACAGTCTGGTTCTTTCACGTTCCTGAAGCATTTGAAGAAACAATTCATTTAGTCTGGTTTCACAGCAGCTTCTGTATGAATACTATCTTACTGCCAGCTGCATGTTGTAATCCTGTTGTAGGATTTCCGCTGCAGTCATTCATAACGCAGTTGTAGCTCAAGGATGTCAGCCTGCACGTGTCCTGGATGAGTGATAAAACTACTTGCCCTTGCTTACTTTAAGATTCAGTATTCCTAAGATAGAAGGCAGTGGACAGAATACATTCTGGGTAGAGAAACGAGCTGCTTCCTCTCTGAATCCTGTGAGCTACCCTGCAACAAATGGAATTCAACTGTACAGACAGAGCTTACAGTCCACTTTTGTGGTACTCAGGCTCCACACTGGTCCTGAAAACATGAATGGATTCTGACATGTGGGTAAAATACTTACAGTTGACACTAACATCTCCATATGGCAGTGGGAGTAGTGGAGAATGCAAGGGGTGCTGGGTATATCGCAAGATTGGGTTCCTCCTATATGTTTGTTCCACTACTTCCAAATTTGTGCTGTTTTCCTGAAAAAATAAAATAAAATTTAAAAAATCCTCAAATGGGGGCAGTCCTCTGAAGGATGTCCTTGCACATTTAGGTTCAAGTTCAACCATTTTTATTCAAGTTTCTGGAGGTCCATAGAGGAACTAGATGACCAAAGTGTAATTCACATATAAAAGTCACTCTGCACATTAAACATTCAAGCAGCTGTGCTGGGTCATACCAAAGGTCACCAAGCACAGGATTTTGATTTCAAATGTGGCTTGTGTCTGACCGCCAATGTTGGCATAGAACAGGCTGAAGTTATCTGAGATTCTCCACAACGGCTCCAGCTCTTTCTTCCTGAATAATTGCTACCTAATTGTTCCTAGTGCTCCTCACAACTGTGATGGTTTGAGGCTAATTGGAATGTTTTAATGAAAAGAATTAGATTATAGGCTGTGAAAAGGAAACAATGGTGATGTCTACTTCGCTCATAGACTTGCTGAGATGTGTAAGAACATAAACACAAACACAGATAACAGAGTCTCTCGGTCTCTCTCTGGGAGCCAGTGGGTCTTCTTCTCTTTGCTGAATAACCTAACTAACTACTTTCCTTCTAACTCCCCTGGCCAATCCTCCAAACTCATTTTACGCGCAAGGCAGACCCTGGGGTAAGGCAGAGGGGTGGGAAGAAGGTGGAAGGGTGGTTGGGAGCCCCTCCTGGGGTCTCTGATTTCTGGGAGAGGTGTTGTGTCTCTGTATTACCTTTACCTTGTCTATTTCTGTAAATATTCCTGTATATTGTGCATATCTCTGTTTGTGTATTGTGCTGAGCTGTAAACAGAGCTTCATTCCTTAACTTCCAGCTGGTTGAGTCTAGTCTGGGTGATTTTACAAGGGGGGGGGTGGTCCCAAACCATCACAACAACTTATATGCTTACATACATATTTCGTCCGAAATATGCTTTGCTGTATCTACTAATATGATTCTGTGTTTAATTTGATAGCGTCTGGAAAAAAGCCTTTTCCAAGATTACTTCTGCTACAGTGCCATAACTTCCGCTGTTTCAAAGGACATTTTCTCTCCGTCCTTTATTCTGCCATTTAACCACACAAGCCCAAGGTACAAAGGGCACTTCAGGGTACACCAACATGGCTGGTAGGAATGGAAATTTTTATATTGGTGCCTGAGAAGACGCTTAGGAGAGGAAAAGACAAAGGAGGAATCTGAAAATACCTGATGGTGTAATCCTGCATGCAATCTGTAGTTTCACACAGCTGTAGCTGAGACTCAGATCATTTAACATGCTAATTCAAAACTAAATTCACCTAAGATTGGATGAGTTGCACAGTGTCACGGAATGAGTTGAACCTGCCGCTATTATTCATACCATGTTGCAGTCATGCCATCTACAAAATTAAAGTGCTAACTAGAGCAAAGTATTATGGGGCTTGAAGTTCATATTGCAACATGAGAGGCTTCCTGTTCCGGTTGCTGCTTTTGGGTTCTGGGTATTGGCTCTTTTCTGCTGGGATGGCATCAGGACAAGGAGGGATGGGGGAGTAGTTTCCAGGCTTGGGCTTTTGACTCACTTCCTTCTGTTTGCTGCTGCTTTGCACTGTGCTTTTTCTGCCAATAGGCTAAGATAATTGTGCATTTTGTACTACATTTATCTGATTTTGTTTATAAACTCTATTCTTATCTCACTTTTTTTTGGTCTTAATCCTGAATTTTTATGTGTTACCTTTCCCTCACTTCTGTGCTGGGACAACAGACAGGTTAATCTGCTGGTTCGGGTTGACAGTTTTGCTCCAATTCAAACCATTACTCGCAGTGATTTAGGTCTCTTTTCAGGGTTTTGTTTATTTATTTGTTGTGTGTTCTGTTTTTCTGTTTGTTTTAATAGGGGGATTCTTCCAGGGTCAGGGGTGTGTGGGTGTTGCTGTTTTGATGGTGAGTTTTTGGGTTTTATTTTGTTGTTTTGTTAAAATAAAAATAAAAATTTAAAAAAAAAAAAAAAAAAAAAAGAGAGAAAGTAACCTCATTTCTTGCTACATCCTCAGCAATGACTGGGTAAGGCCAGCAGTGATCTAGCTGCTCCCAACTCCCTTGAGAATTAGGATGATGGCACCTACCCTGATGTCACGAATGAGTTGCTGTGTGGGCGTTTCTATGGGAACTTTGCTGTCAATGACACCTTGAATGGCAGAGGCCCAGCGCATGGCTTCGTTCAACAGCTTTGTGTACAGCCTGTAGGAGTGCTTTCGCCCATGGACAATGATGTTCCAATAACCTGTGGAGAAACAAGCTGGAAGGTGAAACTTGCCTCCACGTTACCTAGAAGACTGGATGTTAGCAAATGTGATGCCCATCTACAAGAAAGGGTGGAAAGAAGAACTGAGGTACTACAGGCTTTGTCAGCCTGAGTTTGGTGCCAGTGAAGGCAATGGAGTAGGTCATCCTGAGTGCCATCAAACGGCACATCCAGGAGAACTAGGAAGTCAGATCCAGTCAGCACAGGTTTATGGAGGCAGGTCCTGCTTGACTAACCTCATCTCCTTCTAGGACAAAGTGACCCACTTACTGGATGTGGAAAAGGCTGTGGATACTGTCCACCTAGACATTAGTAAAGCTTTAGACATTCTTTCCCTGGAGATTTTCCTGGAGGAACTGTTACTCATGGCTTTGACAGGCATACACTTTTCTGAATGAAAAAAAAATGGCTGGATGGCTGGGCCTGAAGAGTTACGGTGAATGGAACTCAATCCAGTTAGCAGCCAGTCACAAGCGGTGTTCCCAGTCAGATTGCCAAGTAAGTTCTCAAATGTAAAAAATAATGTGCTCGATATAAATTCAGAGAACATGTTAGGACAGTAGTAATTCACTCTGCAAAAGGTAGCCCTTTGAGATCAAAACCATGGACAATTTCTTGTGAGTGAAAAGAATAAATTTCTTCTCACCTCCCTTTACAAAATGCTTCCAGCCCTTATAAAAAATATTCCGAGTAACTCTACTACTCCAATGTGCAGTACTTTGAGTCTTGTCCTAAGAGTCACTTTCTTTGTCAAGGGGTATCACCCCTCCAAGCAACCCAAGTTACCTCCTGAACTCATACAACAAGCAATGGATGGTCATTGCAGGATCACAGGATATTAGGGATTGGAAGGGATCTCTGGAGATCGAGTCCAACCCCCCTGCCACAGCAGGACCATAATCTAGTGCAAGTCACACAGGAATGCATCCAGGTAGGAGATGAAAGTCTCCAGAGACTCCACAACCTCTCTGGGGAGCTTGTTTCGGTGCTCTGTGACCCTTATACCAAAGAAGTTCTTCTTCGTGCCAGTTCCTGCCTTCCCAGAACTGTGTCACGCTGACCAGCTGGCCTTTGTCATCTTTTTGTTTCTAACGAGTTGAGCGATGCTACAGGAAAAGGCTTACAGTTCATGTTACTGCTGTTATTTAAGAGAGTAATACTGACCCCACAGACCAACGTGGGTCATGCCACCAAGGTACAGTTATCTGTAGAGATGTGCTGATAATTAGTGTCAACTATAAAAACTCACACCCCTTCCCTACCTGGGAAAAACTTAGGTGAACAGTGACACTACTCGGTGAAAAAACATCAGCACTGTGTGTCTCCATCAGATGTGAGTGACTTACTGTCACCAGCACACTACTCTTTGCAAATCTCTTACTGATTCTGTGGGGAAGATGGTTGCAGTCAGACACAGAGCCTCAGATAACATCAAGACTACCTTCTCAACATGTCTCATCACTACCATGCTGCACCATCCTCTCTTTAGGCAGCTCCACACATGTAAACTCTACTAATTACTGCTTTCTTTCTCTTACCTGTGTCTTTGAAGACCCTCTCATCAGGCTGCACTACAGAGCAAAGGCTATTGAGCACGAGTGTGCCAAGCTTGGCAGCTGTGCGCTCAGATGACTTGTAGTAATCAAGGGCAGTGTTTGTCAGCACAAACCAGCGTTTCTTCATCTTCAGAGAGGACATCTTGTTGCTGCTTTGAACCTCTTTATGAAGCCAGCCTAGCACGGGAACACAAACATGTCAGAGGTTTCACCACCACAGTGATCTTGTTCCTTGCCTAGTGGCTCTCTAACTCAGATGAAAATTAGGAATTTGGTCTAAGTTAGAGAACCTCTCTGCAAAAGGTGCACACTGGGACCTACCAGCTCTGCTTTAGTGGATACAGAAGCATCCAACAGAGTCACTGCAAGAAACTTAGCCCAAAATTTTCCACAGAGTTGTCACACTTTTCAGTTTAATGTACGGGGTTTTTTTAAAATCAATTATCTGCAGTTTAGTTTACCATGACCAGGAGGGCGTCCTCTGTTCAAGATGCATCCCTCACAAGTCACAGACATCTGAATAAATAATTTATAATTCATTCCTCCAAAGATTTGCCAAATGCCCATCCAAACCTTGATGGAAGAGGCTTGGTGATACATGTCTTCTTGTAGAAAGATCTGTAAGCATTATATGCATCTCTTCCTCCTATGGTCAGGAAAAATTACTTCTCTCTTATTTTAGATTTCTCACAAAAGAAAAGAAAAATCAATACTATAAAAGAAAAAAATGAGACACTCTGCATTACTAAAGCTGTCAAAAAGACCATTTTCTATTCAGAACTGTAAAAATCAATGTCCATCCACAAGGCAAAATTTTCAAAGAACATGGGACTAAGCCCAGAGGTTCCAAAGACAAAAAGAGGCAGACCTTCCCACATATACGCTCTCATGGCTATACCACTGTCACTCAGACATCTCACTATGAAGGGTAGAGAACACACCAACTTTGCAAAGCAGTATTCCTTTTCTTTCTTTAACTAATGAAAAATATGAGATAAAAGGAACAGTTGCCTTGCAATTAAGTATTCTGAATTGAAGGTGTTGTCTGAGCATCTGCTTTCTATCATTCAATTTCCTTGCAATGTTTAGGATGGAAGGCTGACATCGCTTTTTGGTCACCCTTTCCTTCATGCTCTCCTGCTTTGCCATTACCACTCTTTACTCTCTCACAGATACCTTCTGAAGGATGCAAGGCAATTTTCTCTTGCTTTCCATGGATGGGATCGGGAGTGTCTTACACTATGGGAAACAGCTGACTGACAGTGCATGTAAGCATACATTAAAGACCATGTGATGAGCTGAAAGTACTAAGGAAATTTAAAAGTATTTTAGACAAGTGAGGGAATATTTTGCAGCATGTGTGTGATCACTGCTCATGCATCAGCTCCTCTCTCTCCAGCTAAGCTCTTAACTACAGACATTATTTAAATCGCTTGCTTAGCCTCAGAAAATTCTTCTTGCCTCACTATGGCTACCATAATCAGGTTAGTTTGTTAGACTTGGGACAGCAGCAAACCCACAAAAATCTCTCCCTCTCTCTCTCTGTGACAGGTGTCAGAAGGAATAGAGCTTTCTGAAAACAAAAGCTGCAGTGTCATGTTATAGTTAGTCTAAGCCAGCTGCTCCAGCAGCCACGCTCCCTCCTGTTCCCTGTCGGCATTTGCTGGATGTGCTGAATTAGGCTACAGACTAACGTTAGAAAATTAAATGTATAAAGCAGTACTTTTTTTTTTTTTTTCCCAGTTTCAGCTTTCTAAATACACCTGACAGGGAATCACGTAAGAGCCAGTGCCAGGACAACACAGGATTTGGCAAGCAGTAGGCAGGAATGTGGAGAGAGGTAGAGAATGATTGTTTCAGGGAAGCAGCCTGGATTAGTTTAGCTGGAACCTACTTCCCCCTCTCCAGATCTTAAATGGAAGATGAGCTTCACATGTCATAACTGCATACATTTCCTTTTACCTCTCACAAGGAATTCCTGACCATCAACCTTAGATTCGCCTTTTGGTTTCTGCAGCAGGGAGATCCAGTGATGCATCTCCTCAGGGGTGTCACTGTTGCAGTGAATAATTCGATTTGCTGTGATGATCACAAAAGAATTTGGCCTGCCAGAAAATAAAAGCATTATAATTGGTTGTAACCATAAAAATATCTTGACTCACAGCACACTCAAAGTCATGTCCTCTATCTTCCCATAAACAATGTGGAAAGATTCTTCAAATCCAAACTACAGAGAAGTGTAGAAATGCTAAAGAGCATCTCCTGTGCAGTCAATCTGCAAAGTGATGAATGCAAAGACCAAATAAATGGAATTAAAAGTCTTTCAAATGCTATCTCCAAAGATTACAAAACATTAATTAGCTAATGACCAGCTGTAATGTCTTGGGTTCATAGGCAAAGGACTTTGTTCTGTGCTCTGATTGGATTGAGCCAGTACAGCCATTCTCCTAGTACTTATTGAAACCAGTGATGCAGTAACAAACATAAGTCTCAGCAGGGTGAGCTAAAATGCTTCAGATTCATTCTAAAATGAATGAGTTGACCCTGATGAGAGAGAGGAAAAGCTGTTATGTTGCATCTAGATGACTTTGTCCTTCTCCTGTAACAGACAAATGTGTCCTACCAAAAGAACATTCACAATTCTACATAGAAATGATGTTTTACAGGAAAATGGAAAAATAAAAATATGACCAATTCCAAGAGGACACACTCAAGAAAGCTTTGCAAGCAACCACTTATTTCTATGAAAAAAAGTGAAAAAATTAAGAACTACAATGCAAATATGAAGCAAAAGGTAAAAAACGCAGATCAAGCAATTGTTTAGCTATTCAATAAACTTAATAGCTAACATTTTACTTCTTGTAAGAACTTTCGCTCTGGTTGAACCTGTTAGCATTTAATTATTTCCCACAGTGTTAATATAAAGTGATATGAAATGTCCCCTAATCTCTTCTCTGCAACTAAACAATCTGTGAACTAAAGTCTGTGCTCTGTTGCACTGCAAAGATTTCGAGAAGAGTACAGATTTCTAAATTCATCTATTATTCTTTCACAATGCTGTTTCTTCTAAATTTCCAAGATTATCTCAAAGTTACTCTGTTGAAAAACTGGAAATGTTGCTTTTGCAGGACATTTTTAGTTCAGCGTTAGGTAAGACTACAATTTCTTGACATTGAGGTTATGCGACTTCCACTTTTAAGAGGGAAGCTTTCGCTTGAAAATACATGTGTAAGCTTCATGTCTGTTAAATAACCTAGCTTGAAATAAAGACTTCAGTCATGTCTCTTTTTTTTGGAGATAATTTTTTATGAGTCTTAACAAACCTCAAAGAAAACTTGGACCTGCCCGGGAAATGATGTTAAGAGAGTTTCTGATCCAAGAGATGGTCAGAGGTGGCCATACTTACCTATCAGGATTGTCTGAGGCACAGACAGAGTCAATAAGCCCAACATCCAGGGTGCCCTGTACAGTGAGAAAGACACAGATAACAGTAATTGCTTGCACCTTAAATAGACGTTCTCCTTCATGAATTGGATTAGAACTGAAAACATTCTTCTGAATTCCAATAGCTTGAGTAGAAATGAACACATCAGAAAGGCACAAATGAGTCATTTTTGCTCCCTAAACAGCATGAGAAGATGTGCAAAGGCGCCACAGGATTGGAGGAAAATCAAAAGCCACAAATTTCCACAGAGCATTATGAAGGTCTGAAATAACCTTTGCTGTATCTCAGTACTTGCAAAACACATAAATAGATCGTTGTTTTCAAATATGTGTCTTCCGTCTGGAACAACTGTGACCCAGACTAGTCCAATAATCCCACTCAAAGCCATTTTATCTGCATGAGGCAGCCCCCTTCTTCCCCTCAAAGCAAAGAGTGCTGGTCATCCACCCACCACAACCACCACGTTCCCCACTGCTTACTCTCTTTAATATCAGTTTTGCTGTTTCTTTGTAATAATTGCCCAACTTTCTTATATTGCTCATGAACTACAGCACTGCAGGTGCAAAACAGTTAAACACAGAGGGCTCTAAGCATGCCCACAGAGTGGTTGCACAGTAACTCACCACAGCATTCTTTGGATTGGCCTGTTCATCTTGCATTTCCCTCAGCTGCTGTACTGTAGCGCTGTGTACTCGGCTCAGGACATTAAACCAACCACTGGCAATGAAAATAGACTCAAAGTTAAGATTTGGGTAGTGAAACTAGCTGCCAGTGAGAAAATGTCTTCATTCACAATTTCCTGACGACTATGCTACAAAGCACCTCTTGAGCTGATCATACCAAATTCTAATGTCTTCCTCCTCATTTATCCATTAAAATTCTGTGCACGTTCTTCAGCTCAGAGACAGCTGCTCCCACAAAATCAAGTTTTCTACTTACTATTCAAGGAACTGCAAGCAGGCAACAGCCTTACCACAAGCACACATCAGCAGACTGAGAGGATCATACAGGAGTTGCAAAGACAGGGTCAGTTAGGCACCTTCCTAGTCTAGAGTCCTAGAGGCACCATGAAGTCTTCATAATTGGTATCTCTCTGATTTGCTCACAAACTTGAAAATCATATGGCTGTCAATTTATCATGGTTTTTCTTCTAAGTTAATTTGGAGTTTTTTGTCTGCGACAGGGCTTCTCATTACAGACATTATCTGGAGGCTAATCTCTGTTGCAGAACAAGCAGATTCTATCTGCAGCTTCCAGTAAGATCAGCAAACATCTAGACTTCATGAAGGATTCTCAAACTGGACACTTTAAGACATCTGCTAGTCTGCCCTTTGCTAGTGCAAGTATTGGTGCTTTCTTCCCTCTCAGAACAGAGACTGACATTGACAGAGGCCATATTTGGTTTGCCTTAGCAATTCTGCAATGTTATCTTAGGGCATGCCTATTGGAGTTGTGGATCTTCTGGGTTAAGAAATTACTGTTTCTTCAGCTACTGCCCTTTGAATTTGCTATTTTTCTATTCATATGGCTGCTTTTCAGTCTGTCTCCATTAATTTGTATCCAAACACCTTATATCCCTTCCTCTCCCTACACCTAAATTAAATAATAAAGGATCCTAAATAATTCACAAACACAGATCAAAATAGAGCAGAGAAACAATTACAGTGGCTGGGCTGAGAAAGGAGAAGCCTTGGTAAGACTGTGAAAAATGGGAAGACACAAGCAGCTAGCAACAGTAACCCCTTAACTTGGTTTTGCATAGCCAGAACAGGTTGTCCAACCTTCCCTTAAACAACTGATTCCCACTGCCTGGCCAGGACGACAAGAAGGAAGGACGTGAGTCATTTGTTTGCCTTGTACTGGGAAGATTTTATCAGATGACACTACAGACTCTGATAAGCTGCAGCCTTTTCTCTGTCTCCTGGATAAAACCCAGCTGCTCTCGCAATCATTTACAGAGAACATGAATAGACTTTTTGTTTGATTCAAGATTCCATTTAATAAATAAATCAGCTATTAGATGTTCCAGTTTATATTAAGGTTTTGTGTGTCTCCTGAAGTAACCCTTGAATTCAACATGCTCACAGTCACATAAGGGGATGGCAATCCTGTGACTGACTGATAAACTGAATCACCATCTTGGTAGCTGCAATGGGGTGTCTCCACAGTAGGTGTGGTCCATCCCAATAAGCACTAAGTACCACTGGAACAAATCTCCCCTTTTCTCCAGCAAAAGGGAGGATTTGCCAGGCTCTCCTATGAGTAGTTGGGTCAGACCTGCACTGTATGAACAAACCTAACTGAACTTCTTCTTATACCTGGCATCTTCTGGTGACTCTGCAACAATGTGATAAACTCTGTCTTCTGTCACAATGTCCAAGGCATTCTCCTTTTCATGAATATCCACAATCTCCCTGGAACACAGCAAATCACAAGAGACAAAACTGAAAACATTTCACAGGCTTAAATTACAAATGGTCATTTTTTTTCCACAGGATACTGTTCACCATAGAGAAGGCAAATCACTGGTCAAGATGTCTTGTAATTCCAATAGCAAGACAAAACTTCCCCAATACACATTAAAACTTCTGGGGTCCCCTTAGAAGTATAAATACAGTTAGTTTAGCACAGAAGCAAAGCTTAAGGGGTTACATGTATTTTCTGCAAGACATCAGCAGACTAGATGGATGAAGAGGTAAAGGACAGGTTTATATAGAGGTTGTTTACAAAGTGGATGTGTCACTCTTTTTTTGGCACTTTATAGGCCCACATAATGCTAATGGGTGACTAGTCTCTGCTTTCTTACAGTGGGAGCTGAGGCATTGGCTATGGCAGCAAAAAAAGCATTCAGGACACAGGAAAAGGTGAAGTACACGCTGCCAAATTCAAATCCCGCTGTGAGTTTTGTACCACCTCTGTGAAATGCTTGGAAAAGCCAGGAAACAGATGGAGTCAGGGTAGGGGAGAATGCATGGGGTATGTACTTAATTAGTCCCTCCTGGTCTGGCTCCATCCATGGTTTGGAAAGAGATTCTGTCAGATTATGAAATATAAAAATGGAAAAAGAACTATCGAGCAATCCCAGACTCTCTTCAGAGTAAAACTAGAAGTTCTAATTGTCTTTTCTTTCCCTTATATTTCTGATTCTCCCAGCCCCATGGGAGATACATCAGCTGAGAAACTGGAAGCAGTGCACACTTCACTACTGACCGAGAGACTGAACACCAGGGATACAAGGATTTGTTTCTTCACTCACTTTGCCCTTCTGATGTCAATTGTCCCCTTCAGTTTTTCCTCACTATCGTTCTCAAAGTACATCAGCCTGGATTCCCGCAGCACAAACCAACGGCGTTTCCAGTTGCGGCGTGAAAGTGTTGACATGCCTCCACCTTTTTTATAGAGCCAGCCTGACTTCAGTGCCTCTTGCTTGGTGCGGAACCACATGAAGGCCTCGTTCTTCAGAACACACCAGCGCCGTCTCCATGGGTTCATGAGACCTCCTGCAAAGTGAAGGACGAAGATTTCATCAAACATGCAACCAGGGTCATGCATCTGTTCTGATACTGCTTCATAAGCACTTAGCTTGCACTGCAGTTCTTACATAAAACAAGGGAGCCGAAGAAGAAAAACAAGGTTATGCTTAAGTTTGGACAGAGAAGAAACAGAACAACAACAAAAACAAACTCCACCAAAACCACAAAATACAGAAATAATTTTTGTACTGTCTTCAGTTTTGTAGCTCACAATGAGTCATTTAAGTCCATACCAAGTGGGCACAACCAAGTCTCAGCGGCAAAGATATCCAGTCTAATCCCCTGACATCCACTTCCTAGCTCTCTGTTTTGTTGTTTTAAATAAAAAAGAAAACAAAAGAAATCATACAAAGAACTAAGAGCAGATGAGGATGATAATTCTTGAGAAACAGAAGAGGAAAGCTGGTTTCCTGAATTCCATCCTTCCACGGTTTTGGCTAAACTCACTTACCTTTCATGTACAGATAGCTGTGAAAATAGGGTGGTCCCGAGCCATTGAAGATAGTGACTCGTCCATTGCAAAACTCTTCATCTGTATCAATGTAAACATCCACTTCTTCTTCACTCTCCAGAAACTTAAAGGAAAAGAAGAAATACAGGCTACTTGGGTTCTCTTGGTAGCAGGAGGACTGGAGCAAATTAACAAGGCTACAGAAGTCACACGGTCAGAAGATGCAAAACTACACGTACTCCCTTCACCAAAAAAAAAAAAAAAAAAAAAGCAATACAGCAAAACCAGAGGCTTGACAGTTTACCCATTAATGCCTAAAGCAAGAGTCTCCAGAGCACGGAATTTTCATACCAGAGTGACATTTAGCAGTGGGTATGCCTAGAAAACTCCAGTAACCTGCTATAACAAATCTTCCTGTTTTCAAGGTGGAGCCCACAGTCCAAAATCTAATCGAATAGCAGTAAGAGAGAAGTTTTTCTTTTGGAGATACTTTCTGATTCTTCTCGCAGACAGGCCAGACAAGACATTACTCACTAAGGAGCCTAATAAAACCCTCCATCTCTATTTACATTTTAGGAAGAATGGCAGAAACTGGCCTAGGCTTTGACAGAATGACTCACGACTTGAAGATTACCTGACAGTGATCTGTGAGTACCTGCCCACAGAGAGGGTATCTTTACTGAAGCAGATCACATCATAAAAAATTCTGATGGTTGAAAGCTGACATTAGGTAAATGTGAACAGGAAAAATTGTGCAACATTTTAAGAAGGGACACAGTCTGTCATTGGAAAGTAAGAGTCAAGGAAATAAACTGAATTCCTCAAAACAAAGAAAAAAGTATCAACCGTTTTCTAAAAGATACTTTGTCATTTGAGTCTATTCCCAGAGCCACCATTTATCTAAAGTATTTTTAATGTTGTCATTAGCTCCACACCTGAACTCTTCACAGTCTTATGTGCACCTGGGTAGGCACAATCCCAAGCACAAATACAGGCTGGGTGGTGAATGGCTGGAGAGCAGCCCTGAGGAAAAGGACCTTGGAGTCTGGGTTGATGAAAAGCTCAACATGAGCCTGCAGTGTGCACATGCAGCCCAGACAGCCAACCGAGTCCTAGGCTGCATCAAGAGAAGCGTGGCCAGCAGAGCAAGGGAGGTGATTCTGCCCCTTTACTCTGCTCTCGTCAGACCCCACCTGGAGTACTGTGTGCAGTTCTGGAACCCTCAGCACAGGAAGGACATGGAAGTGTTGGAGCGGGTCCAGAGGAGGGCCACAAAGATGATCAGAGGGCTGGAGCAGCTCTCCTATGAGGACAGGCTGAGGGAGTTGGGGCTCTTCAGCCTGGAGAAGAGAAGGCTTCGAGGGGACCTGATAGTAGCCTTCCAGTATCTGAAGGGGGCCTACAGGAAGGCTGGGGAAGGATTATTTACAAGGTCCTGCAATGACAGGACAAGGGGCAATGGGCTTAAACTGGCAGAGGGGAGATTTAGACTAGATGTTAGGAGGAAGTTCTTTACAGTGAGGGTGGTGAGGCACTGGAACAGGTTGCCCAGGGAGGTTGTGGATGCTCCCTCCCTGGATGTGTTCAAGGCCAGATTGGATGAGGCCTTGAGTAACCTCTACTAGTGGGAGGTGTCCCTGCCTATGGCAGGGGGTTGGAACTAGATGATCCTTGAGGTCCCTTCCAACCTTACCATTCTATGATTCTATGATTCTATGACTTATCTGACACCCTGTTCTATGAGGGGATTTATCATTGCATTACTAAGCAACCAGCCTGAAGGCACTCAGGAAGTCCAGAGCCCAGTGCATGAAATAAGCTGAGATGCCTCAAGTCCAAGTCTAACAGTCCAGCATTACTACCTTGCCATTGTGCCTGCGGTAGGAATGAAAAGGTTCAGTGGTCACAGCTGTGTGCAGTGGGACATGCAGTAGGATCAGCACTACGATTCTTTCTAAGCCTTACGATAGCTGAACTTGTTAAGAGTAGCTGAAAATAATACCCTTGACTCTGAACAGTAACAGGACTGGAACAAGAGAAGTTTCAGTGATGGAAACAAATCAGACCCCAGCCTTTACCATTCCTTGTGACTGTCCCCTGGAAGTTCAAGCTACCTCTGTGAAATGTCTCTAAGGCAGAACTTACACCTACAAGACAGGAGACTGCTTTCAGTCTTCCTAACAGGTGCTGCGTTAATATGTGGTGATGGAAATAATCTCAAACAGCCTACGTACATATGTACTAGCTTGTATACCACTAGATTACAGGACAGTCACAAGCCTTCTGGCTTTCAGTTTATCTATGACTTTTCCTTTTTTTTTCCCAAGATGACTATTGATGCAAGAGAGAGTTACACATTAGTAACAACACCTAGAACAAGCATGTACATAACAACATGAGGACATTATAAATATCCACAAAGTCATGCTAATGTCTGGAAAGCTGAGGGGAGGGATCCTTACCGAGTCCAAGCTGCCACGGTTGGAGTCCAGGCTGGTACCATGGGAGTGTCTCAGACCTTCTTCACCATCAAGAGGCTCAGCTGAGGCACTCCCTGCATCTCCACAGACTTCAAACTCCTCATGGTCATAATCAGACTCCACATCTTGAGGTGAGGTGTAAATTGGCTCTCCCACTTCTCTGCTGTTAGTCCTCTGCTTATCTGAGACAGTGTTGTAAATGCTCTCTGTTGGGTCGGATGGAGCTTTCTGCTCCTTGTGGCTAGTGGTTCTCTCCACAGGTTGTCCTGGAGCAGGGATAACCTTTCCCACATCCCTCTGGAGAAGTGAAAGTCTTGTGTCCACAACTTCCTCTGAGTAGTTACTGTTTCTTGTGCTGTGCTGATTCAAAACCAAACTGGAAGTTGGCCGTCCTTCGTCATCAGCATGAAACCCCTCATCCACTTCTTCTTCAGCCAGTGGTGCCACCAGGCTACAGTCAATATTGAGTGTTCCCTCACTTGAAAGTGAGTGTTCCAAGTTCTGCACACTTTCATCCAAGTTACCAAAATCCAGCAACTCCAAGAACTCCTGGGCAACCCTTGATGCCTCCTTTTCCAGTCTCTGTATCTCTTCTTCTCGCTGCTGATTGATTTCATTCCTGGTGTTTTCACATATAATAGACATGTGATCCTCTTTCTGTTGCTGCAACTTCTCAATCTCCTTCTCCAATCTTAAGATCTCCTCCATCTGACGTCTCTCTTCTTCTTGCAGGGGAATATCTACCTCCTCACTCTTTACTGCTTCCCCCTTAAAGAATTTATAACAGCGTTAAAGCAGTCCTTTTGACATAGATGTGTTCCTTGCCTTGACCTTTCATTCCTCCTATACCCTGCGCTTGTCTTGTACTTCTCATCTGCAAAAAGATGACTCCAGGCATCCTGCAATCATCCATGGTGTAAAAGCTAAAGGTAGAACTACCGGATCTTCATGTACCTCCTTTTTTCCAGCAGCCTACCTCCCTTTTCAAAGAAGCTCAGTGGGATCAGTGACATTTTAAAGAGCCTCTCTTTATGCTACCCATATTACAGCCCTTTGTACACTACAATTCAGATAAAAGCAACTATACACAAATATGTGTATGCACATAGCCTGCTTAAGAGCTGAAGATTTCCCAAAAATTCATTAGAATATTGGGAGATTTCACTGTTCCCTCAGCTGCAGCGGGTTGAGGTGGGGGAGGTGGGGGGTGGGGGAGTGCATCTGACTGTCAGAATCTAGGTCTGGAGAGCCTATTTGCCATGAAGTGGGACTATATCCACTCCAACCACACCAAAACTGCACCCGGAATTTCTTGGCATTCTTTAGCACTGCTGGGTGAATGATGGCAGGCTGCCGAGACTCTAGCTTCCTCTATTCTCTGTACTGAAGTAACAGAAAATTTCTAGCAGGTACGTAATTATTAGAAGATACTGATAGCTCGCCCTGATAAAGCCACCTTCCCCTCCATGTGGCACGATGAAAACATACACACACAAGAAAAAGCAAAACCACATTCAAACAGGATTTCATATATTTCTCAGAGGAGTATAACAATGCAGCCAACGAACTAGCCCATTTAAGCCATTCCCTTGATTTCTTTACTGTCACCCTGTTGCTTCTTCTCTACTTAACTCTTACTTGTGGACATATGCATTTCTCTGCTTTGATGAGTCATCTCTCCTGAACACAGCTGGCCTGAGACTGGGGAACAAACGGTTTGGGAAGAGAAATTACGAAGACATGCTGCTGTTTTCACACACCTTGGGGTCTGCTTTTCGACATATCAAGTCCCAACAGTTAGAACAGCTACAAGAGGTTTATTTTAGCCATGGTACCAGTCGGCTGCACTCATTTTATCTGTTACAGGCAACAATCCAGCAAAACAGAGAGTATCAGTGTAGTACACCACAAGGTGTATGATAAGCTCAGCAGTAGAGACAAAAAAGGATGCTGCACGTTCAGTACCAGAATGTTCAAGCAGGAACTATGCATGCCAATCCATGAGCCTTGAAAAACCTCCTAACTTGTAAGCTCAATGCACCTTTGCTAAAGCCAAGCATCGGCAGGTTTTAAATGAACAAAGTCTGAACAAAACATATTTTTCAAATGGTGTCACCACAAAAACAGTATTAGCTCTAGGCCAAGTGCAGGCAATGAAGGACTCTTCACAAATACTCAGAAGACATGTGGAAAGAATAACTGTCAAACTTACCTGAGCCACTTGGTGCAGTGCATGCAGTTGCTCCTTTTCTCTGCTGAAAAACAAGACAAAATAGTGAGTTCTCCTACATGAGGCTTTTAGAATTACATGGACATATCATCCTTCCATGGATAAGGTTAAAATAAGGTACCTGTTGTAAGACTGACTTAAAAGCTTTTGTAATTTAGTAAAAATCCAATTCTCTGTGGTTGGCATGACCTTTGTGGATACAACAGATTTTCCCCACGCACTTAACTTTCAGATCAATCATGAAATTGGATTAGTTGGAACATACTAGGAAGGACATTGGAAACAGTGACAGAATGACAGATCAGTTAGACTCAAGATAATTGTAAACAGAATCTTCTGAAGTACTAAATATCTGTGGACATTAAATGAGGTTGCATGTGCACAATTGACAGTTAGTAGGAAATTGTTTCTGTTCTTTTAAAAGAGGACAGAATTATTGCAGTACCAGATTTGAATTTGTGTTTTGCTTTTACTGTATTGAAGTTCTTCAAATTGATCACATTTTTGTACTTTGTTCAATGATAAAGCTGAAGACTTTCAATTCTGAAGACCTGGATGCTCCAGTTTGCATAACATCTCAGTGGCACTCCAAACCTACTTTACTATAAGGCTGTAAAGTCAGAGTTTGTTAGTAAACGTGTAGAGAAGCGGTAAAAAAAAGAACAAAAAAAAAAAGCTGCATCTCCATCCAGCTCAAAAAGGTTATACTCCAAGGGAAAGGCGTCACTACAGCCAGTTCCTCCACAGCAAGCATGCTACAAACAACTGGACTGGTAGACAGACAAATACTAGGGTTATGCATAGGGAGCATGGATAGGCTGTGGTTGGACAGAGAGTCTGCCTGTAGCAACCACTATGCAGCTAAATTCAGACTGGCAGTGGTAACTTTCAAATCTGTAATTCAACTCCATCTATAATTCAACTCCAAGCAGAAAGGCAGGGCAACAATATTTATTTCCCAGGCTCTGCAGCTTTTCCCAGCCAAATTCTAAATTGCAGCCCAAAGTCACAAAGTCTTTAAAGCTCTCACTGCTGCACTTTTGCTCTCAGGGCAAAAAAAAAAAAAAAATCCAGGAAATGTTTATAAATGTAAGCTGACTTAGGCAAGTTCCAGATGGTTCCAGCTCTGCTGGAAGATCTCTGACAGTAGCCATGAGTGAAACAACTGCTTTAAATGATAAGAGGTTTCAAGGATCAGAGACATTAAAAAAAAAAAAAAAAAAAAAAAAAAAGACATAAGAAGAAACTGAAACAGAAACAATCACCTACTCATCCCTGTAAATGTTCCATCCAGACCCAGGGACAGTCCTCCAGTTGAAGCCTTACCAGTGCAAAGCGAAACAGGAATCACCCCCACACCTTACAGAAACAATGCTGTTTATAGAGAGCATTTGCGTTCTCCTCTCACACAGCATGACAGTGGTGACTAATACTCAAGTTAGCCTCCAGATCTTCCTCCTGCTGTTGAAGTAGGCATTCCTCCTTCTCCCTCTGTGCATTTGATTATGCAGATCTACAGTTAGAAATATGTCTCTATGGAAAATTATCCTATGTTTTCCAGACCATTTATTTTAACACACCAAAATTATGTGAATTGTAATCCTGTCTTAGGTTTATATTTGCAGTTTTATCTACAAATTTAACAAGGATATTCATTATTTCCTCACTCAACTTATGAAAATAGTGTACAAGTACAATATGCAGCACACAAAATGGGAGAATTCCATATAAAAAATTAATATTATTTATTAAAAAGCAGTAAAACCACAGATCCTACTTTTGCTGAACGTACTTTATTCCAAACCTTGTTCTTTATTGTGTCTTAGGGTACTGTCATAACATGCCAAAGCCTCTACCTACCCAAACTCAAGTTACCTACCCTCTATGACACTTCCCTATCCACAAGGAATGTCATAAGCTACCACAGAAGGAAACAGTTAACTAATGCAAAGTGTTCTTCACAAATCTATGCTGCCTTTTGGTTCTTTCATTAAGCATTTACTATTAGGTAACTTGTTTCAAAATCTTCCTGAAATTGAGGATAGGCAGATTGATTCACATTTCTCTCATGATTCCCTTTCCCATTTTACAAGATTGTCATTATGTTTGGATTTTTCCAGTTTTATAGAAACTCCACCACTATTCACAAAAAAGGAGAAAAAGAACAGCTACTGATTCAAACTTCTTCAGATAATTCTTAAAGTATCCAAACATTAATTTTGCCAAGTCCAGATGACATTTTTGTAATCTGATTTACCTGGGTATTCTCTAACCTTTTGTTTCCCTGGCCTTGTGGGGAAGATAAAAGTAGCATTAAATACCTCAGCTTTCTCAACATTTTTTTTTTCCTGTTGAACAGTAGATGAAATTCCTCCATGTCCCCCTTTTATTGACAGTGTATGCACAACAATGGCATATCTCTGCATGTGCATTGGGCTTCCTTGCTTCTTAAACATCATCCCATTTCTGTAGACTTCCATATCACTTTTGAGGTCAAATGGAAGTTCAGCATTTAGCCACGCTGGACTTCTTGCACCTTCTTGGCTATTCACCTTGAATGAAGCCATTTGACATCAAGTAGAAAACAAAAGCAAAATGAGCACTTGATTCCTATAATCACTGACACTCCTTTACAATGATAGTAGCAACATTTCTTTCATGGGGTGGGAACTAAAGGGCAGGGGCAGAAATGAATGAATAAGCTAAACAAGTCCTTTTATCTAGAACTAGGTAGGGACAAGCTCTACTGAATACAATGAGGACTTTAGACCTGAGAGAGGGTCTGTCAGCATTTCATATTTGCCAACTAGTTATTGACATTCTGAACTTGCACAGCTTTGCGTTGCTGATGAGGTTGCTATTGAAAACACACACATTGATAAAACGAAGCTTTCAGTGTCATTCAACTAATTCCCTGGCCAAACAGTTCATCATCACTGGTGTCACTGACTCCATGCCTTATCCCAGCAGATACATCACCCTACCGTCTGCAGTGAAAGCACAGGCAATTTCTTTTCCTTGTGACATGCTTCCAATTTCAGAGTTTTATGATGCTTGTCACACATCTTTGTCTGCCAAGATGACAAGTATGCAACAAAAGCCTATAAGAAACTTTACCAACTTAAAATGTCACAGGATTATTTGTTCAAACTTATGTAACAATTTCATAGTTGAAGCTTTACGCTTCTTAAAACGAAAGATTAACAAAAGGGACACAGAGTTTGGACAGGATGTAGTAAATGCGACCAGTAAATGCCACTTGAGGTGCAGAATTCTCAATTGGTGTATTGTCACTGCTCACAGATTGTCTCCTTCTGTCACATTAGTTTTTCTTTTTCTCTCTTGATCTTGGCATATCCATATCCCTGATGAGAGATAAGCAGCAGCAGGAGCAGGGAGACCAGGCATATTCTCTCGAGTGTAAGAACTGCAGTGGGAGCACAGGTGTGCTCCTCATCTTGTTTTCTGACCCTGCTTATTTGACACACCAAGATCCATGACACTGGTACCTTCTTACTCTCCTAATCACTTCAAAGTTTGGAAGACTGCACAAAACTTCCTTTACCATTGCAAAGACAACAAGAAATTTATGCATCTCTGCCCAGTGAGTGAAGCTGCCTCCTTTCATGTATATTTGAAAGTAGAAAAGCGCTAAGCAGAGGTAAAAATACAGCAGAACTGCTTTTCCTAGAGGAAGCAGGACACTCCTTTTCCACACTGCTTTTCTATTCTAAGCTTCCCCCAGCCTACGCCAACCTCCACCCTAGCACTGGAACACTGTCTCATGCAATTCTGTTCCACTGTTATCATCATGCTACTGCCCCACATCCACTTTTACACCTCAGCATCTTGTACCTTTCCTTCACCTCTTCCTCTTCCTGTTTCCTCCTACGCTCCTCCTCTTCTTGCCATTGTCTTTCCTCTTCCTTTCTTCTGATCTGTTCTTCCTCTTCTTGCTTCCTTCTCTCCTCCACTTCCTGCTTCTGCCTGAGTTTCTGCTGCAGCAGGTGTTGGTAGAGGCTGCGAGCCAGGTGCCCACGCCAGTGCTTCTGCAGGGTGACTGCAGAGGCCTTCAGGCGCAGCAGGCTCTTCTTCCAGAAGTACGCGCGGTAGTTCTTTTGGATTATAACAACACTGGCTAGCACCTTTTGATACTTCTTCCTAAAAACCAGAAATAGACACTTAATGTACCATGAAGTAACACACTTTGCATTTCTCATCACCTTGTATATTGAGCAATCTTACCGCATTCACCCGAACATGAGTTTGGAAAAATACTGCTCAGAAATGACAATGCCTAATCATCTACTGCAAATACTCTTCTCACTGTTCTCACTCCTATACCTACCCTTGGTTTGTTTCCGTGGGCACCTGCTTTTGTGAAGGTTCTCAAGGATGAAGGACAGGTATTTGGCACATGTAAAGAGAAGAGAAGGTCCACTAGCCCAGAGTCTCCTTGCATTGTACATCAAACACATTCACTGTGCAATTAGCGACATGGCTCAGTCTGGGTTTATCATAATAAAAACATACAAATGGTCTTACTATAAGAGAACGAGTGGCTGAAAGCAAATCACTCCAGGAAAAGTGCAAAAATAGACCTGGTCTGATTAATCTCATATTGTTTTGGGGGAAACACAGTGATGATACAATATTAATTGTTGAATATAACATCATAATAGGATCTCACAAAAATATGCTGCACAACATTTTGCTTAAGCAGTAATGGTATCAGAATCAACTTTGCAGCATTTTGAAAATAAAAAGGATGGTACAGCCCCAAAAGAAAAGAATCCTCATTCAGTATTTCTGTAGGTTAGTTAAGTTCTAGAAAAAGTCAGGTTTTGCCTCTGTATAACAGACTGTTTTTATCAAGGATCCGGAAAAAAGGTCACTGGTGTATGATACAAAACCAGGGCAAATAACAAAGGAGTTACTATTACACAGTAATCTGGATCAGTTTGTAAACCAGGTTCAAGCAAACATTAAACAATCCAAAACAGCCAAACATAAGCTGTTGCAGTGAAAAACCAAAAGCCAAACACACCTGATGTGAGACTATGTAAGGAAGTAGCAATCAAAAGAAGAAAAAGCGTTTCAGGGCCACAAAGATCAGAGGCGGAGGCAAATTCCCATATCAATGTCATAAGAAAAAGTACTACTGGGGTTCTTATACTTGCAAGTAGAAATACTGTGTAGAAGGGGACTGCATTGCTACTTTTATCCTGTGCTCAGTGCTAGCATCTCCATTTCGAGAACAATGTTAGACCCTGAAGTGACTTCTGAGGAAGCAAGATTGGAAGCAGAAAGTCTGGTTTATAAAAGAGAGTACTTGCTCCATGACCTTAAGAAAGAGAAGACTATGGAAAAGTCAAAGTACCCACATTTTTGACTGGCATTTATGTTTATCCAACAGGCAACATAAGACTTAATTGACTTGCAGTCTCTACAGGTTGGAAGTAAAGCAGGCAATTTAAAAAGTAATGTAATGTATTTAGACACTTTACTATCTTGCTGCAGGGAAATGAAAATTTGTGCTATGGAAATCAAAGCCTTCTTTACTCCAAACCACAAACTGTAAAGGGAAATTCTATGGGGCTGTAACACAGTATCTTGGACCAGCAAATCCTGCAAGGTCTTACAGTCCTAGAAAGCACACTGGGAACGGCACAGTATTCTCACATATCCTTTCCAAAGATCTTCTGCAACCCCTCAAGGAAAAGACACACCTCCTGGCAATCAAATTCCCCTCAAATGGCAACAGGGACTCATACTGACAGGTTGCCACCTCCCTGCACATCAGACACATCAGCCTAGTCAAGAAAATCAGGAGAGGGATGCTGATAGCAGTACTATGCAGAGGTCATGCTCTCTTCCATAAGTAGTAAGTCAAAGACAGGAAGTACAGGAAAAAGAAGAGGAAAGGGAGTAGGTGATAAGAAGCAAGACATTTTAGATTAATTGCTCCTGGCCTGCAGTCTCGTCACCCCTACTACTTCTGTCCTCCCTGTGCCCTGCGCATCGGGTGTGAACAGCTGCACATGCACACTTCCCCGCCAAAGCAGATATAAGTCCATCAAAAATGGGCACTCTTTTACAAAATGCATCTGCTAGAAACTCTCTCGAGTGCATCATGTGCCAAGTCCTGCCCAGCTACAGGCTGGCTCAGCCTGCTAATCTGCCAGGTTGAAGTGCCCCCTCATTCCTCATGACTGCAGCCAAGCTTGTATACACCCTTCAGCTGGAATTGCTGCACACAAGCTGTGCATTTCATTCCCCTGGTTCAACTTTTGACTTACCTTCTTGCACTAGCTAAAGAAATTCAACCTGCACCCCATGCTAAGAAGCTGGGAGACATCCTGGTCACAGACTGGAAAAGAAGATGGGTGTGGCTGCAATGCTGCATTTAGAATTTAGTTAATTATTCTGTCAGTGAGCTCTAGTTAGCAGTTATGCCTCTCAGGACTAGAGTATGGGATAATTCCCTATTGTCTTCTTCCCCTGAGCAGTAAAGCCCTGTAGAATCCAGGGATACAGCCAAATCTGAACAGGGATCCTGCAAGACTGGAAACAGTTACGTGTATTTTAGCTGGTAAAGCTGTTACCTGCAGCTCAGAGTTCTACAGATTAGCTATGAAAAATGTCCCCATTTTTGCTGGGCTTGGCTAATCAAGCCCATTTGGATGGGCTTGATTTTCTTGTCTCACATTCTGGTCATCAGTCAGAGATACTCAGCTGCAAGAAATGAGAGCCAAAAAAAATAAATAAAAAAAAAACCAACCACCAAAAAAACCCACCCAAAAAAACGCAAAACCAAAACTCAAACAAACAAAACAACCAAAAAGTTGTTACCCTTATGACTGTTTTTCCAGGTTCACAGAACAAGTTCACTAAGGGAGAGAAACCAGTAAAATCTTTCCTGTGTCACATGTACCCTTCTTTGCCTCTTTGCATGAGACCAAATGAATACACTTATTTTTGCAAAACTAACAGAAATAGTATCAAGCTGAATACAGTGCACACTAATACTCCTGACCTCGGTCCAGCTCTCCAGAGACCATTCCTACTTGCCCAGATGAACTGCACTGGACTCTCTCCAATACAGGTGCAGTGCAACAAGAAACTCTCCACGAGGAAGTTTTGCAGTTTCCCTCCCTAGCTCTTTGATCAGTGCTCTCCTCCTCTGCACAGTTCAGTTACCTCCAGCTGCTTGTGAGGACTTCCACTCTGGCTGCAGAAGCATGGCTTGCTCTTAAAGATGAGACTCAGAAGAGCAACACGTGGGATGAGGAATTTGGCTGTTACCGAGACTAGAAGACCACAGGATTTCTAGCCAAGAGGACATTACCGCAACACTGTCTCCATCACAGGCTTGCCGGGCAGCAGCCACCTCCCCAGGAACTCAGAAATGCACTAATCCAGTTTGCTTGCAGTGGTTTCCCAGAAAAATCAATCTTCCTGTAGTAACCCCTACCCCTGTCTCCAAATGCTAGACACAAAGTAAAAGAGGGCAAAGGGCCCTGATACAAGGAACTTGCAATCTCATGTACAAACAATACAGGTACTTCATTTATCTTCCTGGAGGGAAATAAATAAATGCATAAAAATCCCCTGACACAAAATGTGTATTTTGCTGATACTCCATGTCGTCACGGGAGGGCACAACCCTTGCACACATCTCCCAACGCAAAATAAGCTACCTGGTGTAACCGGAGCTCTAAGAGGACTGCCTAATGGAGGAGCTCTGCTGGCCAGGGCCTTCACCTTCTCACACTCCTGACTGACAGGTGTCTGGAGCAGAGGCCAGCCAGGAAAGAGCATCTTACTGGGATTAAGTGTGCATGCCACAGCCATTAAGGAGTCAGCTGTTACACTGACTGCGAGGGGCAGAGGAGGGGCAGTTTGTCTGCAGTTGGTTCTCCCAGCCTTCCTCTGGTCAGGTGCAAAAGTGAGCGGCAAGAGGAGATTACTGGTGCAAAGCTGGCCAAAAACCAATTCTGAAGAGTTAATTAAAAGGAGAAGGAGATCACGAGGCAAACAGGCAGGGTGAGGAAAGAGGGTGAGCAAAGGCAGAACTGCAAGTGAAGGAGAAGCGGTTTGCAGGGGAGCAGAAAAGAATTGACAGGAATAAGGAAAAGGAGGGGATCCAAAGCGTAGGTGAGGCCCAGCCAGGAAAGCCCTGAAGGCAAGGAAAAGGTGTCATCGGAGGCAAGCAATAGGCACAGAGGTCCCTCCCTGCAGAAGCCAGCTGAGCTGCTTTGATGGAAGGTGCAAGTGTGCACAGAATCGAAGGAGGGGTGGCAAAAGTACAGAAAGGTTTCAACAAAATTGAAGCTGGCAGGGAGATCAGATACTGCAACTCTCCCTTAGAATACAGGAAGGGAAGAAGGGAAGGATGCGAGAGAACTAGAGAGCAGAGCAGGGGGTCGGGGCCACCCAGGCAGGCAAGCGCAGGGATGGTAGGGCAGCCCCCAGCACTGACCTTGCCATGTAGCCCAAGACGTGGGCTCGGATGACTATAGCTGCTTTCCTCAACTCCTCTTCCCGATCCTTCTCCAGCTTCTGCTCAAGAGCTTCCTTCAGGAAAACCTGACGCCACGGGGAGGAGTTTCAATAAACACAAAGAGAGGAAAGAAGTCAGTCCCCGAGAGAGTCGGGAGATTTCATCCCCGGTGACCAGCGCTCGGCGCCCTCCGTGTCCGGCGCCCGCCGCAGCCGCTGCCCGGTGTCCGCCCCGGCGCCTGCCGTGCTCGGGGCACCAGCAAAAAGTTCTGCAACAACGGCAGCCAAACTCTGCACCCAACCCCCGCCTCCCTCACTCCGTGGTCAAGACTTAAAAGAGAGAGAGGGAGGGAGGGAGAAGAGGGAGGAGGAGGAGAGCCTGTGCTAGCGCCTGTGATTAACTCTTTCCCGGCTGGCTGCATTCCCAGCACAGCCCAGTACCTTCCTGCAGCAGGCACCGACACCTGCTTGGGTGATTAAACACTTTGCAAAGAAATTCCTTTGCATTTCGAGGAAAGGGAGGAACATTTAGTTCTTATACTCCAGCAACCCTAATAATGTAAGAAACTTGGAAAGCTAAAAGCCCTGTCGAGATGCAAAGCTGCGCATACCTTCAGTCCACCACCAACCTCCAGAAACCCTGAGGTGGGGATACTTCCCTGCTGAAGAGGTTCAGCAGCGCAGCACGCGTTAGAGAGAGGTCTCCAGATACTACCGGTTGCATTTCAGTGTCCCGTATTTTAATTCTCAAGCATCATCCATGACCTCTATTTCAAACCTCAGCTCAATACTAAATGCATGAATGAGGGATGGTGGTGCTGTCTTAGAGACAAAAGGATTGAGATACAAGCAAGATAAGGGTATGTTCACAGGAAGTGTGCTGACATCTCTGAGCTGGCTACATTAGCACAGGGTGCTGAAACAAATGCTTTACTTTTTGAGAGGCACTGCAGTCTGCATGGAACTCTATGGCACTGCGGATACACTGGAGTGGTATCCAGCCTAAAATAAATTGGCTAAGTTATGTCCACACAAGCTGCAGTCGCAGCAGCAACTGCCATATGGCCATGTCCGTGTGACCTGCTGCCTATACTGGCCAAATCGCTGCTGGGGCCAGCAGCAGAACAGACTACACTAGGAAAGTGCTGTCCCATTTGTTAAAGCGCTGCCCTGTCAACTCAGCCTATGTTCAATCTGCTGAACTACATTAATCAGTAAAAACTCTTTACAAATTTATTGGATCCATGTGGTTATGGTGAGAGGCCAGAGGGATGTTCAGAGATTTGAACAGTCATTTAGGTCAGTATTCTGCAAAATTCTCTCCCTCTGCACTTACCTCCCCTTTTGTCTCTGTATACTTTCCCTTCCATGACTGCTTTTGGTGTCATCACTTATTTAGGATGTGGGTTTTTTTTCCTACAATGACCACGGTATATTGAAACCTCTCCCTGAATTAGGACCTGTAGCCAGTGGCTTCCCTAGACTCAAATTTCTCCTGAGGAGTCACTGCTATTAAGATGACCTTAAAAAATGAGCTGTTTTGTAATGACAAAGTAACCATGGGTAGCCTTAAAAGAAGGTTCATTATCAAGGTACTTCCAACCATGAAGCTGGCATCCTTCCCTGCAAGTTGTACATCCACTCCTCCTGTCAACTCAACCATCTTTTAAAGACTCTTTGAGGAAGGGATTGCACTTTCAACAACATCCCAGAACCAAGCAACAGTCAAGAATATAACCAGAAAAGCACTGTCTCAGTCCATTATCTTATAGTCTATCAGTATTTCCCTAGCAAGCACAGACTTTACTTTGCCAGTGAAGTGAGTGGAACAAAACTGAACTTTGGGACATGCAGAGTTGAACAAGACCCAACTCTAATCCTAGAGTTTTCTACATATGCTCGAGAGTGAGGGGTTAACCTCAAATAGCATAATATCTAGTTATAAGCTATTGGCATTTTGAGAGTTTGTTTAGTCTCATACAGATGACAAAGAATAGTAAAATACATTCAGATCCAGAAAGATGTTTGTTGCCTTATAGAAATAACTTGGAAGGTGGCCTTCTCTTTGTCATAAATTGTAGTCACTTTCTGAAAGCATGAGATCAGTTTCATCAGAGGAAAGAGTGATTGAACAAAACATAGAAAGTTACTTCTATCATATCTGCTTGTATTAGAACCTGACCAAGTTCTAAACCGCAGTGCAGTATCACAGTGCTCCTCACACAACTGCAATGCCTGCGTGCACCCTCAGTACAACACTGAACATGTTATGTGCACATCAACAGACACAAATCTAACACCGTGTGCACCCATGTGTATATAAGTGGGATTATAAGATTCTTGGGGACAACACTGGGAAAGCAGGAAGTGGGTCACTGTGACCTGGATGTCAAACAGTCTACAAAAACCTCCTCCTTCAAAGAGACCCTGCAAAACAGCAGGTTGAGCTGTGAAAATGAATGCAAGTATGAACAGCAAGGATTACTGTGTTAAACAGCCACAGGAAATCTGTGCTGTAGGTATAGGCAAGAGTACCAAAAATCCAGGTGCACTGAGCAAAGGGGCACAGAAACTGCTGCTCCATCCCAGCACACTTCTAGTGGCACCTTAGCACAAGCTCTTCCAACATTACACTACTTGTTTGCATCTAAGCCCTCATCTCTGCCATGCCACCGGATAAAACCTGCCTTATATACATTAATACCTTTTATAAACATTAATTTGACAATTGCCAGCACAGCAGCTGCTCTATTCTTAATGAAAAATACAAAGATCATCCTGCCCTTCCTCCTCCATTTCCTTTCCCAAGCTACACAATCCCCTGCACTAATTCACAGAGTCTTTTCCTTCCTCCTCCAAACAATTGCTAGGGATATAATTATCCTTCTATTCATTTTGCAGGAAGTATTCCCCCTTCAATAAGCTTTTCTCTTCACTCACCCCATATACTTCTTCCTAGGTTACATCTTCATTGGCCTGTCACACTTCTTTCAGTAGCTACTCCTGACTCCATAAGTCAAAGTTAGTTCTGGGAATTGCTGGCTGGGTACCCAGAGCTGCACCTGTAGCAGCAAAAGCTGCAGCAAGGACACACAGGGAACTTCCCTCCCGGGACAATGACTTACACTTTGTGCCACTTAGCTGGTAGCTTCACTTCACTCTGGCCTGAGAGCTTCTGGAAAAACTAGACCTCTTCTTTATCAACCCAAGTGTTCCAGGCCTGCATTACCCAGCACTGCTAAAACAGACATGGACAAAGCACTCTAACATAAAAACCGAAACAGAACAGCTGGATACATGCATCAGGGAAGAGAATACCTTGCACCACTGCTCTGCATAGCCTCACCTTGGCATCTGCTTCCCTAAGGGCAGACTTTCTGGAGGCATTGTCACAAAGCACAGTTGCAAGAAGGGTCTCCAAAGAAGCAATGGAATGGTTTTGCCACCATCTGAGCATGGGAAAGAATGTCAAGCAACTCATCTAAAGAATGAAATGCCATGACAATGGTGACAGCACCTTGGAGCAGGCAGGGGCAGGCAGAAAAGGTGGAAAAGGGCAAGGCAGCCTTGGAGCAATATATTTTTTAGAATAAACTGCTTCCCTCTACCACAACAGACATCCTTCATGCAAACCATGTCAAATAGAAAATAACTTCTACAACAAAACACGGTGGCTTAACTGCTTCCAAACTCCTTTCAGTTTTCCTTTTCAAAGGAAGGAAACAGAGGGATACAAAGACTGCCATTCTTAATAATTCATTTCTTCCTACAATATTCAGACTTTACGGCAACCAGTGCCTGAGCAGACACGTTGCATACTGCTCTTCAGTCAAGTTTTAGTTTATAGGACACAATTGTTCAAAAAATAACATTAGAGTACATCCGGTGTTTTGGCAAAATACAAACACATTTTGTTTGCCACAATTTACTACTTACATTGTTTTTTCCAAAATAATTTGCTTGTACAGGTCAAGGAGTGAGAAAAGACAGGTGGACTCAGTCCTTCACATTGCACAACTCAGACTGAAAAGGGATTCCATTTCTGCCAGGGGCTCAAAGCAGCCTGGATTTCCTGCTTCTTGTCAGTGTGTTGTAGTCCCTGGACTCTGGCTATATAGCTTATTCTAAAAGGTATATGCATGCGAGTTTGGTCCTTATTGTAGCTCTGTAGTCTTCCATCTCTTGTCATGCTGGGAGGAAACTTCAAACTCCATGCTTACCAGCTCTAACCACCCCTTTCTAAAGCTTCTCAGGCACAAGCAGCTTTGCAACATAGGCTTTAACACTAAAATGTCGTGAGATTGGCAGCCACCCAAGTACTGTGGATTATCTGGGGACAAGTATGAGCGAAATGGTTCCTGATTTGAAGGGACCAGTGAGGGGACACCAGATTCCCAAATCAGAGATGGGGAATCCTCTAATCACAGAGCAGAAATACAGCTTAGTCATAAAACCTTTTTTTCTTGAACATCATCAGAAGCATGTGAAGGAAGGCCTTAGAAGCTTCAGGTTAGTACATCTCCTTCCCACAGCAATGGCCACTGGTTTCCTTGGTTGTCATGAAGTTCATAGCCCAGACTACCAAGTGGGCTACCACCACTCATCTAAGAAAAGGAGAGAGGGATCTCACTCTAAGAAACATTGTAAGCCTATCCGCTCATTAAGAAATGATTCCTCTAAGCAACAAATACCACTATCTGATCTCTTGAGGAAATTAAATGTGAATTTCACTAGAAACACTTCCAGTCCCATTGTGGCTCTGGATATATTCTGAACTACTATTTGGAAGGTCTAAGGGCAAAAGATGCAAGAAATCTTGCTTTGATGGACCACCGTATGTTCTGGATATGCACTGTACACTCATTACTTAGAAATGCTGTCTGCGCTGGACATCACCCACATTGGAATATTCTTTGAAGAATTCAGCGGAGTACGTAGAAAGTTTATGATAAAGACAGTTTCCCACTCTGACTTCTGTAGCAATATACCCATAATGTGTGAAGCTGTCTCAAAGGTTGAAAAAATTCATCCTGAAACACTCAGCTCCTTTCCCATTAAATGAAAGTACTTTCCCAGATGGGTATTTGGAGAACACCCTCTCCACCCCCCACCCCACTCAAATCAAGACCGCATCAGGTAAGAGAGACATCTTAAACATCCACTGAAATCTGAATTATGCAAATGGGGAGAAGTATTTGGATACCTTTTCCTATCAAATGTATGTTAGCATCTAGGCTAACTGCAGAAACCATCAGCTGAGTTTCCACAGCAGAAAGCTGTCACACATCTGGTGATCTAGCTACCTATCCACAGTTTAGATCTATACCAAGGAGCAGCTTGCTGCCACCTGCAAGAACTTCAGTTAGCCAAGCAAAGCAAAGCAGACAAGAGGCAAGAGTTAACTGCACACATACCAATTGCATAGAAAAAGACCCATGCTCGTTCTCTTTAAATTGGATCAGACACAACAATATCAGCCTGCCTTGGCCCACCAGGAGTTTAGACAAAATCAGAAAACCTTCTACATCTCTAGGTGCATAATATGGGAAGCATTTGAGATGCTACAGGTCAGTGGCATAGTCCAATGTATTTAAAGGGTCATCACTACTTTGCCCTTTCTACTGACTTGAATCTCACCGGATGCAATTACATCCCTGGCAGCTGGAAAAAAAAACTAAGCCCTGCCCCACACTGATGAAGTACCTTGGTTTTACCCAACTGCCATTCTTTCTTGCTGCTGTCATAGGTCTGAAGAAAGCCTGCACACAGAGCTTTGCTGTTGTCTGAGAGCCTTGGTCCCTTCACAAGCATCTTATACCTAAGAACCAAACAAAATGCCATGAGATTATGTAGATGATAATAACCCACCCCCTCCCAAAATAATCTTTTAACTCTAATTATCCTCCTCCCATTAGTGTCTCTCCCTCAGGGACCTCCCTTCTTTGTGTTTGCCTTCCAATTTGGAAATTTCCATCCACCAGCCTTTATCTGTTCCTACCACACTGGCAATTATTGCTGCAATCCCAGTAATAAAACACAAACTCCACAGCATTTTTCAGTAAAGAACAATTGTCTTTCTTAAACATGTGCTTTCATCAGACAGAAGTTATTTTGTTCAGTATAGGGGTGGCATTTAATGTTCCAAGAGACAAAGGAAGTAATGTTCAGTGGTTCCTTCTAGCTTTAAACTTCAAGAAATCCTTTTGATGCAGCTAATTAAAAGAAATAATCACTCTTTTCCAATATTAATTGTCAACTGTGCTGTCCATTAAAATTTGCTTCAGCCTGCCAGATTAAAGCTTTTAAGCATGATATCTTCTTACTACATATTATGACCAGCTGAATTTCACAGCATCACACAAGTGAATCTGTGGCAAGGCTAGAAGAAAATGGCCTTTTCCATTCTGGCTTTTACCCTAAAGGCAAGTCTCCAAAAAGGCTTACAAATCATTCTGTGATACAGCCAATAAGGCCATGTTTAGAAAAACATTCCACAAAGGATCCGTATCAGTAACTGCAGTTACTGAGGGAAGAAACATACAGAATACCTTGGGGTGTGGTACAATGATAGCAATTACCTGCTGAGAAAGTCCTGGAAAAGGCTCCGTATAGGGAAACTTGCTCTCCGAACTTTCACTGTCTCCAGCATCCCTGAGTATCGGAGCTGATTTAGCACCACATCTGGATTGAAGAGGTTCGGCGCCTATGCAGTGATCCAGGTTCAAAAACAAATAAAAGGAGAGACAGAACAGGTGTTCATTTGGTGTTATTTCTTTGCTGACTGCAACAGTGACTGTTCCTCCGAGTACAGACAGCCACAGGCTGTACACCCGCTGCTCTGTAGAAAGTCAGCTGCGCGTATTTGGGCATGACAGGTGGAAAGGAGGAAGTCTGGATCAAAAGGAAAGCAACCTCACAGCAGTGAATGGTGCAGAAAAAGGGATGAAAGGGGGTTGGGCAGATCTTAGAAATAAACACATTCTGCAGGCTGCTGTCATAGTCAAATCCAAGCAGTAAAGCAATGATACAATGCACTAACACACACAAAATGCAGAACTCTGACTCAGTTCTTTGCTGGCCAAACTGGAGACAAACTGCAGAATTCTTTTCTGTCATGAAAACCCCAGCACATTTTCTTCTGTCATATCACACATTTTCAAAACATAGAAAGACAATGATTGGTTCAGAGCTCCCCACACAACCTAATTAGCAGCATACCGTCCTGTCACAGTTCACAATACAAGTGAGAGCCAGCCTGTCCCTAAGCGCTGTGATTAGCTCACAAAGTGTACACCTCCTCTGCCTCAGAGCCAGGGATCTGCAGGACATGCTTTCCTGTTACACAAACCCTGCTTTCTAGCACAAATTCTCTACAGGCACGACAAACATGAGCTATTGCTTCTAACGCAGCTCTGAACTCTGCAGAAGCCTGGTTCAATTTTAGGCTTCATAAGCACAGGAAGAGGTGGGAATGGCTATGTCATATCCTCAGCATGCAGTCTTTCATCTGATTACCAGGAAGAAGGTGAATTTTTCCTCACCATGAAACAAGGAGAAGGAAAAACAGAAGGTGAGGTGGAACTGCTCATACCCTCAGTTTGGACCCTGAGGCATTTGTGCAACTGAGTGCTCATGGAGACCTGTGTCATATGCATACATTTTCCTGGAAGTCAGACTTGCCTTTTCTGTATTTGGTTTGATGCAACGGATGAAGAATGGGTTGGATGTACTAAGGGTGGCCATCAGAGAATGGAGAGAATCCTGAAAAGCAGTAAGACAAAATCCAAATGATCAGTCACTACAGGAGAGTAAGTGGCTGCATCTGATATAATTTGGTCGTTCATGCAGCCCTCCCTTTCCTAAGGTCCTTTGACTCTGATTGCCAAAACTTCCTATCCAAAATAGACACACAGTTAGTTTACTCTAACACTGTTTGCTCTAACACTGTTTACATGGACATCTTTGTTCTCAGAGCTGTACAGCTGATGAATTATTTTTACAAGACTCCCAAACTTTAAATATAGGAAACTGAAACTGTGAAACTAACAGAAACTTTGCAGACAATCTAGGGGAGTGAGATTCATACTCGCAAGGTCCCCTCAATAAGGTTATATTGGAATTGCCACTATATCTGTAAAAGATGTGGCCTAAAAGGACATACACACATAGATGAAACACCAAACGAACATAAAATATCAAAGAGTTTCTAGAACTTTGTATATTTAGCCAAGTATCTTTTCCTCTGCTACCCTGCTCAGTTTTAGCATTTCACGTTTGACACCAGACAGTGGCACTGCCTTTTTTTTCACACTACAACATTCCTGCATATTTTTGGTGCTGGACACAAAACAAGGATGAATGACTCCTCTTGGCTGCAGGCCTTGCTTTACCCATCTGCCCCTCCCCTGAAGCCTGCTGCTATCTTGGAAAACATCCTACCCTGAACTGGGAACTGACAGTCGGTCTGCGCCTTTGGGTGCCCATTTTCAGTGTCTCTTCACTGCAGCGACTGCAGACTCTTTCAAAAAGGTCATAGATGAAGTCCAGTCTAAGGGAGAAGAAAGGAATTAAAGATGCAAGACACCCACCACCTGTGAAAAGATGGCTCTTATTCTCAGCTACTGCCCTGATCTAATGTGAAACATTTAATTTTTATTCCTGCTGTGCCACAGAGTGGCTGGAGGAGGCAGTTCAGCTGGGTACTTCAGCGAGGAAACACTTTCCATGTGTCTGTCCAGACCTCGTGGACTCCCATCTCATGCTGTCAAGCAGGATATTATACAATGGAAGATCTCTATTCTGCACTGGATAGGACATGTCCTTCAAGCCATATGCCTCAGATGGAACAATCTCGAAGGTACCTTCAGCTAGACTGTATGCCATGACATCCCAACCACCCTAGATCCCATGACATGCTTATGTGATTGCAACCAGAGGTTTTTGTTGACAGAAGACTTCTAGAGCTACCCTAAGTGCAGGTCACCTATGAGGAATCTTCCACTGTTTTGCTCCTCCTTAGGACAGTGATGACAGTTCTTTAGAAGTCACACAGAATTCTGCAGCACTGCTTGTGCCACTTTATTGTTATGACTGCTTAGACCAGAATTTCCCTTTCTGGTTTGTTGAAAAACAGAGTTCTCCTATTATGCTGGAGAATGATGACCACGATTCTGGCTTCAAGCCCTGTGTAAATGTTCCCCAGATGCCACTGTCTGAGCAAAGCAGCTACGAGCAACTCCTATTTTCAGCTCCCTCAGGTTGTTTCAGGGCTCCTCACAGTCCAAACTCTGCAGTAGGCCTCAGAGAAGATCCAATTCTTAAACAGGTTCATCAGGATGGCACCCAGAGGCAACAGATGGACTGTGGCAAGAGGTATGTGGTAAAGTTGCTACTTTGAAACTTCCAGGGTCTGTCATGTTGTTAAAGGCCTTTCTCACCTCTGTCTTTCAGACCTTGCTCAAGGTTGAAGTCAGCTCATGCCATGCTGCAGCACTGGGATATATAATATTAGGGACCATGCCTGATCCTGTAGCAAGGGCTAAGTTTGCCTTGTAATGCAGATGGAAGTGCTCCACTAAAAAGCAGGCTGGAAAACAAGCAGTCTCTGTACAAAGGCTGGCATTTGACAGCATGGCAAAGAGCCTTGAATCACTCAGGGGCAAATTTGCCATTGTTGGGACAGCGAGGTAAGACGAAGAAAAGGAAAGTGAAAAGAGAGCAGGGGGAAAAAAATGGCATTCCTTGGAGTGATTTCTGTCATCCTTTTATAGCTCTTTTCAAAACTGAGACAGCAGTACCGATTAAATCTGTGCCTCATCCCACTTCTCCAGCTCTCCTTTCTATTGCCAGGACACTTAAGTACAAAGATAAGAACTGCCTTCCTTAGACTGGTTTTTAGCATGAATGTGGCTTAATCCAGCCAAACAGATGTGACTTCCTCACAAGCATAAGGGCAGCATACCTGCTGTCTTTCAGCATGTTTAAAATGTCATCTCGAAAGGTGTCTCTGTTCTTCTCCAGAAAACCTCTCACATCATATAGCACCTGGAATGTAGACAAGAGCCACTAGCACAGTGCTGTACAAATCATTAACATGCCAATGTACAAGATCTCCAGAAGAGGTATGCAGTAATGTGTGCCAAGAACCAAATTCTGGGGATCAAACAGCTCCAGAGCTCTGCAGTTAGCAACAAGAAAATGGTTTTTAGCCATAAAGAAAAAAAATCCAACCAAAAACCAAAAAACAAAACAAAACAAACAAACAAAAAAAAAGCCACCAAAAAACCCACCACAAAAACCTCCCCAAAACCAGGAGCCAAGTGAAACAGCTGCAGAGATTTGCCTACGGTGTGTGGGAGGAAATCCTCTGGAAGGTGCAAGGTACTCCACTTACTTCAGGAAATACTAACTATGCCACCCAGTGCCATGACCTCCCAACAACTAGTGCTCAGCAGATATGATTCTAGAAGGAATCATAGGATCATTTTGGCTGGAAAATACTTCTAAGATCGAGTCCAACCATTAAGGAGATTAGCCCATCTGTAGTGTGCAGGTGCCCTTCCTTGGCATGCTTCCATCTGCTCCACATCTCCATGAAGAGCAGCATTTAACCTTGAAGGTTTGGAGACCTTTTCCTTCTAGTAATAGGTATTTAGCCTTTTTTCATTTTCTCCAAAAGTCAAATTTCCCTTTCGACTTTTACTTTGGATTTTTCTTGTGAATGTCTAAGAAAAGATAACATGAATAAAAGAATTAAGGAGTTTATTCCCCAAACCAAAAGCTACCTGAGAAACTCAAACAAATGTCCACTATGGAGAATTTAATACTGGAGAGTGACACTCCATGCTCTGGCATGGGGCACCAATGGTGTGGAAACAGACAGCTCACAGATATTCTTAGTTTTTGGAATCTAAAATCCGTGTTCTCAAGCCCAAGATACACCAAGAACACACCTACCTCCCCAGCATAATGTCTTATGCCAAACTGGTGGTCTGTTACCCGAGGTTTCACATAGTAGTGGTTGCTCTGAAATGAAACAAAGATAAGTCTTCTTAGAATGCAAATTTAAGAATAAACAGGCTAATCAGGAACTATGTCATGACAATGACAAGATGGCATGGGCAAGGACCTTAGCTGCTGCAGAGCCTGGCAACATGGGCTCTAGTTATCTGCAGCTACATTACAAATGTGTTATTCAAACACGATGGAAAAATCCAGCCCTTCAAGGCGTTCCTGATGTGATCAAGAGCTTGCAGAATCAAGGTTGGGCAGGCATGCCATGGATGAAATATTAATTCTTCTGTGTTTGACACCTGAGGGCACTGGGCTCCACACAAACCATGTGGTGCAGGACACAGGATTAGGATGCAAGGAAGATGGCAGCTTTGCAGAACAACTGTATGTCATCTTTGTCAGAGGAAACATCACACCAATCTCCTGTCTTCATCTATACCTTGTCTTTCTTTGCACCTCTCTTCCCCCTTTCTTTTACTAGTTGCTCTACTCTCATTCTTCCCCTCATTCTTTCACTGTTCTATGAAACCCATTACCTATGTAAGAACAGCCTTGCTGCTTGAGACCAAAAGTCCTTCCGCCTGAGTATTCTGCCTTCAACAGTGGCTATGTAGGGTAGAATAAGAACAAAGCAAGTGAATAGTTCTCTCTTCCTAATACTCTCTCAAACTCCAATTATTTCCATGATGTCTGCCTAATTAGTAATCCCAACTGGACTTATCTTTGAAATACTTGCCCATTCCACACCTGAACCCTTATACAGAATCATTGCAACCAGACTGTTCTTTCAAAGGAGCCTCTCAACCAACCACAAATGGAAGTACAGCTAGCTGGTTTTTAAGTTTGGCTCCCATTAGTGCCATTTTTCTTCTACAGGCCATGTGTGACTTTTAAAGCCGTTGCATCCCTTCTTGCTATCATTCTCCACACTGCAGGGTCTGCTCAGTATAGTTTTCCACAACACTGAAGCTGTCCCAGACTTGTTGTTTACCAGATTTGATGCAACCCCTTCTTGAGTGGAGGGTCTCTGTGGTGTATGCTGTTTAAAGTGCAGGTGATCCATGGATTACACAGTGTGATAATGATGTTTTCTAATTTTATTCTCTAATTTTTCTAATTTTATTCTCTAATTCTTGATCTGAGTTTTTAATCACTACTGAGCAGTATGCTGATGCTTCCATGGCACTGTCCATCACAGCCTCTGTCTGGGTCTTGCTTCTGAAGAACAGCAATAAGTTCGGGCCCCATCATTTCAAATGGGATCAAACTTGGGACTGTTCTCCTCCAGGCACACCATTTTACATTTATTCCCAATCCAGTCATCTTTTTCCATCCACGCACTTCACATACTTCCATTCCAATCATGACTTAATGACTCTCTCAGGTGCACTGGCATGCTCCTTTCCTCTATCTCTCTATTTCATCTCACCCATGCCTACAACCACTTCTGGTTCCTTCTTCCATCTCCTCTATCACTTCTCTCTCCAGCTGTATAAGAGATCCCTTAAATCCTAGCTCTATGCTTTTCCTCTTTAAGCCTGCTGCAATCCACAGAAAACACAGGGAAGAGGGCAATGCTGGCTGGGTGCCTTCCAGTATGTTTTCAGCCAGCACTTGAGACTTTAACTGGTCCAAAACCTACTCCTGCCTTCAAAAAATGCAAGCCTTAGAGCCTCCTGCAAATGGTAGAGGAACCCACAAGAAAAG
>VWZE01013087.1:81814-109540 GCA_013396675.1 Eubucco bourcierii | reverse complement strand
CAAAAAAAAAAAAAAAAAAAAAAAGTGAAGGATATGTCTATAATTGTATGAGAAAAGGCATATGAGTATAATTTACAAATTTGGTTTGGAAATTTCAAGCAATGTCTCGGTCAACTGACACAATGACCAAACACCTTGCTGAAAGAGAAGTATGTTCTCATAGCATGTGATCAATATGGCTGCTTAATACACAAATAACGTGCTTTTAGTTATCTTAGCATATGTACAGAGTTCTTCAAATTGCAGGGACAGAATGAATGGACAGTGTGTTCCAGTAGCTGTGCTGCTAACAAAGATTACTGTTCCTGTTAAACCTTCTTGTTGTGCCACTAAGGAATTCTACAAGGCTGTGGTGAACAGCAGGAGATGAATTACAGAAGAGAAAAAGGGGAAAAAAAAATCAGCCTAGCTCAAAGCTATTAGTGCAGAGAAGACTATAATCCTCAAATTTAACCTCATCTTTGTACACCTGAAAGATCTGAATCATTAAAGTGAAGACTTGCTATCTGGATTTTAGTTTTTGTCAGTTGTCCTGTACACTGTACCTTTAAAATTTCACCTATCACTTGTTCAGCTATGTGTATGTAGAGGTGCATGACACTCCCACTCTATGCAAATCACTGGGTGGAAAGTGCAGGAAGAAAGCATTGTGAAAGGGTTCAAATTTTCAGGGGAAAGTTGGAGAATTTATATTATGCTAAAACAAATTTATCCAAATGAAAGCATTGCCTAAGTAATGTTTGAATAGTGCATAAATTAAACCATAAAAGCATCTACTCACTCATTTTAGTAGCTAAAATACCTCAAGGGTTTTACATTAGATAAGAAGGACCCTTGGAAGGTTCATAATATCTCTCATGGGCTACAAGGATACCTAAGAACACAGCAGCAATTGCATCTACACTTCAGAAAGTTCAGAGAGAGAGATAACAGATAAACTGTTATGTTGATAGGAAGGTCTTTGAAGTCAAATGTGACACAAATGTGCATTACCTGAGGTGGTGAACATTACCTGTAATGTAAATTCACATAAACTTAATTTTGCATTTCCTCTCAGAGGGAGTAAATGGTTGCTCTTCAAACACTGGTCTGAGGATATTCTAAGAAGCAGTAGCAATAATTGTTTTCTTTTTGATGTATAGCTGCAGCAGCAAAAGAAGAGCTGATTTTATTAATTGCCAGATAAAAAGCTGCTGTGTAGGCTTTTTTTTGTCTTCATAGCCATCTGGTTCAAGGTGAAGATAAAAAGTAGTAGAAAGTTATTGAAAAATGAAATAATTTCCAAAAATGCAAGCAACTTGAAATACAAAAAGGCAGTGGTGGAGATTAAACAGAATTTTCTAGAGGTAGTTAATGACACAGGACATTCATTTCACTAAACCAAACAGGACCATGATTTATAAAAAGGATGTTTTTAGTACATGACAGTGAATCAGATTAGTATGTATACTATTTGTAATATTATATAGAATCATAGAATGGTTTAGGTTGGAAGGTACCTCAAAGATCATATCCCACCAACTCCCCACCATAGGTAGGGACACCTCCCACTAGAACAGGTCACTCAATATTTATAATATTACTTATATCAACTTTAAAAAAGAAATGACATCAGATAAATTTTTGGGATTAACCACAAAAGTAAAAGGGTTACTGAGCTATGGCATCAATATGTGTGATTAAACCTGGATAGCAAGACACTAACTACTCTTGGCTATGCATAAGCAAGAACCTCTGACTTTGATAAAAGTATCATTGACTCATCCCAGTGTATAATTCAGAAAAAACAAACAAACAAACAAACAAACAAACAAACAAATAAACAAAAAGTGTACAGCCAAAATTGTGTTCTTATCTTTCAAAATGTGGCATTCACATATAGAAATACATCTCTCTGTAGGGAGAGGTGTGAGAACAAGATTGTAAAACCCTATCGTCACATCCTGTGACATGATTGTTGGAATCTGTCAAAAATCATGATGTGTGTTTCCCCACATTTAAAGACAAATGCTAAGATTGCAAGGGAAAAATCTTGTCTACTGACTTGTTAAAAGATTGGCCTGTATTCATTACAAAACAGAAAGAAAAGAAAAATGTAAATTATAAAACCTAGACATGTCACATCTTCAAAGCATTGCAATTCCCTCATATTATTTACAACAATAAGTAATATGGATCATATTGTCCACATCTGCTTTATGAGTTTCAGAGCCTATTTCATCTGATTGCATTGCTATTACTTGCATCATCTGTCCTAGCAAAGATGGTCAAGAGCTCCAGCAGTACTTAAGGGCCTGTCTAAATGGCTGCTCTACAATTATAAAGCTTGAAATGGTCTTTAAAAGAATCTCATATGCATGTATTTTTCCTTTTCATGAGCAGAGTATCACAGTAGGGTTTTGCAATTTCCTTTGCTCTGAAGTAGTCTCAGAAAAGTTATTTTCCGCTTGATTTCAGGAATGGTGTATGGGAACCTGGAATCAGCTCAAGCCCCATAACTTCCAGCAATCCTAGGATGAGCAAACTGATTGTTTGAATACATCATATGAATGTAAGATGGGTGTATTACTGTGGTGTTACTCAGAGACCTTCCACAGAACACAGGAATACCTATCAGTGTAGACAAAACATTCATGCAAAAGCTTGCATTGCAGTAATTCTCACTAGTCTGCTTGGAGTTTATAAAATTTATAGGTGTGTGTTATAATTCCTGAGGTTCATCATATTGAAGGACATCCCTCTGACAACTGTGGTGGTGTAAAATGTTTACAAAATGAACCACAGGAACAAGGCAGGAAACACTACAATAGTGGAGATAGCCTCATACAAAGCTGCAGTGGGGTGGGGCTGGGGGAAGTCTCAGGGAGTTAACTGAGTGGGGCGTGTGCCTCTTTCAAGATACTCTTTTTCCAGCATCTGTGTAGTGGTTCTGGGCTGAGCTGGGGTTAATTTTCCTCAAAGCATCTTTCTAGTTCTGTGTTTGGCAGTGCTGTAGCTGAGTGCTGATGACACATCAGTGTTTTGACTACTGCTGAGCTGAACACTCAGGCTGTACCTTTCCAACATTCTCCACCCCCAGAGTATGCTGAGGGGACACGGCCGAGCCAGCTGACCCAGATTGGACAAAGGGATATACCATGCCATATGACATCAGCTCAGATATAAGAATGAAGTGAAAGAAGGAAGTTTGGGGACTCTTTCATGGTCCTCTGAAAGTAACCGCCAAGTGCAAAGAGCCCCTGCTTCCCCGAGACCAAACATCATTCTTGCTGATAGGAAGCAGAGACTAACATCTCTCTGCTTCTGCTTTCTGCATGGTCTATTGCTCTGCTTGTTGTTATTATTAGCCTTTGCAAAGACAGACTCATCAGTATTTGCGAGATCATCAAATGCCACACCGATGAATTTGCTAGTACATAATCAAAAATCTGGGTTCCCATCCACTGCCTCAGTTGAAATATAACAGCTGTGGTGAATCTCATTTAGAGAAGTGAGAATAAAGTTCACAAAAGTTTTGCAAGCATTGAAGGATTTGAAGAGCATATCTCTATTATTTGTTTGTCCCTCTCTTTTCACATACTATAGCTTTCAAGGTTTAATAGGTGATAACAAAAACAATTGCATGTCATTTACATTTTGTGATATGTGATTAATTTATGCCGTTTAAACAAAGTTTTCACTGTTTCTGAGAAGTTTCCTCTTCTCATACCTCCCTGTCTCTCAGAGGAATATTTACTTTTGTCAGGACTCAAAATAAGAGGATGAAAAATGAGAAGACATTACTTTAAAATAGATGGTGTGTCGTAAGACATTACTTGCACAACACAGAAGGTACTGAGGCAAGAGTCTCTAATTGTCAGCCCCACACCAACAGAAAAACCTTCAGCAAAAAGGCAGCTGAAAATCATGCTTCCTGAGTGAGTTAAATTGCTTTATGCATAGATGCCATGCATGCCAGTGGGGAAGGCTAAAAAGTCAGGCCAAACATGTAAGTCATAAAGTGAAAGTGACAGTAAGCGATTCAAACTCTCTTGTGATCTTTATGCAATGCTTAACGACTAGAGATATGTGGGTAATGAATTACCCATGGTTTAAAACTAGCTGTAGGTTATTAGTCTGGCTAGTTTTAGAACCTATCTAACCCACTTTAGTGTCTGACAGAAAATACAGACCTAATGTAGAACCAGTTTTCTGGAACTCCCTATTATTTCCAGTTTTAAGTAATTTCTTACTGCAGTAGCTGCTTGTTTACTCTAAGTTTTCTCTTCAAACCCCTTTTAGATGTAAGTAGTGAGAATCACAAATGAACCAGGACCCATACTTGGACCATTTGTCTACTATGCACATTAGTTCTCTACACTGAGACATGGAACTGTTTCATAGAAAAAACACCATATGTGATGTCATTGATTTTTATTTTTTTTTTGAAACATGTTGAAGATATTCTACCAAATTACACTTGAACCTTCCCTTCTTGCATTCTCTTTTCTGCTGTTCTAGTGAATGGAAATAGAAATAAAATATTATTTTAAAAACTCCTAAATACTACTTTAGAAACTTACAGAAATCTCAGAATGGGTTTTTGTTTAGATCTTGATGATTTTCACATCTTTGATGATGCCAAACCAAGTTTAGTGGAATATCCTGTTGAAGAGTTCTTACTTAGAAAAACACTTCCTTCTTATTCTTACACATTGACTTACTAAAACTCTTTCTGAAATAGAAGATTCTATACTGCTTTAGAGATTGCTGCCTTGACATTTCATGATACTGATAACCAGTACATTTAACATTATGCCATGGAAGGTATTTTGGTATGGAAACCCATGGCATCAGAGTCCTGTGCATGAAGAATGTTTTCATTTGTTTCCTTTCTTTCTCTGTTTGTTTATGCTTTGTTATCTTAAAGCTGACATCATCATTTCATGCTGGAAAAATATCAATCTGAAAACATGCACTGCAATTTCCTACTATTTATATTCATAAGCAGTTCACAGAAAGGCATAATTACCTGTGAAATTTCAATGTGATTTCCTAAGTTTTGGAGAAATTAAAAATATATTCAAAACAAGCTCATTCTGGAGTTTAAGAGGCATAATTTTCAATGATTTCTAGTCTTCTGAAACATGTTGATTCAAGCTTGGAGAGAAAAGATGAAGAGAGGAACCTGCAAGCTTAGCAACCCACTACTCAAATCTTTATTGTGAAACTAATCTGTATGAACCAATATGCTACAGGAACAATTTATGTTTGGATTAGTATGTGTAAACTAAAGGTGCTAGGAATTATAATCATAGAATACACTGGGACCTAGGTGAAACGGACCTAGGTCATCTAGTCTAAGTCCCCTGCAGTAAGGACAGACATAACCAACTAGATCCCTTTGCTCAGAGCCCCATCAAACCTAACTGTGAATGAAACTCTCCATCAATGGCTCTTCCACCACCTCTCTGGACAATCTGTTGCAGTGGACCTCCACCCTCAGAGTAAAGGACTTCTTAGTGTCCAGTCTAAACCTACTTTTCTCTAGCCCTATCACCACAGGCCCAGTAGACTCTCTCCAACTCTCTTGAGGACCACCTTCAGTTACTGGAAGGCCACTGTAAGGGCTCACTTAACCTTCTCTTCTACAAGCTGAATAGCCTCAACTCTCCCAGCCTGTCTTTGTAGGAGAAATCTTCCAGCCCTCAAAGCATTTTTGTGGTCCTCCCTTGAACCCACTCCTCGGATCCATGTCCTTCTTATATTGAGGGCTTCAGAGATGGATGTGGTCTCACCAGATCAGAGTAGAAAAATCACATCTTTCAATCTGCTGGTTTCTTTTGAGGCAACCCAGGATGCAACTGGCCTTCTGGGTTGCAAACACACATTACTGGCTCATGTCAAACTTCTCATCCACCAGCACTCCCAAGTCTTTCTCTGCAGGGCAGCTCTCTATCACATTATATCTGAGGATGTGATTATCCCTAATTGCTAAGTAGGATTTTCCCAATGCAGGTTTAGGACCTTACATTTGGCCTTTTTGAATCTCACAGGGTTCACCTGGACCCACTTCTCCAGCTTGTCAGGTCCCTCTGGATGACATCCCATCCCTCTGCCATATGGACCATGCTATTCAGGATAGCATCATCTGCAGGCTTGTTGAGTGTGAACTCAATCCCACTGTCTATATCATTACTGAAGATATTAGATGGCATTTGTCCCTTTACAAACTCCTGTGGGACACTACTTGTCACTCGCTTCCATCTGAACATCAAACCGTTGACCATGATCCTCTGTATGAGACCATCAGGCAAATTTCTCATCCATCAAACAGTCCTACCCATTGAATCTATTTTCAGAGACTTTGTTACAGGGTTTGTAGAAATCCAGATGAATGCCATCCATTGCCCTTCCCTTGTCCACTGATGTAGTCCATTAAATAGAAAGACATTAGGTTGTTCATCAAGGACTTGTTCTCCGAAAAGTCGTGATGGTTCTCTCAAATCACCTTTCCGTCCTCCATGTACCTTATCTGAGCTTCTGGGAGGATCTGTTCTGTGATCTTCCCAGGCACAGATGTGAGGATGACAAGTCAGTAGGGCATCCTTTATAACTTTTCAAAAACAGGTGTAATATTTCACTTCTTTCAGTCATCAGGAACATTGTGCTGACTGCCAGGACTTTACAAATATCATGAAGAATGGCTTGGCAACTATATAAACCAATTTCTTTAGGACTCTGGGATGCATCTCATCAGATCCCATAGACCTGTTCAGGTTTCTCAGGGGGTCATGAACTTGTCTTAATTCACAATGTGAACTACTTTGTCCTCTGGTCCCCATGTTGCAGTCCTTCAGCACAGATGTTTGAGAAGAGAGGTTGCAAGTGAAGAGCCTCAGCTTTCTCCTTGTCTGTTGTTACTAACTCACTATTCATGCTCATTTTCTTTAACTTTTATTTTCTGATTGATATACCTGTAGAAACCCTTCTTGTAATTCTTTTCATCCCTTGCCAAGTTCAGCTCCAACTATTCCCTGGCCTGCCTGACCTTACCCCTATATCTTCCCAGGGCACCAGTCCCTACTTCCACTGCCTGTGGAGTTCCTTGTTGTCTTTTAATTTAATCAGCAGTTATTGAGCCAGCCGTGATAATCTCTTTCTTTCCTTGCATGGTTTCTTACACTTGGGGATCAAGAGCTCTTGCGTTCTAAGGAAAGTGTTCTTAAAGATCTGTAATCTCTATTCTCTCCCTTGTCCATGAGGGCCATTTCTCAGGGCATCCTACTGACAAACCCCTTGAAAAGGTGGAAGTTTGCTTTCGCAGAGTTCTGGATCAGGAGTACGTCCCCTATTCATATCCCCTAGGATGGTGAACTCCACCAGTGCGTGATCCCTGCAGTCTCCCAGATAACACAGATATTGATGATTTGAAGCCAGTTTAACCAAAAATACAAGGAAGTTATTTGAGAAAGAATGTTTTGAGTTAGAGGACTTTAAGAGAAAGAAGTCACCTCAGTTAGCAAATCAAGACTTTTCTTCATGATACTCTCAAAAACATGCAGTAATACCTGCCATTTATTTTTTCACCTAGGTCTGTTTCCCAGCAACAAGAAATATTTGCCTGCAGAAGAGCAACCCTACCTCTGCTGATAAAGATCATGCTTCTCTGAAAGACAGGCAGTAATGCTTTAAAAATATGTTTCCCCCACCACCCCATACAATATTCACGAGCCCTGCTTTTGTGTGAAGTAGGCACAGATTGAGTATCAAAAGACAGAAACCTGCAAAGGAGTCAGAGAACACTAAAAATTGGATTCTGCAGACTTTTGTCCATGATGTTTGCGAAGTCTGACTGAAGGTCACAGAAATAGCTCAGGCAGGATGTAGCTAATAATGTGCCTGTAGATTTTATTTTTCTTCTCTGCAGCCTGTATTTCTCTGTTCATACACACAGTGAAATAAATTAACAGAATGGGCAAGGAAGATACAGTGGCTTCACCTTTTTTTTTAATTTATATTTTTTTAAAATCAGGATATGGAGGTAAAATAGGCACATATTTACTTTCTTTTTTACAAACAACAGGAACAAAATATTAATTTAAACATTTATTTAAATGAATTATGAAGATCACTATCCCTCTAGAGTTATTTTTAAGTTCAGCAAAGGAAAACTACCTCAAATCATCTTAAATAATGCAACTCAGAATTCACCTCTATTAATCTCCACCTCAAAAACTCACAATAACATACAAAACATGCTACAAAGCAGTACATCTTTGTAAGTAGTGTTGTTAAAGTGTCAACACATTTCATCTCCAGAGACAACCAACCAGAGAAGAGACAGAAGACAGAATCCTTCATCTTAAAGCTTTTGGATGTAATGCATTTATTCTTGTATTGCACAAGCTGACAAAGTAAGATTTTTGTATATAGAATCATAGAATCATAGAATCATAGAATGGTAAGGTTGGAAGGGACCTCAAGGATCATCTAGTTCCAACCCCCTGCCATAGGCAGGGACACCTCCCACTAGTACAGCTCACTCAAGGTCTCATCCAATCTGGCCTTGAACACATCCAGGGAGGGAGCATCCACAACCTCCCTGGGCAACCTATTCCAGTGCCTCACCACCCTCACTGGAAAGAACTTCCTCCTAACATCCAGTCTAAATCTCCCCTCTGCCAGTTTAAGCCCATTGCCCCTTGTCCTGTCATTGCAGGACCTTGTAAATAATCCTTCCCCAGCCTTCCTGTAGGCCCCCTTCAGATACTGGAAGGCTACTATCAGGTCCCCTCGAAGCCTTCTCTTCTCCAGGCTGAAGAGCCCCAACTCCCTCAGCCTGTCCTCATAGGAGAGCTGCTCCAGCCCTCTGATCATCTTTGTGGCCCTCCTCTGGACCCGCTCCAACACTTCCATGTCCTTCCTGTGCTGAGGGTTCCAGAACTGCACACAGTACTCCAGGTGGGGTCTGACGAGAGCAGAGTAAAGGGGCAGAATCCCCTCCCTTGCCCTGCTGGCCACGCTTCTCTTGATGCAGCCTAGGACTCGGTTGGCTGTCTGGGCTGCATGTGCACACTGCAGGCTCATGTTGAGCTTTTCATCAACCCAGACTCCAAGGTCCTTTTCCTCAGGGCTGCTCTCCAGCCATTCACCACCCAGCCTGTATTTGTGCTTGGGATTGTGCCTACCCAGGTGCAGGACCTTACACTTGGCCTTATTGAATTTCATCAGGTTGGCCTGGGCCCAACTCTCCAGCCTGTCCAGGTCCCTCTGGATGGCATCCCTGCCCTCTAGCAAGTCGACTGTGCCACACAGCTTGGTGTCATCTGCAAACTTGCTGAGGGTGCACTCCATTCCTCTGTCCATGTCACTGACAAAGATATTAAACAGCACTGGTCCCAGCACAGACCCCTGAGGGACACCACTTGTCACTGGTCTCCAGGTGGACATTGTGCCTATATACACCAGGTTTTAAAATCTGCAATATTTGAAAGACAACTGAGGAGAAGATAGGAAGAAAAAAAAAAAAAAAGAAGAAGAAAAGAAAAAAAGAAAAAAAGAACTTGTTAACATAAGTGATACTGAAATCCAAAACTTATTTAAGCAGTAGTTTTTAATTGGGACTTACTTCCCTGATCCAAAAACTAACAGTGAATATACCTCTCAACAGTAAAGAGACTACTAAGAAAATGACTTTGCAATCTTAGTAGCAGAAATCTTAACACAGAATTTGATGAGAAAGCCATTAGACTGCTGCAGGTTCTATAAGTAATAAACAATATTGAATTTCAGTGATAATAAGCTTTACTTTCAGCAATAACCGGTAATTAATTTTTATTAGTAAGCTTATTAGTAATCAGGTTTTCATAATAGAAATATGTGATTATCAAGATCCCACATAAAAGTTTTAAAAACTCAGGACACAGAAGTCATAGTTTAGAAAAATCTGTGGCTTTCCCACATGTGGAATAGATGAGCACCATTACATGCCATTTTGTTCCTTTTGTACAGACATTTCCCCCACAAATCTTTCTTCATATAGATAGATATTTCACTGAATAAAGTTTGATAAAATTTTCCAGTGGATTTCATATTATCTCTTACGTTTCAGAAAACACATATGGTTGATTTTTTTTTTTTCAGTTATAAGACCAAAATTACAACTGAACCAAGTTCTTCTACTGTCTTGCAGCTACCTTCATTACCATTGCAACTGTTATCTACTGCAGTGACCTGCAACCAGAAGGAGGTGCAGGCAGTGCCTTGTCTTAAATTCTTGCTAGAATAAATATTAACAAATTATTAACTTTTCCAAGTTTCTTCATGCTTCAGACTTTAAATAAGAAATAAACCAAAGAGGAGGGGAAAAAAAAAACCCAACCAACCAATACAACCCCCACCAACCATCCAGACAAATGAAACAACAAACACTAAATCAAGTAAGCAAGCAAATGAAGGAAAATAAACAAAACCAGACAAAAAAACTCTGAGCAAATAATCTTCAGATAATTTCTCAATAAAAAAGGGACGTTGTGGTTTATAAAGAGCCATCAGAATGAGACTCTCTCAGATAAATTGGAGAAAAAATGCAGAATTATATTTGAGACGAAAGATACAGAAAAAATTACAGAGCATATACAAGATACATAGCGACCTCCTCTGATATTTTGCCCAACCTAAAACTAATCTACAGTCCTCCGTGCTCCAGTCCTCCCCTCACCCAATGCTTCTACCACCTCTAGGCCCAAACAAAGCCTCTCGAGGCCCCAGACTCTCTCCTTACATTTTTACCCAGATAAGTATCTCCCACCATACATGGCAGGAAAGAAGGAGAGGAAAGGAGAGGAAAGGAGAAAAAACTGGCCTCACCGCCAGTTTACAGAGATAGTAGAATTGTGGGACTGGATAACAATTTCACAATGTCCACTCCTAGACTGCTCTAGTCACTAGCAGATTTTCTTTAACCCTATAGTTCCCAACCTATGACAAGGGAGAAAACAGAATATAGACCTTAAAAATGCTACCAGTCAACCGATTATGGTATACTTGCCTGTAAGTAGAGTTTGAAGAGGACCAGCACCCATGTTACTAATTTGTCTGGTGAATATTTATACCATTGTATAGCTCATTTGCTCTTGTAGCTCATTTGCACTTCTCTGACAGGGTGATTTCTCTAGTTGTTGCCAATAAGTGAACAGCTTTTGAATTAATATCTCAGAGACTGAGAAGCATCCAGAGGAATCTTTTGACACAGCAGTGCTAAAATTACAGCTATGAAAATGTGTGGATGACAGTACACATGATATCACAGCATGTGAAGCTGCATGCCTGCATTGGGAGAACACATGTGGATGTGTGTGCCTTTGGAAGTGCTCATAGACCTTTTGGGATTAAAGGAGGAAAATACCAGGAAACAATGACTTGCTATTCATTACCTTTTGCAGGTTATTCCTATATAAATCTTGATTGTTTTGAAATTGTTTTGTTGGGTTTTTTTTTTTTTTTTATGGTGCTTTTCTACTTTTCTCTGTGTTTAGCTGTATTTTTGAGTTCCTGTTGCCTCAGTGATATTTTTAATTATGTTATTGCTTTTTAAAAAATCACTTTCAGCAAAAAGTAAAACACTGCCAAAAATTATTGTTCCTATAATTATACAACAGTATGCTAAGAGGAGGACCCTTTTCCTGTTTCTGGAAATACTGTTTGCTCTTGCAAGATTACAGTCTGTTAGATAGTTATTATACTTTTATGGAGTTATTTTCTTCCAGATAGCATAAAGTCTTCTTTTTCATTTTTCCCTGCCACTCACAGACCACTTATTTTATCACCCTTTTGACTCTTCTTAAGTTTGTGGACCACTTCAAGACTAGTTGTTGCTGTATGCATATTTTCCACCACCTCTTAATGGAGATGACACCTGAAATAATTTCTATGCTCATCAGCAAATGTGTTCTATGATTTATTTTTTACCATTTCTTCACTTGGTATTAGTTCATGTTTTCTTTCTAGTGGCACCTAAAGTCTTCACAATTCCCTCCACTTATGATGTAGAAATCTACTGTATTTTTTAAAGAAAATAATGAATATGTTAAAACTCAACACAGTAAAGATCAACATTTCTTCATTTCTATTTAATAATTTTCACTAACTATAGCTTTTCACCCAGCTGTCAATCAGTTTTGCAGTAGTGTTCTTTTGTTCATAAATTCCCATGCTATGCAAGATTTTAACTTGATTAAATACACATCTTATCAAATAATTGTTTTTTATTAACTAACAGCTATTCTGTAACACAAGAAAGTCAAAAGGGTAAGACAGAATTTGTCTTTATAAATCTGTGTTGCAGTTTTCTTTATTCCTTTGGTATTCTTTATCTTTTGCATTTTTATAAGAAGAAATATTTCCTTTTCTTGGGTTCTTCACTTGAGTGATTAAAGCTATGCCTGACAGCTCCTCTTGGTCCATATGATCCATTTCATAACACTAGCTTATACATTCTGCAGCTCAATGATTTAAATTAAATCTAGATGTTAGGAGGAAGTTCTTTACAGCGAGGGTGGTGAGGCACTGGAACGGGTTGCCCAGGGAGGTTGTGGCTGCTCCCTCCCTGAAGGTGTTCAAGGCCAGGTTGGACGAGACCTTGAGTGACCTGTTCTAGTGGGAGGTGTCCCTGCCTATGGCAGGGGGTTGGAACTAGATGATCTTTGAGGTCTCTTCCAACTCCATCATTCTACGACTCTATGATTCTATGAAATGATATAATTATTCCACAGTTTAAAAAGAAGGGCAATAGATGTTTAATTTCTTATTAATATTTTGTAAGATCTAAAAATATGCAAATTAGTTTCATTAATTCAAGGCCTTCATTTGAAACTACAAATGTAATAGCTTCTCTAAGGTTGTTTTTGGTTGTTTTTTTGGTTTTTTTGTTTGTTTGAAGTTTGATTAACAAAATGAGACCTGATATTTGCATTTAAATTGCTTTTGTGAAGGAGGTGAGCATCCTAAATTGAGAGATACATAAAGTACAACTCAGGCAGGCAGCATTGAAATCTGCTTGTAGTACCTGACCATTAGTTTTCTCTTTCTCACTAAGAGGACACTTCTTACCCTGAAATCAAGAGTTCACTGTGTAAGAATTATCTAAGAATAGACCCACTGCAGCAAGCTTGGTTCTTCTGCCATTTTTTTTTAATTCATGTTTTCCATGAATAAAGACAAGATGAAAAGGTACCCAAGTTGCAAGGGAGAAAACAGAAAAGATAGAAATAGACTCATGCGCAAGCATGCATGTTCCAAAGATTAATCTCTTTTTTAATGTTTATTTCCAATCTTGTCCCTTACTCCTTTGTCTCACTCCATACATGTATAATACAGAATAAATAGTCTGGGATTTTTTAATAATAGTTCTTCCTTACTGTTAGAAATCAATAACATTTTACAAAGGGGAGTTAGCCATTGCACAGGTTACATAGGTTACATTTCCCCAAGTAGTCTGTCACCCACAGTATTTAATAACTTGCAGAACCCAAGAAATATCAGGTGAGTGAATATACTGGAAAGACTTACTTGAAATTTAAAAGATTTAAGATCTACATACTAAAGACCATAACTGGTGATGACATTTGACAACATACTGGTACTTTGAATTCATTGAGTGCAACCGATGCTATCACTCTTTTTTTTTCTCTTGACATCTGCCTGTCGTATTGGAAGAACTGTTTCTTGTTCAGACAGAAAGTGTTCTTCATCACATAGATTTGATGTGACTGTGCAAAGGTAGACCTTAATCGGTCACTTTGCTACACCACTATTATTGCCATCTTTACTTATGTAAATCATCAATATTTAGACAGAAATAAAGTCCTTATCATTCAGGCTGGATCTTCTTTACTGTAGCAATTCTATAGTGAGGAAATAATACTGGAATAAGAGTACTGTCAATACTTAATATTTATCAGGTGGGTCTCACATGGCCTCAAAGTATGCTATGCATCATGATGAAAAGTTCTGGGAAATCTGACAGGGAGCTGGGAGAGACAGGAGGTATTGACCACCATTCTGTAAAAAATGTGTATCAAAAACCGAAGTAGGTGATGAATGTGTATTGATAAGAGAGGTCCTAATTTAGTTTTATTCTAATCCTTGTCTCTCAGCATTCAGACTAGTGACAACTTTACTTGAATTAGGACCTGAAAGGGAATGGAATGGATCTTCTATATTTCTCCTAATTTAATAAAAAACTATGATCTCTATAGCACATTAGTCTAATTTTGAAAGCCATTAATGCTTTGTATATCAGCTCTTTTATAATTTGAAATTTTAAAACCATAGATAGCACATTGCACACACACTGAAACTCAGGGCTTTGAATTTTGCCTTTTGTAGCAATAATAAAATACAGGCACTCTTCTGGTTACATAAATACATAATAGCTAGACTAAGTAAATCAATCCAACCAAGCAAGTTGAATCCAGTTTTATGTTGTGACTTGAGCTAATTGTGGCAGCTTAAAGAACCTAAAGCTTTGTTAAACAGTAGTACAGTAAGCTTCAAAATCGCTAATTATTTAAAGGTATTACTATAAAGAAGCAAAACAGAAAGTGACATAGTAAAAAAATAAGACTAGAAAAAGAGATAATTGGTGTAACAATACCTGGGGTGGGGGGTGGGGTGAGGGGTGGGTCTTGGAACATAGCCAATGGTGTGAGATTCTGGACAGAGCTACATACAGACCAATGTGATCCAAGAAATGCCACGCGACTGCCAATTTATTGAATATAAACATGCATTTATATACCCTTCTAACAGACTGTTCAGACCAGTCCATTACAAATGTAATTGGTCCAAAAAAAATAAGGGACAAGTTGTTGCCCCAGCCAGCTGGCCCAAATCACCCAGATACAAACTCCTATGGAATTCTCTAATTGGTCCAATTCTTTTAAGGCATGAGCTGTAAGGGACCAAGACTGTTGGTTCATCACTGTCTGTTCAGAATGCCCCTTGTTTTGCTTTTTGATCTTCCTGCTTAGCTTTTTTTCTGCAGGCTGCTGTAACCTGTGTTCTTGGCTATTTCAGATAAGCATTCCAGGCAGGCTGAGAACCTTTGGCTTACAATTGAGCAGTTAGCACAACTTGGGTTTTCTCACATATCCAGCTAACACAGAATGTTTCCCTACAAACTGGTACCAGAAGAATGCACACCACGTTTTTAGTATCATACATTGCAGAAATTATAAAGAGATCTACTTGGAAGAACATAACTTTCACAATTCTCCGTTTGTTTCAGAGCAAATTTTAAAGCTGGTCCTTCAGAAGGGAGGATCCAGAAACAGTAAGTTAAATGAAGATATGCATTCAAAGTGATCTGAGGTAAAATAATATGGTCTCCCAAATGTAGCTTCAAATAATACAATTTTTAAAAATGTTAATCTTAAAATTAAGAAACATTAATGTTAAAAAAAAAAAAGAAACGCTGTCTGAAATAAATTTGTGGAATATTATTATAATTGCAAAAAATGATATTATATCAAATTAGCAAAAATTAAAACCATAAAATGTGACAAAATATTAAAACACAACATTTGAAAACAACCTTTACATATTAAAGAATACATAAAGGTTAAGAAAGGAATTCATATGCAAAAGGTTGCAGCGATTCATCCTCTCCAGAAAACTACAGGACAGGTAGTCATTATTCCTGAAACACTTGTGTTGTGGTAGGCCCAAGTAGGCCAAAACAGGCTTGTACATGTCCTGGCTTGCCCAGGTATGTTTTTCTGCTCTCCCTGCTTCTGTTTTGGGGAGAGCAACCAAGGGAAAGAGGACAAAGAATCTGGAGCCACTAAGTCTGGTGTCTGTGGCCTGCCCAGATCCTGCAGTAAACAAGGTGAACACACGGTTGCCTTGTGCAAGGCCTGTGTTCTGCCCTAAAAAGGGTAAAGCAAGCCTATGGTTTCACCTAACATAGTCAAGCTTGACTACCTTTCATTCTGACTGGCTATGCTGTGTCCAAAGGCCCATTAGTCTCAGGCTGTATGGATAAAAGAAGATGAGCAGGGGCCACATCATGCGCTCTACCATTACAAGGTGTTCTGCTATTATATGTGTGCTCCACTATTATATCTGCTCTGTCTGTGCTTCTACTACCTTATTGCATCCTGAGCTGTGTGGAGCTCCATTGTCCAGGATCAGGCTCTAAAAGCCTCCATGCAATCGGCTTGCACAGCCAGCGTGACATGGTGCTGAGACTGCGCACCGCAAGACATCCTGCCTGCAACTGGAAGCCTCCTGCCAAGAAGGGAAGCCCTGGAGACAACACAGGTCATCCAGAGAGTCAGAACCACGTCAGAGATTGTCTGCCTCCTTTCTCTCCCCCAGAAGCCTGGGGAAACTCCAAAGCCTCTAACAGCTACTGGCAGCAAGCCTACCATGTGCTTTGGGTACTGTCAGATAATATTTTTGTGAGTAAATACTTAAAGCCTCTTGTAATCATTAATTGCCTTCTGCCATAAGCAGAAGGGAGCTCCTCGTGTCCACCTAGTGAGCAAGCAATGTATTGACTGCATGCGGTACACTAACCGCAAAGCCTTCTCTTCCAGTTCAATCAAGTTCAATTAATGCATATAGTTACCAGTTATTTCTAGACCCTGTTATTGCCTGTGTATAAAGTTTCCATGAGTAATGCTTAAAACCTATTATTATTAAATTGCTGATTGAGGTGATTCAAGTTCTGAATATTGAATATTAATAAACTATATTAATATTTTAAAAATATCATCTCACAGTAATTAATTACCCTTCCAGTACAACTTGTCAACACAGAATGGTAAATAAGCAAAACCAGAATTCTGCCATTTTTAAGAAGAAGTTGGAACCTACTCCAATACACACTCATGAGCAACAGCTGATACATTTAATCTGCTTTTGTGAATCATCTGTGCATAGATACACACCAAGAGTACTGAAAGGTTACTCCATGCTGATGGCCAGAGATTTGAATGTCTAAAACCAAGGCTAACATAGAAGAGTTAGCTTTTCTTCTTACCCTGTCTCAGTTTCAAAGATGCAAAAATCAAATCTTGACATGCAGGTTTTACTGTTAACGAGTGCCACAACTAACAGGGAGTCTCACATTTGCCCTGCAAATAGACCAGCAGGTCTCCTAACAATTACATCTGCCTCTGTTCCACTCTAGAAGCCAAGCAGAAGACATCAACCTGACACCACTGGTCATGGTTGATAGCTGCTAGGTGAGATTAAGCCACAGCTTCCAGTTTTCATTGTAAAACAAGGAAAACATGATCCCATTAACTGGCTGTTTCTTGCAGGAAGAGAGACTACAAGAACCTCAACACCAAAGCAACAAACCTGGCAGCAGTCTGAGACTCCTCTATTCAATAGCTATGAGCACTTCTAATCCTTAAGTTTACAGCTCCAAAGTCAGAGTGCCTGTCTGCCTCCTAAACCCATGGATATTTATATGCTCCAAGTGTTCTTGTTACCCATGTAAAAGGCTAAACTTATTTTAAAAATCCTGACAAATTCTTAAGATCAGTAGCATCTCAGAACTACCTTTCTTACTTTTACATGTAGCACAATGGATTACATCCACCATTCAGTCTACCTCCTCTTTGATGGAGAGTTATGATGAGTTCTAAGGTTATTTCAGAAGAAATAAGAAGGGATGCTGAGTACAAGAAATAAACACTAATCTCTGGGTGACAACTTTGTGCACATATTTAAGCATACTGCTTCATAGTTTTACTTCTCAGTCTCATTGTCTCTTCTACAGATTGTGTGTTTTTCATATATTAATCCACTGATTACTACACAGTAATCAATCAGTAATCTACATCAGATTGTAGGGGGAAATGTAATAGAAATGGCTAATAAAAGTTGTAGTAACAGTACTCCTACTCACCATCAAGTTTACTAATTTTCTGCCACAGGTGGCTCTCCACAAAAATTTGAGCTAGACTTACCCATCTCAAAATTACAAGGCCGATAGTGTTAATCCTGTCTAACCTACTGCTTAGCACAAGCTATTGAGTTTCAGTTGCCTGTTTGCGCATTACGTCCACAATTTCTGGTTGTGTTACGTTGCCAAGTATCTAACTTGCTTCACTGAACTCTTCTCTACATAGTATAAATAGCCTCATACACTTGTTCATCAAGGAGAGCTTTAGAACTGTATCATAATGGTTTTTGATGACTTGAGAGCAACCTATTCATTGTGCATAAGCATTTTGATGATTTTTACTGCTGTTAAATGCATAACTTCTGTTTTAACTTACTCCGTTGTTCAAAGCTTGTGCTACTCTGTCAGGTTTGTGCCTGTATTAGAGCATTGCAATGTTAAAGGAATACCATTCCAGAGCAAAGTGTAAATTCTCTAACACACACATGCTTAGGTGCTAAAACATTGCTCAAACAGGACTGCATTTACAACAATCTAGACCAGAAACATCTGGTCCTGACAAGCACAAAAGTGGTGTTTCATGGTGGTTTTGCTCACAACTGGTTTGTTGCTGCAGTGAAAAATGCTGTGTATAACACCAGGTGAGTTCAGTAACTTTCAAGTCAGAATTGAAAACTTGCACAGATCCCTAGATATGACTTGGAAGTCAAGGCTGTTTAATTTGTTAGGCTGTCATCTAGGATTCTTACTAAGTCATCATTTTCAGTATTTATGTCAAGGCTGGATTGTCAAAGCAGTTCTGCAGTTAGTTACCAATTCAAGAAGATTCAAATCAATCATTTAAATGAGCTAAGTGAAAAAAAAAAAAATCACTGGCAACACATGGCTGGCTATTAATGATTTCTGGTTGCTGCAGGAAGTCTTCAGTTACATCCTTGCCATGCAAAGGGGGAAAATTCTGCCATACTCCTTTTTCTTGCACTTGATGAACTCCTTTCCAGGCACTATAAAATCTACCATAAACGACATAATGAGGCCATAAAATCTGTTTAAAGATTTTTCTGAGGCAAGAGCTGGAGGTGCAGAAGGTGTTCCCCACTTCCCCCCGGTATCCATCCTTTCTGTGCTTTTGCATCAGATTGTAGAATTTGCTTTCCATTGATGCATAAATAGAAGAACACAGCTATGTTCATCCTAGGTTAGGCATAAGGAGGAAGTTCTTTACTTTGGAAGTGGTGAAATATTGAAACAGGTTGCCCAGGAATGGGGCCTCAAACACATCAGATTTGATCAACTAGATCAGACTTGATGTGGTCCTGCACAGCCTGACCTAGTTGGAGGTGTCCCTGTTCACTGCAGGGGAGTTGGATCAGATGATCTTTGAGAGTCCCTTTTAAAATGATGTAAACTGTGAAGCTGTGAATATTTTGTTTTGCGTATACTGTAAGTGTGTCCCACACCCCACCCTCCCAAAAAAAAAAAAAAGTGTAAAAAGGAAAGTATGAAACTACATAAACTAGAAATTATAGATCTGTGGTGAATGATATGGAATCTGACTCTGTGCAGAGTGATTTGCAAGTTGATCTCACAAACATCACAATGATGGTCTATTAATTTCTTCAGGTTGGATTAGAAATTCTTCAAAATTTTTTTAGTCCTTCATAGACACAAATTGGTTTTGTTCCTTAACCACAAATGTAATTTATTTTAATGCTTTATTTTTTTCTACCTACTCTCATTTCAAGTTCCCAGTGGTAAATAATCCTATTGCCACTGTGAAAAATACAGAACGAAAGGCAGCATTAAGGTATGTCTGGGACAGGTGACATTGTAGTGGAGGTCTGCTACAGGTTGCCATAACAGGAGGATGAGGACATCTGTAGACATGCAGGAGTGGTTTCACATTCACATGGGTTGGTCCTCATGGGGATCTTCAATCACCTTGGTATAGTTTAGAATAACAATATTCTTAAAGTACAATGAAAAGAGAAAAAAAAAAAAAAGTCTAAGTCATTCTGAAGTGTTCCTCTCCACTAAGGGCTTGAGAGATATGAAGTAGAAAATTGCTTTCTGCAATTTTTCATTGTTATCATTCATATACATTAGTTGTTCAGCAAAAAAATAGTTATATACTACGTAGAAGTTACAGAGAATTTGATGTTATTTGTCTATTTCTGATACAGGTGACACATTTTAGTGACTCCAGTTACAGCTTCTTTTCTTAATTTTAACAGGTTTTCCCAAGCAACTTTCACCTATGGTTGCACTGGTACTATCATTATTCACTGCAACAGCATTTAGAAGCTGGATCAGAAGCTCATGTGGTCCAATAAGGAGGCCCTGCATGCGATTCGGTGGAAAATGTCAGCAGGGAACAGTGCAGCTTAATTCTGTTATCCTAATGATGACCACTCTGGGTGATTTTGCTAGTTTCATCTTTTCACTTTCTGTAAACAAATATTTAATTGTGGACTCTTAATTACTATTAGCAGCCACTGCTAGCAAGTAGTTATTTTAAAGCATCTTCTGCAGAGTGCATCATTTGTTATCATCTTTTTCATCAAGTGGCAGAGTTCTATCAGTTTTAATTTGGAGACCAGAAGTGCTGAAGCTGAATGTGTAAATGCTATAAATATTAAATGCTATTACCAGCTCCATTAGAAAATAAACCAAATATTTCTGGTTTATTTTTACCCTGTTTGGGTAAAACTAACAAGTGTTCTTCATTGCTTACACTGCTTTCACCTTTCTCGGCTGTTAACAAAAGAATGGATACTCTGCCAGAATCCAGAAAACAGCACAATGGATACGAATTTAAGTAGTCTGCCTCTCATATTGGCCTAAAGGACTGAAAGACCTTGGTAAATTACTTTACTTCTTTGTAAATCAGTATCCCTAAAAATATTTCTCTTATAAACATTTGCATACCTAGATGGAGCAGTATTATGTACTATAAAGAAATTGTTCTGCTCCGTTGTTATTAAATGCTGACAGATACTCCTTTAGAATTCTTCTGGCCACATACATACATACTTCCTAGAAAAATTTTCCTGTAGCTAATGCAGTTATCAAATATTAAAGCAGCACTGAATCAAAAAAGATTTTCTGCTTGTTGGAAGAAAGAAGGAATACATTAAATGAACTGCTAAGTAGCCTTATTAATAGGAAACATCCGTTAAAATAATGTGTATATGCACAGTGTTATTGCCTACTACATGCCCTGTCTTATTTATTCTATATTGTTCTCCATTCCACAGTATGGAAGTAATTTACTGACAAGGAATTACTAATTTTTTTCATCCTAATACATTTGGTAAAGCAGACACAGCATTTTGCTAATCTTGTGCCTTGATTTTTATTCCACGTAAGAAGAACTATATTAAAAGAATACATTATGGTTGTAAAATGAAGGACTTAAAACCCAGGAAATGAAAAAAACCCAGAAAGTTCTTGTATCTTGCAGTAGCAGTAACAGTAGCAGTAGTAGTCATAGTAGTAATACTGTATAAAATAGGGTAGCTTACTAGTTCTGCGCTGAGAACTGTTGGCCTGCTTTTTCTGTAGGTTTTAGTGTCTGGGGGAAGGTTTTAAATATTTGGCCTGGAATATCAAGCAATATTTCAATCAAAATGGCTGGAGTGTGTCAAAGTGAACAGTAAAAATAGCACCTGGTGATGAGTCAAGAGATTTTCACCTTAACCTCTTTTCATTAAATAGTGGTGGAAAGCCTAACGTGTTTTGAAAGTCAAGTCACAAGACTGATAATGGCACTTTACTATCATCCAATAATCTCATTACAGTCATTAGTGAAGTATACTTGACATAATGCCTGGAAATGAGAAAGTGGTTACCTCACCTTAATGCTAGGGCACTGGAACACAAAAGACTGCAGAGAAACTTTTTGACAGGATTGGAAACAGAGTTCATCTAGCTTCACTTAGCATTTAAGCCACAAGATACCATTCTCTTAATAAAAGTGCAAGGCTAGATAATCATATAAAAGATACAGAAAGTCAAGTTGAGAAACTCAAAAATAAATCTGAAATGATGAAAGCTAATAAGAGTTTTGCAGCTGGTCTGAGACCGGCTACATGGAGTTTGGAGATGAAAATTGAAAGAATGAAGACTTTTAAGAAAACTAAGTGTGTAGTAATGCTGACAATTCTCACAGGCAAGGGGGAAGAATTCCCAGGGGCATTCAGAGAGAAATATTAGATGTTGATGAGGAAAATTGTTCTTGCTACAAGAAATAGTGTCATAAGGATTCCTACCAGAGACCAAGGAAACAGAAATTAAGTATGTTTAATAATTGAAGCAAAAGCAGTTGCATACAGACTCTGCTTTCACACAGGCACAGATCATCACTAATAGCACGTACAGAAAGCACTGGGTAATCCTGTTCAGGAAAATGTTTTCCATCATGCTACTAATCTTCATTTTGCAAAGCTGCAAATTGAGAAGTCAGTGAGGTGCCTGGACAATGCTGTTACTGTAGCTCAAGAGGGAAGTACTGTTTATTGGCAAATAAAGCTGCCAGCAACATTACAAGTTAGACATCAACTGAAGCACCTCAGTGAAGAGTTTGTCCCTTCACTGGACATACAACAAAGTCACAAATGTCTCTACAATTAGCATAAATCCAGCACAGTTACCCTGAAGTTGTTGGAAATTCAGGGATGAAAGAATTGTGTACGAGACCATTTTAGATTAGTTTAGAGTTCTCCATCGATGTCCTGTCAGAAATTATTCCTTCTGGAAATTTTATCACACGAGGCTTAGCTTTCTTGTATCACTGGATAGAATATAAAAACATTAATTTTAAAATCAGCTATGCACAAGGAAAACCCACTCTGTAAGTTTGACCTTTTAGATACAAATTATGTTGGTTTATGTGCATTACTAAAGATACTTTTCCTTCACATTTGATTAAAAACAAACAAACAAACTCACGCCTTGGTAAAACACTGTCTACAGAAGGTATTATATTTAAAGTATTTTTAGTAGATTTTCATCTAAAGTACAGACTTCTTTTTTTCCTGTCTTTGTAATAATTGAACTGTTTGTTATTATGAGAACAATTTTAGCCTTTTTAAGGAAACAGTGAGTCAATCATGCACGATACCTCCCAGATAAAGCTACCAGTGGGAAAGTTTTTAAAAGTTTGTACGTCTAACTTTTAAACAGCTCCACATAGACCAAAACCAAAGCTTTTAAAAAATATTAAAGACAAAGTTTGTGCCTCTAACTTTCAAACAGCTCCACGTGCACCAAAATTTTTTGAAACTTAGCATTCCTAAGGTTTATTTGATCTGCACAGTTGTAAAAGTCTAATTTTCTTTGCAAACCAGAATAGAATCAACTTTTTTATTGGGCTTCATCATACATCTTGGCAGCGAAAATGTAGATACCCATCACTGTAAACCTCGTGGAGATAAAAGGATCATCTTAGTAAGATGAGCTCCTAATGGAGAAGAGGGTCACATCATAGAAAATACTTTGAACGAAGTATTTTCTCTATCCTACATTCTCCAAGAAGCCTCGGTTTGCTATTACCCTTTTCAGGTCTTTGGCAATGAAAGTTCCCAGTCATTGTTTTGTTACTAGCATAGCAACATGGGACAATTTTTGTATTAAGACCAGTCCTGACAACACAGGTTTGTATACTCTGTGTAAGCAAATGGGACCATGCTTTAAATTTTTCCTACAGATGTCTGTATTTATGGTCCTGCACTGTCCCCCAGCCTCTGATTTGTCACTGATACAGCCACAGATATTGAAGAAGATATAGAAGTAGATCATAAATATTACTTGGTAGGTTACTGTGCTGAAAAGAAGAAAGAAGTAGATCATAAATATAACTCAAAAATAAATGTTTTATAATTATTTAGCAGATGTGGGCCTATGGGTTCTTTAGGACATTTTCTGAGATTTGTATTATGTCTACCAGAATATTTTAAACACATCTTTAAACAATACATGGTAGCTGGTTTTGCTAAGTAAGGAAATGAAATCTTCTAATCTCATTTGCTAAATATTTTATAGCCTATTTAGTAAAGACTCTAAGTTTCTGATTGTTTTACATAATGGACAGAAACTATTCTCTAAATGAAGTAGTAAAATTGCCTATTGCTCTGGAGTAGCAATTTTTCAGAATTGTTCTAACTTACATATTTGCTGGATGAGCCTATCAAATTTATTCACAGAACGGCTTTCAGAAAGTTGCAGACAGTAAACATATTTACCCACAGCTTCTGTGTAATGATTCATACAAAATCTATCCAATTGTTCATATCCCATATCTCACACATATATTAGGGAAGATTAAATTCTGTACCTAAGCTTGCTGAAGTTTTCATATAGAATGAACAGTCTGCAGATCTAATCCAAACCTTCAAAGAAACCTTTTGGAATTTTTTTTATGTTTTTCACTGTATACATTTAAAAAAATAAAAATCCAAAACAAACAAACAAACAAAAAACCCCTCAGTGTTTTATATTCATAAAATTTGAGTTAAAATGCAAAAATGCATGAAATAATATGACTCCAATGTTTCACATCAAAGTCTTCCAGAGATTTCAGTATCGTGAATACCAACCTGGGCCTTAACCTCAAAGATACACTTCTCAAATGAAGATCTGAACCATACTTTAAGGCCAAAATCCAAACAACCTCCAAATATACCAACCTGTAAGGTATAAACAACATTATAGGTTGGACTGGATGATCTCGGAGGTCTTTTCCAATTATACTGATTCTATAATTCCATGATTTTCAAACAAAGATCAAGTCAAGCTTTCATGACACTACCATCTGCAAAGGTAGGCAATGTCTGGAGTTTTGTAATGGAGAAATTGGTTAGAAAGGGGAGTGTGCTTTCTGTATCAGACTATCAGGAATACATGGTCCTCTGCCTTGAAATAGGTCAGGAGCCACTTCAGAGCTTATGGATCAAGATAAGCACTCAGATCAATATAAGTATCATTGCAATTGGGTATGCCATTAGACAACCCGGTCAGAGAGAAGTAGATGAGGTTTTCTTCAAACAACTGGAAGAATTCCCACATTCAAAAACTGTGGACTTCAGAGGGCTCAGACAACTGGTGAGATTTCTTCAGTGCATCAGTGACAACTACTTGACAAAGGTAACTGATAAGCTAACAAAGGAAAGGTGCTTTGTTGCCCCCAAAACTAATGAAGAGGGAAGAAATGATAGAGAAAGTGAAAGTCAGCGGCAGGCTCTGATGCAGTGACGGTGAAGCAGCGAGAATCAGGATCTTAAGGGAAGATAGCAGGGCCAAAAGCACAGACATAACCCTAGATTTCAGGAGAACAGACTTCAGCCTGTTCAGAGATCTGCCACAAAAAATCCTGAATTGGAAAGAAATATATCAGTGTCATCTGATAAACAAGCATCACCTCCTCTGAGCTCAAGAAGGGCCCATCTTAACAAGCAGGAAATCAAGCAAATGCTTCAGTCCTGTATGGATAAGAAAAGGCTACTTAACCTAACTGAGATTGAGACATAGCATTCAAGAGGTAGAAGCAGAGGGTAGGTGATGCAGCACTAGTATGGATTTGCTGTCTGATGTTGCAGAGACAAGGTTATGAAGAGCCAGGTCAGTCTGGAGTTGAGCCTGACACAGGCTGTGAGGGCCCTCAAGGAAGGATTCTACAGGTATATAAATGACAAAAGGAAAATGAGAACTTTGAGGCCCACTCCTGAATGTGTCAAGGGAACTGGTGACTCAGAGAAGAATGAGAATGACTTAAAGAAGGCTAGGCTACAGTTCCTAGAAGCACCAGAGTTCTTGGCTACTCAGAGCTCTGTACAGCTATTAGGGATTACATTACTTTAATGAAACACCATTATCATAGCATATCTATTAAAAACTTTGTGTCTTGTGTTATCTCTTTATTGCTTTACTGAAGGTTTCACAGTCCTTTTCCAAAACATTATGCAAAGACAGATGAGAAGTCTTTGGCCATATCAGACCTGTGCAAAGTGAGAAAGGCAAACAAAATCACAGAATTCCAAAATCCTTGGGCATTTCATTGTCTGTAGAAGGTCTTTGTTTGCAAGGGACAATTTTTTGCAATAGTCATATGAACTTTAGTACATCCATTTGCAGAGGAAAAGTCCATCTTCACATGAGCTGGCATAAATATTTGGAGGAAACCAATTTTCTTTGTACCACAGACATAGATAAATTTATGACAGAGGAAACAGAATTTGTGGACATATGAAAGTACATCAAATGGAAATCATGATTTATCTGCAATAATAAAAATATACTCAGTCTTTTCTTACTGTACAGTATCCCAGTAAGTCATGAAACATTTTCCTGTTGACATGCAACAGAAAAGCAAACTATGTACAATGTGATCCCTTTTTCATGGTACCTCTATAGATTTGGGGACTAAAAATTTCTACACAAGCCTTTTAAATCTAGTTCATTGATTAAATAAAGCTCAGGGTAGACATTTTGAGGTTGCCGTTCACTTAAAGGAATCAGAGGTTTAAAGATGGAATATTTTAAAGTAATTTAGCTTATTATTATTTATAGTCATTTTGAATATATTACTTAGTCATGGGAATAGCTCACTAACATCAGAGAAATAAAGGTAGCATGAGAGGAGTAGGTTTCTGTAAAGTAGGATTTATGCAATTTATGTCTTTCTGACTTACAGAATTACTCTTTTCAGTCAAATGTGAAGGTTTCTAGAAGGAAGAAAGCCTCACATTCTTCCTTTGTTGCACCAAGGTGAAGATTTAGCAGACCTTTTCTTGGAAGTGAAAGTAGGACATGACTAGTGGAAATGTAAGACACTGATTTTATCCTGAACACCATACAGATTACAAGTGATTTTAAAGAGCATCAAATCCATTTTTTACTTTATCCAGACACAGACAGTCATGTTCATAGGGAGGAAAATAGTTACTTTAGAAGTCAGAAGTTACTCTGCTTGTTGTGCAAATCACAGTAGCAAGCCTGAAATGAACTCTTTTCAACAGATAACTAGTACAGAGAGCATTGTGATGGGAGTATTTTACACTGATTTCCCTTGCAATTCCCATCCATGGCAATTTTGCAATATAAAAGACATAAAAATGTTTACTCCAAAATTCCATTGCTCAGCTGCTCTTGAAAGATGTACAAAACTAAATCGGCCTCCTGTAGTTAAACCAGGCATAGGAGAGATTAAACCATCTCTGTCTCTGTACAAAAACTTGGAATAAATCAGTTAAGTCCTATGTGAGAAAACATATGAATAACACATATATAATGGCTGTATAATTCATCCTTGCCTCAGGGAAGAAAAGCCATTGGAGCCTGAAAGCCTTTGATGCATCACCAGCCACTCATGTTCCCAACTGTCTTCACTAAAGCCTTCATGCTAATGGTTGAGATATCCTTTTCTCAAAAGTTTCAGCCTTTATATAATGAACATCTTCCTTATGGTGGCATATGATAGGAAACAACACATATGTGGCAAAACAAATTCCCTCTGCTTGCTCACCTCTGTCATTAACAGGAATGTCATGGACATTTCGGCTCATTGACAGCATTCCTCTTACTACCTACACCTGTCTCCTTTGCACACTCAGCTACTGTCACTCGAATTCTGTGTTGCTGCCTAAAGAAGTTCCAGACCAGCTAAAAGATTGAGGAACTCAGGTCTGAATTCTCAATGGTTCTCTAAAACAAGCTGGTTTTCTGTTTCACTTTACAGTTGTCCTACATATGTAGATTTGAGATACAAAACAGTGATTCCAAATCTCTGTGGAAAACAACTTTTTATTTCTAGATACTGCAGTATTCAG
>VWZE01013087.1:48536-61045 GCA_013396675.1 Eubucco bourcierii | reverse complement strand
ACCCTTCTTGAAGATGGGTGTTATGTTTGCCCTTCTCCAGTCAGCAGGAACTTCACCAGTCTGCCATGACTTTTCAAATATGATGCACAGTGGTTTGGCAACTTCATCTGCCAGTTCCCTCAGGACCCGTGGGTGGATCTCATCAGGCCCCATGGACTTGTGCACATTCAGGTTTCTTAGGAGAGAATAAATACCCATTGAGGAGACCTTAATAAAATAAGGGTGTATGTTGCCACCCATGCTCAGCTCATAGAGTCCTCCTAGAATATTTTAGGTTGGAAGCGACCTCAAAGAACATCTAGTCCAAGCCCCTTCCATAGGGAGGACACCTCCCACTAGAACAGGTTACTCAAGGCCTTGTCCAATCCAGCCTTGAACAATTCCAAGGAGGGAGCAGCCACAAACCTCCCTGGGCAACCTGTTCCAGTGTTTCACCACCCTCACTGTAAAGAACTTCTTCTGAACATCCAGTCTAAATCTCCTCTCCTTCAGTTTAAACCCATTACTCCTCACCCTGTCATTACAAGACCTTGTAAATAGTCCCTGCCCAGCCTTCCTATAGGCCCCCTTCAGATACTGGAAGGCTACTAGAAGGTCTCCTCAAAGCCTTCTCCAGGCTGAAGAGCCCCATCCTCATAGGAGAGGTGCTCCAGCCCTCTGATACCTATGTGGCCCTCCTCTGGACTTCCTTCAACAGTTTGATGTCCATCTTGTGTTGGCAGTTCCAGAGTTGTACACAGTACTCCAGGTGGAGTCCAACAAGAACAGAGTAAAGGGGAAGAATCCCATCCCTTGCCCTGCAGACCACTCTTCTCTTGAAGCAGCCCAGGACACGGTTGCTGTCTGGGCTGCATGCACACATTGTTGGCTCAAACTTTGCATAAGAAAGAGGAAATTTGTTGACCTTCTAATGAGAATTCTAATGTTTGTGGATAATCTTTGATCTGAAATGAACTGACCATTGGATCAGGCACCAAAAAATCATAAAGAATCTCAAGCATGAAACTATCGTTGTTGCAGGTTTTTTGATTGTTTGTTTGTATTTGGTTTTGTGGGGTTTTTTTTAGTTTTTTTAGTCCAGATAAAGGATCCTTGTAATTACAGACCCAAATCAGGATCTATCAGCATACCCTGTCTGATGTAAAAGTAAAAACAAAACCAAACAAACAAAAACCAAAACAGAACAAAACAACAAGAAGAAGAAATCCAAAATAAAAATCCACAAAACCAAAGCAAAACACTTTTATGTAAAACTCTCTCTGATTAAACTCTTTTACTGCAAATTTTTGGACAAAATCACATTTTTCTGCATGAAAAGGAATGTGCGGATTGCCAGTCCTGAGTGATTTGAATAGCAGTAGAAATTTAGTTGACAAGTGTCATAAGGAACTTTCTTTATAGGTTCAAATCATGGAATCAGAAGGGAAGGGAAGCTGTTTGTCCCAGGAAGAGGAGGTTTTCCTTTCATGTATTGCTAGAAATCAGAGAACAATACAGCCTGAGGAGTGAAATTTTGGGCAGCAGGTGACAGAAAGTAGCCTGATAAAAAAGAAGAACATCTCGGAGATGCAGCCTGAGAGAAGGACAATGCTGCAGCTGCTAACAGCTCCCGCAGAATAAAGGCTGGTCTGATCCCACCGTTGAGCCTGTTCTGAACCAGGGGTGAGACTGGAGAACCTTTGAGGTCCCTGCTGGCTTCAGTCTGCAATTCCAATGTCACATGACTGCATGTTTCCCTGAGGTTAAATGCAGATTATGGTCTTCTAAAAGACCTTCCTTTCTACTTTTAAATAAACAGCTCTAAGGGTATTTGGACCCAATCTCCAATAATAATGGTTTTATTGTTGGTTTATGAACCCTGCTTTTATTACAAATGGCCTCATTAACTGTCTTCACAACTTAACTTTAAAGGGTAGTCCAAAATTCTGTTTTTACTTTTTATTATTCTACACAGAAATAGAGAAGAATGCTACCTCTACACACACACACACACACATATACCAGGAAATTTGAATTGCGCTACCCTATGCTGCAAACTCTCTCTTAGATGCTGCTTCCCTAAATCAGAGCTTTTGAAATAATTTGGAACCATGTCCTATAGCACATTTAATGAAATTCTTGATAAACTTAACAGAGTTCTGGTCTTTCTTTCATTTAAAGGGCTGAGAAAACCAGACAAGACAAATTTTGGAAATTATTGTCAAAAATCTTGGCACATAGGCTAATATCATACCCTACCTACTGACTGTTTAATCATATATCTCTGCACAGCCATGCATTACAGAAAAAAGAAAAATCTGTTACACTGAACTATGTCTTTTCAAGTGACATAGGACAAAACTTAAATGCTTTACCCTACATATTTTTCATAAATATTTGAACAGCAGAGTCACTATATTATTCATATCTTATGATCTCCCCTAGATGAAAAATCAGCAAACTGTTTGCAGCTCGGGTATCGTCATAAAGGTAGATAGTGTCCCTTTGATTGATCTGTGACTTCTCCAGCTGTTTTTGTGTTCATCGACACAGACTGGAGCTGGGCTCATGCTCCATCATCTTTATGCCTGTAAATGGTTTGTGTGGACAAACTTCTAAGCACCTGGCTTGATTTCAGCTTGTGGGAGCAGGATTACTATATGGAACTAGTTTGGTTTACAGTCAAGACCTCTTTGTAAATTCATGAAGATATTTCTATCTCCAGGTATGCTCTCTTCTGCATGCTGAACTGTAAACCTGTACAGCTTCTAAATGCATAAAGTATCATTAAAGGCTTTGCTGTGAGTTTTGGAAAGGATCAGCAAAGGCAAGCTTCCCCATAGGAGAAGAGCACAGCACAGAGCAGGAAGGGTTAGTGGCCTGTTAAGGGTTAACCCCTTCTAGGGAGTGGTCTGAACCTGATCCCAAGTGCAATGGTTAGCCCACTCCCACTTCCTGTTTTGGACCCCTACAAAAGAAGAGGAGCTTCATGTTTCTCCCTCTGTTCTGTTTTCCACTGAGGAGCACTACCCTGTTCCAGCTGCTCCTGCTTTGCCATGTGGCCAGTCAACCACATGGAGGACCAGCCACCTCCTGAATCTACCTCAAATCCACTGACATCAATTCAGTTTTGTATTTTTTTTTTCCTTTCCCTATACTTTTTGGCACTTCCTTTACCTTAAATACCTTTTATTTATTGTTAAAATTTCCCTTTTAACTTCCAAATAAGAGCAAGACTATTCTTTGGGTGTTTCACCCCTTTCCACTCTCTCTACCTAATTCTTCTTTTTCCAAAGGGAAGAGAGGGGGAGCCATCCTATAAATATTGTTGTTCTGTTAGGCTTTGGGTCTCTGAGAACCATAAACCAGGACATGGCCTCACCGCAAAGGACGAGTTCTGCTATGTCCAAGTACAGAGTGTAACACTGGTCTTCTGGTAGTCTGCCGAGAGTTTAGTGGCCTCTAAAGTAAATTTGCAAATGAATAAGCTCTATGGGCAAGCCAGGAGGTTAGATCAGCACCAAGGAACTACCTGGGCACAGTGTAGCTGCAGCACGGCCCATGAGTGGATTAAGCACAAGAGCATCAACCAGGAGCTGGTTAAGATCCTCTCGCTGAGTTTTCTTCCAGCTCTTTTTTTTTCTTTTTTATTTCTTGGAGAGTTTGGTGGAAAACTATGAGGCCCCTTATATGTGAGATAATGTGCACAGAGAGCAAAATGCCTGGCAAGGCTGCTAAGGTGATGTATGCTCTGGACACTAATGACTCAAATTTGCTCCAAGCTCTTATGCATTGTTACATACCAACAATGAGTAGACAGGTCAAAACTGCTTCAGTGTCACTGGATTACCAATTGATCACTTTTCCACTGAGTCGTTGCTCTTATGCCAGATCCTGCTGGGTCATGAAATGCAGCAAACAGGTATTTGCGTGGATCTCAGAGGACCTAGAATTGACAGTAGGTTTGTGTTGCATGTTAAAACATTGAATGGATATAATCTATCACTTGTTGCTCGTAAATGGTCTTCAAAAACAACTCGATGTCTACTCTCTGAATCACTGATTCAGAAGAAAATAGAAGATTAATTCACATCTGACAGAAGAGCATCCACCTCTTGGAGCTCCTTCACATGCTAAAGCTTCTATATCATATATACTCTGAAACTGACAACTCTATTTCACACAGATAGATAAAGGGGAACAGTATTTCTGGCTCATTACTGACTGTTGATTGATTTTAGACATGTCAGTAACCAATTACTGTAGGGCAAATTTCCAATTACTTTAGGGTTTTGGGTGAATTGACCCTAGCCCTGTCATTGATGGATTCAGCGATGCTTAGCTTCTCATTTCACTCCCAATTATATTATTTCTTTTCCCCATAATATTACAACATATCATTACTGACTTTTTATACAAACTCCCCTCTCTCTAAGGCATGTGTTTTAATAATATTCTCATTATCAGTATGCCACACATTTAATGGGATATTGTTGCTTTCTTTTTCAGATGGGTAGAGCCCAAACTAATTTGTTGCTCTTGCGTTTCACAAACCTTTTTTGACAAAAAAGAATTGTATGAAAGTGCTGCTGCACAACAAAAAGACACACCCACAAAGAGTTTTAGCATTTTGCATGCAATATTGGCATTTTCAAAGCATTATTGTAGTTAGCAACTCATTTAACTGATTTTCACTGGGACAGACAGCTAATTCCCACAAAATCTTTTGAGCTCATGCATTTTTTATTACCAGCAGGCCATGTTTCACACAGCTATAGTAGTATGGTAGTTATTTCTTTCAAACACTGTAAGCTATATTAAGAGTTGCAGGTTTATACAGAGATATAACCTAGTTCTTTGGGACTGTAGTAGGTTATTAATTTGAAAAGTACTTTTTGCAAAGAAACTTTTTTTCTGACAGAAAACAAAAGCAAACAAACAAATAAACAACCCACATGACTGATCTTTGAGCTAAATGACAGAATCACAGATTCATTGAGGTTGGAAAGATCCTTGGGATCATCAAGTCTGTCCATTAACCCTACTGGAGAAAGTTCACTCTTAAACCATACCCACAAGCACCAGATCTAAGCAACCTTTAAACACATCCAGAAATGGTGACTCAGTCATCTCCCTGGGCAGCCTGTTTCAATGTCTGGCCACTCTTTCTGTCAAAAAACAATTTCCTAATATCCAGTCTAAACTTACCCAGGCACAGACTGAGGCCATTCTCTCTTGTTCTGTTGCAAATCACCTGTAAGAAGAGACCATCACCACTATCTCCATGACATCCTTTCAGGTAGTTGTAGACAGCAATAAGGCCTCCCCTCAACCTCCTCTTCTTCACAGTAAACAGCCCCAGCTCCTTCAGTGGCTCTTCATAAGATGTATTCTCCAGGCCTTTCACCAGTTTTGTTGCCTTCCTCTGCACCCACTCCAGCACCTTGACATCCCTCTTGTATCGAGACATCCAAAACTGAAGACATTACTCAAGGTGTGACCTCACCAGTGCCCAGTAAAGGGGAAGAGTCACCTCCCTGCTTGTGCTGGACACAAACATTTCTAATACAAGCCAGGTTGCCATTGGTTTTCTTGACCACCTGGGCACACTTCTTGCTCATATTCAGCTGCTTGATTAGAACCCCCAGGTCTCCTTCTGCTAGACAGTTTTCTGGCCACACTTCCCCAAGCCTGCAGAGCTGCATGGGGTTGTTGTGGACCATTTGCATAAATGCCAGAACCTGCCAATTACAGTGATCATTGCTAACAAATACTTATAACTCTTTTAGACTAAAGAAGACGCGTGATGTAAAAGTTCTCAGGATTTTTAGAAGCATTGATCTATGTAATTGGCATCACCTTCTGCTTATAAAAACAGAATACTAAACAATAGCATTTCATGTGGCAAGGCAGCTGAAAAGTGAAAAAATAGAGATACTCAATAATCTATTCCATGAACCTCAGAATCAGACTTCAAGTCACAGAACCACGTTGTGAAGATGTATAGACATCTGTCTCAGATCTATAAAAAGAGGGTGTGCAATTCCTTAAAAAGACAAACATTTTAATAGCTAAAACACTGCTATTTTTCAAACATTAATAGAAATTTTAGCTATAGGTTTGTGTCTTTAAAGCAACTAAGATGAATCAGCTGCTGATTTAGTAAGAGAAAATAATGAAAAAAATGATCTGTTTGGGGATCTAAGTGGAGGCGTGAAACAACTACTTTATTCCTAATTATCTCAGTAGTAGTAGTAGTAGATAGTAGAAGACTACTATTTGTATTGTATAAGTTTTGTATTAATGTCTTTTCTGAACTAGCAGAAGCTGATCACCCATGAATATTTACTATCAGGATACTAATGGGAGTAGTAGATCATTTGCACCACCTTGCATATTTAGACTCCCTAAGAGATTGTTTATTTAGTTCCACGATAAAGATGGAATTAAAAGAAACCCCACAACAACAACAAAACTCCACAAAACCAAAAAAACCCCACCCAAACCCCAAAACAAACCCAAACAAACAAAAACCCCCACAAAAACAAACACAGTAGTCTTTGTAGCACATAAATTTTAACATATTTCACTATATTTATCCGTTATTCAAATGGTTTAGTAATGGAAATGCACTTCCAAAGGTTTTTTCTCACTAGTCACACAGACATTTAAATGCAGAAATTAAATTTTAAACACTCATCCATTTGTAACTCTTATGTTACTAAAGATGCCAAATCTGACTGAGAAGAAATAAAGATCTCTTGTTTCTTTTCACATAGGATAGATTTTCTCAGATACCCTATGATTTTTGGGTTTGGTCTTTTGTCTTTAAGCACCAGTGATAACCACTAAACTATCAGTCAAGTCCACTGGCGTAGGTGTCCTAAACTTACTAGGCTCAAAAAGCACAAATATGTGAGAAGTTTAAAAAACAGATAGGAATAATAAGACTTTTCAGGGTTGTTCTTATTTTCAAAGCAGTATTATATAAAAGCCTTTAGCAAAGTAATTAGACCACAGTGCAAGACCTTTGTGCTCCAAATCTACATTTAGATGTATCATTATCTTATAGATACATGAAATCTAAACAGAAATTAAAAGTGTAAAAGAAAAGCAAAATCAGAGTATATTGTGTGGGTATCCTAAACAATCTGTAGTGAGCAGTATGATCTTTTTAATTCTCTGCTTTGGATGTTTTAAAGGAATTCCCACTGAAACCTTTATTCCANCATCCTATCGGAAATGTAATGAAAACATAATGAGGGAGAAGTTTTCACTTGCCAACTAATGGCATGCAGTGTAGTTAATCAGACAGCAGTGTAAGTGATTGCAAGATAGCCAGCTAGGGTTGTAATTGTGAGAATCATAGAATGGTAAGATTANTAACCTTTTGAAATCAAAAGTTTCACCTTATATATCTTACACAGAATTAGAGTCATTACTGACAATGTAATTGATTTAATGTTTTCTAAATGCTCCTTGAGACCTATTGTTAGGTGTTTATGATATTTCTTCCTCACCTGTTTGGTACACATAAACTACAGTCATAAAGTCAGTTAGGAACCAAATAAATTCAACAAGTATTATTTCTATTCTATTTTACTGCCTAGAATCTCTGTGCTTCAACAATGCTCAAAATCAGAAGCACTGAAAGAAGCATTCACCCTTGTCAACTCTTGTCTCACCAGACGAAGAAAATCAGAATTCTCCATGTTCACTCATTTGAGATGCTTAAAAAGTCGAGATCCTGGTAGTGTAATTTTAAAATTTTTCACTTCTGTGAGCATATTCTTGTCTCTTGTGCCTTGTAATTAATCTTCAGAAGTCCAAAGTGTCCAATAAATAGCAAAATTTGGGAAAAAAAAAAAATCTTCAATCAAGTACCAGTGAAGATGCCTTGTTTCTTCTGAAAAAAAAAAAAAATCGAAGTGCTAAGTGTGGTGAGATGCCTTGAGTGTTTTCCCAGACATCTTATATGTAAACTGCCTATGGACAATGAAAACATCAACATCATGCCCTATAGATGCAAGAACAGTAGGCAATGAAGATCTACTCTATCACTATGTGTGTCCTGTGCTGCTCATACTTTTCTCTTAGACTCTAATATCTATCTGATCAGATGATACTCTGTCTAGAATAGACACACAGTTATGTCCTGCTCCAGGACACCCTGTTAGCTGTCGCTTTCTTGCCATATCACAACATAAAACATAAAAGACTCTCTTTGTTTACAAGTGCTCCATTTTGCCTTACATACTTCAGTTTTCCTACAGTGTACAAATAGAGGAATAGAAGCATCACAGAATCACAGAATCAATCAAGTTGGAAATGATCTTTAAGATCATAAATCCCACCTATCACCCAGGACCATCTAATCAACTAAATCATGACACCAAGTGCCACATCCAGTGTCACATTCAGTTTCTTTTTAAACACTTTCAGGGACGGTGACTCCACCACCTCCCTGGGCAGCCCATTCCAATGCCAATCACTCTCTCTGTGAAGAACTTCTTCCTAGTGTTCAGTCTAAACCACCACTGGTGCAACTTGGGGCTGTGTCCTCTCATTCTGTCTCTGGTTGCCTGGGTGAAGACATCAACTCCCACCTAACTACAGCCTCCTTTCAGGCAGTTGTAGACAGCAATGAGGTCTCCCCTGAGTCTCCTCTTCTCCATGCTGAACAACCCCAGCTCCCTCAGCCTCTCCTCACAGAGCTATGCTCCAGCCCCCTCACCAGCCTTGGTGGTCTTCTCTGGATACATTCCAGCATATCAACATCTTTCTTAAACTGAGGGGCCCAGAACTGGACACAGTACTCAAGGCGTGGCCTGGTCAGCTGGTCATAAAAGGAGATCAGGTTGGTCAGGCAGGACCTACCTCTCCTAAACCCATGCTGAAAAATATCCAAAAAGAGATGTTTTCTTTATTTTTTTTAAATGAAACAGCAGTGCTTTAAAAAACAAAGAGGAAAAAAAAAAGAAAAAAAATTAAGGTGACTGTATAAATGATAATTTGCAATTATAAACAAATGCCAATACGAGCATGTCATATAGTTGGTACTACATATTTCTGCATACATGTATGTATATAAGTGTATAAAACCAAATTAGAAATATTCAGGTATATATATCTGCAACCGTATGTAGGCAAAGTCATATACAACTTTAAATAATGATGTTTTATAATTCTTGCATAACATTTCTTACAGAGGATCTCAGAAGCACCTTATAAAGTCACAGAATTATTGGAAAGCAAGATACAAGAAAAAAAGTTCTAACGGCAAATCTTACTGCTCTCTACAACTACCTGAAACCAGATTGCAGCTAGGTGGATGTTGGTCTCTCTCACCCCAAGTAAGAACTGATAGGATAAAAAACAGTCTTCAGTTGCGCCAAGATAGATTTAGACTGGATGTTAGAATTTCTTCACTGAAAAGATTGTCAAGAACTGGAACAAGCTGCCCAGGTAAGTGATGAAGGAACAATCCCTGGAAGTATTTAAAAGAGATGTCGATTTGGTACTCAGGGACAGTGCTGTGGTGGACTTTGCAGTGTTAAGTTTAGAGATGGACTTGGTCATCTTAAATATCTTTTCCAGCCCAAGTGGTTCTATGATTCTAAGATTCTATGAAGAGTCCTCAGATTCCTTTAAAGTAAAAACCATTTAGTTCTTTCATCTCATTCTCATCTGCCTTTAAAGGCTTCCATCTTCAAGATAGAATCAAAGTAGTGAGTATTCACTATAGCATACTCTGCAAAGAAAGAGCTACTGTTGCATGAAGCAAATTTGGGTTTTTAATAGAGATACTGAAATAAAACTACAGTATAGTTTATTTGCATTTGTAACTACAACAAATGTCATAACCACAGTAACAAAAGTAATCTTGTAATAAAACACCTTGGCTCCTGAATTTACACTATCATCCGTATAGTTGCTATGGGTTAATTACATAATCCAAATACGATTTTATGAAGGGGAAAAAACAAGAACATTGTAAATAACACCTGCAAACAAATCTACCAAAACTAGTTTTGCTGTTGGGTGAACACTAGTGACCTTTAGTGGCTCAAACCATTGTATGACAAAAGCTCTTAAAAATATTTTGAGAACTCTATACACAGAGCCTCTGAGAACATTTAGTTTTACTTTCCTTGAAATTACATTTAAATTAAGTTATTTAATTAAAACTACTCAATTTTACCAAAGTACAGCAATTCCTTAACACCCTTAATTAACACAATTTATTTTCATTAAAGCATATTAACTAAACTCACATATTCTAGTCACTTAAACAACCGTTTTGGTTTTGTCTTTGGATTTCACACAAAGTATGTAGCAGTTATTTCACATTTGCAGATTGTATTGTGATAAAAAGTTTATTGCCTCATTGGGCATTTTCTAAATACTCCTTGAGATTCCTTGAGTGTACTCTCAAATTACCATAAATCAGGTCTGTTTTCAAGAATGACCTTGAGTTTTCAAGTCCTTCTTTTTCTTTCCTAAGTATCACCTTTTCTCTGATACAGGCTTTCAGCCTAAAAGTCCTTAATTAACTTTTTTCTCCTACAGAAGTGAGGTACACCAATATGTTTTGTTCCTCAAGTTAAGGGATTCATAACCAACTTTGGCAGCTGAGCAGCCCAGCAGAACCTTGCATGCTTATCCCTGCCCAGTCTCCAGTCTGTCTCACAAAGTGTGGAGGCATAGCATGAGAAAAGATGCTAGAATATGTTCTTTAACTGCAAGGAAGCTTGGAATGCCCTTTTTGCATGTAAATAGAAGGGAAATAAAGAGAAAATGAGGAAGGCAATCCCTTTGAGCTCTGTGGGAGACCACAGTGCCACATTGAAGGTTTTCTCTATCCACACTTCCCAAGAAAGACTCCAAACAGGGGGTTTGGAGAGATGGTTCCAGGGAGACCTTACAGATGCCTTCAAGCACCTGAAGGGAGCCTACAAGAAAGCTGGGACAGGACTCTTTAAAAACACATGTAACAGTAGGACAGGTGGCATTGGTTTTAAACTAGAGAAGATAGCTTCAGACTGGACATTAGGAAGAAGTTCTTTACTCTGAAGAGTACACTGGAACAGATTGCCCAGGGAAGTGGCAGAGGGCTCATCCCTGGAGACATTCAAGGTCAGACTTGATGAGGCTGAACAAACCTAACTCTGATCTACTTGGGGGTGTCATTGCTTACTGCAAGGAGTTTGGACTAGATGACATCTACAGGTGCTTTCCAACCCAGTGTGTTCTATGATTCTGTGATTGCTGCTAGACAGAAATTTTTCATTCTTTAAATGTCACCTGCCTGCCTTATACCAACTGCCTCCCCTGCCACTAGACTCAGGCTTCAACAGGTCCTGTGGTATAACTGGAAATTCACTCTCAACCAAGGCTAGAAGAAAGCCTCTTCCACACAAACCGTAAGACAATGGTGTACACATTCTGAGATAGAAGAGATAAAGACAATTGGCTGTACACTCCCTTAAATAGAAAGATAAAGGGAAATGGCATAGAATAACAGATTATAGTATCTTGGGACAACCTGCCCTTCTTCCTGGGACCCCCTTAGAATCTGGAGAACAGACTTTATGGTTATATCAATTAACTCTTAATTTCCTTTAACTCACAACAGTCATCATTATGTGAAATGGAGAAAGTAAAGTGAGGATAGTAGAAAACATTTGTTAATAGTGAGTATTTCAGATATTATGGAATATAGCACATAGAATAAAGAACAACTTTACACCAGAATGAAAATTTGTCTGCAAAGAAAGATTCCAATTTTTTTTAACTCCAAAATTTAATTAGGAGAATGTTGCCTAATGTAGCTGTAGAAAATGAAAAGGTCTTGCCATTTGGAGTATAGACATTAATATCAGAACAGTCAATTACTTTTGAGCAGCTGAGCAAAATCTGCTAACTTCTGCTAACATGAACAATGTCACAATTCTGTTTTGTTGCTACTTATGAGAACTCACCAAAGAAATTGTAATTGCCAGGTTTATTTTTGCTCAGTCAGACAGGTAGGAAATATCTAGAAGATTAAGAACCCACTAAAACCCAGCTTTGAAGCACTGCATTGTGTTACGGGAATTTTTGAAACATTTCAGAAAGAGATGGGAGGAAAGAAAGCAATTTTCAAACCTTCTTTCAAAAATTAATTTAAAATTTTAAGAACCAGACAATTCCTCACAGACACCAAACTTCAGAATCAACAGCACGGCAATATATGTGCATGAGTAAGAAAAGATAAAACTGAATAAAAATTAAAAGTAAATTAATTTATAATATTCATCACCAAAGAAAATCATCAAAGAACACAGATCGGGTGTTTAAGATATCAGGAAATTATGTGTTGAAGAGGATGAAGAGAGGTTAAATATGACTTTTCACCATTTCTGTGCTCTCCTACTCTTCATTTGAACCTTCAGCTTGTAAGACAACTCCTGTTAATGATCTATGTTTCCTCTAGTGGCACTCTAAATGCAGGCAGAAACCAGGAATATAGAGTTACGACTTTATTTTCT
>VWZE01013087.1:10278-26765 GCA_013396675.1 Eubucco bourcierii | reverse complement strand
ACCACTTTCAAGATTGCAACCATGTTCCCTGACAGTGCTTACATGGAATATACACATAAGCAACCATATGTAAGACAAGAAGTCACAGTTTACTGAAAAAACCCAAAATCTCATGTTAGAACTTAGTCATGTTTATGGATCAGTTTAGAAAGGCTATAAAAGACAATCAAGTCTCCCTGTATAGTTTATGAGAAGAAACATAACCATATGTATGCATGTTATCATTTTAGCAAAATAATATCTTATTTAATATCATTTGCACTGTAGCATAACAACCTTTTACATTTATTGAAATAGATTTTTTTTTTTCCCCAGACTTGATGATGAAGGATAAATCCTTACAAATTTTGAAGGACAGACAGCAACAGCCTTGGCATTACTTTTGCTGGCATTTGGGTAAACAGACTATATAATGAGTCCTTGGTTGTCCTCAACCAAAACTTTGTTGGACAGGTTCATTTAGAATGCTCAAGCAGAATGACCTTCCAATCTGGCTTAGAGGCCCTTAGATTGCTGTAAATGTGACCTGACATTTCTTTATGGGTGAAATATTAGATTATAGCAAGGGATACAATAACATAATTTTATTTCAGAGTCTAAGTGAAAGTGATGGTAGAACAGATTAAGATGTAAAATTCCTTTGTAAAATTAAATTATTTGTAATCTGATGCATACCTCTTGTTTTATCTACCATATAATACAATTATTTTATACACTATAGCAGCTGTATTTATTGGTGTTGCTGACAAAAGAAAAATAGTGTCATTGACAAGGGACAGATCAAGAACTTCAGACAGTAGCCACTCTGACTTCTAAAGTTTTACCTTTAAAAGATGAACACTTGCAAATTTTCTTAGTTTTTATAAAGTTATTTAGCCATTAAGATGACTCCTTTTCACCTGTAATGTTAGTCAGAACCATCAACCAACAATACCAATGTTTTAAATGACTAGAGATTTTCATACTTTCCACAGTTCATCAGAAGCTTTATCTCAGTGTCTGTTGGCAGTTTGGGGCTCACTAAAAAAAAAAAAAAAATATGGATGTCCCAGAGATATTAAGTGCAATTGCTTAGAAGTCTGGATTTTTCATAAGTAACTCACATTCACTGATTGAATATCTAAAGACCATCAATTTAAGTCAGTGAAACTGTAGGATCAAAATCAGAAGTTGTAACTAAAATTAGGTCCAAGATCTCTGACACACTTTTGAAATCCTTTGCTTTTTATGTGTAACTCTAAGGAATTTTACCATATTCAAATTTGTGGGTAATTCCTTTAACTGCTCAGCTCTTTGGCAAAGTACAACTGGTCAGACCACATACTTTAAAAGAATGGTGAGCTTATAGTAACCATTTCTTCAAAATATCTGCAATGGAAACTTGCAGTTTCTACCTGGGGTTATAAACTGTTGTTTGCTGCACTTTTTCTTTGAGGTATTTGAACTCATGGAAAATTTCCATATAAGAAAGCAGTAGCAAAATCCAGTCAATCAACTGCAAATAATATGAATTTCCAGAAACTCACAATTTCTTCTGACAATAAAATACCAACATAAAGAAGTAGGAAGACTCTGTTGTGCTTAATGGTTGAGCTTTGCTCTTCTCTTAATGAAAAGACAGGGAAAGCTATAAACAAACAAACAATGACAAAAAAAAATAAAAACCAAGAGCAAAAAATGTGAAAGCCTGGCAAAGTTGTGAATTGAGTCACTAAGAGCAGGCCATGCATTGTTAGCCTGGCAGTGCTTAGTAATTAGGTCCTCTACTCAAAAATCATTTCTGCAATCCCCAGCATAAGCTAGGAGGGGATGAAACTCGTGGTGCTACTAGAAAACAAAAGTTTTCTTTGGAAAATCATTACAGAAAGGTAGACAGTACATTCAGAGTGGTCTTGAAAGGTCATGAAAGTAGTACTGATCAAATAAAGAGGTAACCATTTAGATAAAAATACAGAATTGTATGTGCTTAGCAGAGATTAAGCTAACAATTAACTTGGCCAGATACTGGTTTTTTGATGTTTGACACTGGAATTTATCTGTCTGTTTCGTTAAAAAAGTATGCAGAAAAGGCAACCTGTGGGATAAAATTACAACACAGGTGTGGTAGTTTGGGTTAGTTGCCCTTTAAGAAGACCACAGAAACAAAGTCCTCCAAAAAAGAGACAGGCAGTCCCAAAGGACAGACTTAGTCATCCTGAGATATTGTCTTTGGATCTGACAAATCTGTTACTTCCTTAAATTGTATTTTTAAAAGCACCAAGAGTGGCAGATTTTCTTAGAAAAGATTCAGAATTTCAAAGTCCTTTAAAAGATGCTGCTGTCTTATCTTGCGGTTTCTCTTACTTCCCCAGTTAACTTCATGTTATGAAGTTCCATACTACCTCTATGGCAGAGACTTCAACTTCCTCTATGGCACCAAAAGCTGAGTTTCCAAAACTCTGTGTTTTATAGGAGTTGATCAGCAGGGCTTGCCGTAGCATACCAGAAATTCCCAAGGCTAGCTGTGAGGTATAGTGTTAGAAGGAAAATATCCAAGAATCATTTGAGAAAGGAGAAATACTACAATTTATCAGCATGACCCAGAACCTCAGATGTTTGAGATGAAGTCCTTAGTCTACCTAAACAAGTTAATACTGTTGTAGGTTACCTGTATACATAAAACATATTTATGGGGTCACAAAACACTAAACATTTTTCTGTTCTTTTATTCTAGTTGTAAAGCACCGTCTGTAACACATCTTCAATAGCACATTGCTTGGAATGGTGCAGGTAATAGTGAATTATATGTATCTTTCTTGCTCCTCAAAATAATGACCACGCGCTGTAGTGCTGAAGCTCCCAGGAACAGGGTCACCATGCTGTCAACATGCTTCTTTCATAACAGCTAATTGCTAATTTGAGTTCAGTCTTGAAATTTCTTCAGTTGATATCAGACTTCATATTCTCTGTAGCATTAAATGAACCCTCACACAAGCATGATTTCGAGAAGAGCTTTGTGGAGATTATAAGGTATACAAAAAACCATTCAGTTGCTTACAGCAACTTTTTGTAAGTAAACCTTCATCATTTGCACCTCAAGAAAGAACATTGAATCATCTGCACATACAGTTTCTTAACTCCTTTGCTATACTGAAATGGAGGGTTTGTTTGGTTTTTTGGTTTTGTTTTGAGCAATTAATATCAGAGTTATAAAATCCAGCTCTGATTTAAGGCAAAAGTAGGTCAAGGCCATGTAAACACTCAGAATATATTTCGTATGTTATTATGCCACCTTTGCTGTAAGTGACAACAGTTTGCAAAAGAGGTCTGCTGAGCACCGAACATAGTCACTGCCACTACTCAGGAGTACCTATAGGGCTAGAGGTCCCACCAAAACCCACAACCAGCCAATCTGTACCACCCAAGGTCTGATGCCCAAGTTAGGCAAAGTCGGTCCTAGTTAGCAGTAGAAAGGTAGTGATTGCCTCTGTGCTGGATAAAAGCTATGCAGAAGTGGTTGCTGAAGAGCAGGAGACAGGCTACAAGGAGTCAGTTCAAGCTGAAGACAATGCCTTTGTTTTGTCACAGACCCAGAAAGAAAAAAAAAAAAAAGAGAATCAGGAGGGTCTAGCATTTGCATGTGTGATTTTTCCACATATGAAGATGGAAATATTTGTAAATGTGACTGCTACCTGATAATGGTTGGAACTCTGCTGCAAGGACTCAGTGCTTTAGCAGAAATTTATTAGGTGTGACGGAGCATTGTACCTGTGCATTTTTGGTTTAAATACTTCTTTTTAAAAACGTTTTTACAACTTTGCTGTTGAAACTATTGATAAAAACCTCTCCATTCTCTCAAGAACACCCCATTTTAGTGATATAATGCATAAAACTTCAAACATTTCTTTTTATATATTACTATAATAGTTTAAAGTAATAATATTACACACAATTTTCCATTCTGATCGAAATTAGCAGAAAAGAGAAAAAATAGTTTTACTCTTAAAAGCATGGGTCAGCTCCATGTTCAGTGCAGACTGTCATTTTTAAAGACTAAATAGTTATTAGCACAGTGGCAGAGTAATAATTGAATTAGATTGCCTTTTTTTATGGTATGATTAAAAAAAAAAAAGCCATGTCCTAATTTTTTCTTCCTCTCTACATTAGCAAAGGTTAGTTTCAAATTTTCTTGTTTTACTCTTTATATAAGGTAAACAACCTCCAGATATAAACAAAGCCAGAGCAATTAATTAACGTTTGTTGATTGAAGAAAGCTAGAATTAAAGGCACGGTGAATAGTCAACACAGTTCTGCAGAATTCCTGTTGTGAGTTGTGAAATTGTAGTAAGTATAGTAGTAAACACAATTTAAAAAAAAAATTAAATAGTTTTGATCCAAAGAGATTTTTAAGAGAGAAGTTTTGTAAAGTGCAAATAGGCTGTCTTACACTTTACAAAGTGTAAGAGACAGTTTAATGACCAGTAAAAGGTAGATATTTTAAATTGCTCATGGTAGATCAAGTCATAAAGTCAAGAGATTAAACAAACAGAAACAGATCTTTCTGTAAGGTAATAAACATAGCTACTTGAATGAAAAATTTCATCTATATTAATAAAGATTAAGAAAAAGAATTAAAACAATATCAAGAAAAAACAGTTGCTTCCTGGGAAAAGTGCATATGGTTTAGAAAATTATGATAAAGGATAATCCAGAAGTTTGAGATATTACTGTTGTTTTACATGAACTATTGTGTATATAAAACTGTGGATGTAAACATAAATTTACAAACTTTCATCATTTATTACAGTCACCTGTTTTCAAAACTCATTTAAAAAAAAATCTTAACCAAAATTCTTAGAAAACTATTACAAAATGTTAAGGAATATAGTTAATATTTTTAAAAACTTTCAAAAATAGTTCAAGGTCTAGTCTGCTGGTTAACCTAGTCTAGTCTAGTCTGGTCTAGTCTAAAGTTAAACACTCATGGCACTTTGTTTGTACCATAGCACACAGTAAAGGCTTTTGGCTACTCTCAAACATTCATTCTTCATTTCTCATTTGCTACCTGTGCTAAGGTGCAAATATTAAATACAATAGAAAAAAATTGTCCCTTAGGTTAGTATGCCACTTATCCTCCTTGCCAACACTGAATGTGTAGTTTTACTACCTCATTTTTTTTTTTTTTTGACTCATTCTATGGAAAATTACTATGGTTGTGATAAAACGAAAGTCGTCCCTCAGAAATGAACACCAAATCAGAGTCTTGGAGACAGTATTAAGTACCCTGTTGGAATTTAAGTTCATATCCTGCCAGGAGCAACTGTACTGAAACAAAACAGTGAAAGAATATCCTGTAAGTATTTTGCTGTGTTTTCATGATACCCTTAATATTTTGTGTACTGATATATGCAATATTCCCATGAAAATCAATCTTAGAATCAAACACTCTAGAATTGTTTAAGTTAGAAAAGACTTTTAAGATTCACAGATTACATCATGTTGGAAGAGGTCTTCAAAGGTCATTTTATCCACCCCCCCTGCAGTGAACAGGGTCTAGATCAGGCTGCCCAAGGCCACATCTGATCTTAAATGTCTCCAGGAAAGGGGACTCAAGTCAGACTGTTAACTGAGCTGCAGCCAAATCCTCCACTAAATGATGTCCCTTAGCACCACATCTACATGTCTTTATACGAAGTGACTGTCAATGACAAAGAATTGCAAGGAGAAAAAGGAGGCTATCAAGTCACAGTCACAGAAGGCACAGTAGCAGTCACAGCAGCAGTCAGAAAGAATCTCTGGAGATCAGCCAGTCTATCCTCCCTGCTAAACCAAGTTTGCCTAGACCAGATTGCACATGAATGTGTCCAGGTTTGTTCTGAAAGTGTCCAGTGGAGACTCCACAACTTTTCTGGGCGGCCCACTCCAGTACTCCATTGCCTTCACAGTGAAGAATTTTTTACTTATTTTAAGGTGAAACTTCCAACATTATAGTTTGTGACTGCTCTTTGACTTAGTGCTGGGTACCACTAAAAAGAGTTCAGTGCCATCCTCTTGACAGGTGACAATTTAGATATTTATAAGCATTGATGAGATGCACTTTCCGTCTTCTCCATACCCGGCTCAAGAGCCTGAGGTGTCTCAACCTCTCCTCATAAAAGAGATGTTTCAGTCCCCCAAGACAAGCTGAAACATTTTTGTAATAGGTTTGTAAATGAAAATTGGTAAAATTTGAGTTGAAAAAGTCAGGCTAGCAGGTACAGTGAATATACTTTTAAAGCCTGTCTTTTTGCCCCCTTTTAAAAAAAAATTCTTCTGTTGAGTCAAGCAAACTATGCAATAAAACGAAATAATATGAAATAATATTGGAGAAATGGAGAAAACTGTGGTTCCTTCACACTCTGGCTAATTGTTTGTTTCTTTGTTTTAAAAAGCTGTACACAGACAAAATTTTTCCCAAAACCAAGGACTAAAGCAAATGACGAAACGGACACTGCATGCTCACCTCCACTACCAATCCGCCTTCTATCCATGCTCTGAAGCCTTGTGTTTCTCCAGCTCTGATTCAATTCTCTTTGACAGTTTCTCTTTTGGCTGCCATTTGCTCTTGCTCACTGCCCTGCCTTTCTGTTTGACAGCCTTTACTGGCTGTAATGCAAGCTACAAAACAGCGGCAGCACTTCAGTAATTTTTCACACTGCTCTGGTATTCTGGATCATTAATGCAAATCTCTGTGGACACACTATTTAGAACAAGTGCTTCGGCAACATATTTACAAGAAGCTTACATTTTGTTCAGCTAAAACTGTTTCCTCTGCTCTCTTTCCTGCCTCAAAGGAACTATCACTCACATGAGAGTTCATCTTTTGCATACAAATTATTGACAAAATGTAGCAGTATCACACAGATCATTTCCAAGTAATTATATATGCTGCCTCAGAAAACATGGGAAGAAATAAGGTGAGGGTTTCCAGATGGTGCAAATGTTTTTTTCAGTCATAAAAAGGTGAATTAAGAATGCCTATGCAAGTGAAACTGGCATACTAATTTAAATGACCATTAATAAATGTTTATACGAGGGTTGGATGTCAAGAAAGAAGGGACGACCTCTTCTCACTTGTGCCCCATGATAGGACAAGGTGCAATGGATGTAAGCTACAGCAAAACAAGTTCCACCTCACCCTGAGGAAGAAATTATTTAAGGTTCACAGAGTACTGGAACAGTCTCCCCAGAGAGGTTGTGGAGTCTTCTTCTCTGGAGATATTCAAAACCCTTCTGTATGTGTTCCTGTGTGACCTGCACTTGATTATTTTGTCCTGCTCTGGCAGAGGGGTTGGACTTGAAGATCTCCAGAGGTGCCTTCCAACACCTAACATCCTGTGATCCTGTGACCAGAGTTGTAATTTGGCCAGGATATACTGAAAGTCTCATTCTTTTTTTTTAACCAACAGGAGAGTCACAGCAACCAGAGTAATTTTCTCAAAAGAGTACTTGTATAAGAATTCTAGCAAAGACATTCAGAAAAATCTGTGACTGGACAATAGAAAACCCTGAGTAATTTTTTCTTTTTTTCTGAAAACTGAGACACTTTTATGGGTTTCAGATCAGATATCTCATAAGGTGCAGAGATACTCAAAATCACTAACCACTCTGGAAGTTTTGATCAGGGGTAAAAATAGCTAAGGATAAATTTAATATTGTTTGCTGTCACTGTTTTTGACTCTTCGGTGAAGCTAAGAAACAAAAAGACTGCAACATACCATGGCAGGGTGTATTTTCCCATGTGTTTTACTGTATTCTTGCTCTGATGAATGAACTTCAAAAGACAGGGAAATTGTGTTAGGTCTCCATCTGTTTAGGCAAGTTGTTTTCAGAGGGGCTTAGCTTCCACGTAGGCTCTACAAAGGATAGATTTTCAAAAGCATTCATTTTCTTCTCCATGCCTTCATAGCCGTTGCAATGCTGAAACAGCCATGATCCAGGAGCTGAGTTTGATATCTGCTTTGTAACAGCAGGAACACCTGGGAAGCAGAACCAAGGAAATCACATGCTTTACCCCATAAAGGAATTCTTGATCATATCCTGCTTATCAGAATATACTTGAAAGTGTGTGTAGAACATCTCATTCTCACATCGCACAGCTGTGTGATTTTCTCCTGTACATCCATTCAGGAGCTGTCCTGTGGCCAGTGCAAGGTAGAGGTAATGTTATAAAGGTTTCACTGGAAAGAGGAACACTGTGTGCCACATGTGTGGGTAGATATGCAGGTAGACTCCTAACACTGTCCAGTACCTGAATGGGGCCTACAGGAAAGCTGGAAAGGGACTTTTTGTAGGGGCATCTGATAACAGGACAAGTGGTAATGGTTTTAAATTAGAGCAGGGTAGATTTAAATGAGACACTACAACAAAGTTCTTTAATATGACATTAGTGAGGTACTGTGACAGGTTGCCCAGAGAAGCTGTGAATGCTTCATCTCTGGAAGTGTTTCAGACAAGGCTGGATGAGGTTTTGAGCAAGTTGGTCTACCAGTAGGTATCCCTGCCCATGGCAGGGCACTTGCAACTAGATGATCCTTAAGGTCCCTTCCAACTCAAGCTTCCTGTGATTCTACAAACATGAGCACCTTAATAATGGCACAGTATTGAATTGCCAGGTGTCATGAATCCATTGAGTTTCCTGCAGTCCCTGAAGAAGCAAATGTAAATACAAAAAACTCTTGTGTCATATCAAGAGACTGTCTTTTCCCTGACAAGCAAAGGGAGTCCACTGCTCTGCATAAAATATTCTGTGTGTTTAATTCTCTAATCACTAAATCTGTCATCACTGGAGCCCATAATACTAGACATCAGCATGCTCAGCAGTAGTAATGAAAAATATATTACTGCTTTTGTTTGTTTATTGGTGTTCAAAACTGCATAGGGCAGAAAAGATCTTTTCAAATTCCCCTGTTAGAGCTTTCTCATCTGCAGATACTGCAAGAAGAGCATTTATTATTTAATTTTTGTCAAACAGCACAACCTGCTTTACTGACAGGGATGTTTTCACTGATTTTTCTGTGCTCATGGCAAGACCTGACTATTCTGTCAGTTGGAATTCATACCAGGTATTCCTTTTAAAAGTCCTGTTTGTACTATTGAAATACTCCTGGGATTCAGTAATTACAAATACACAAGCCAGTAACACCAAGATATCTATTGTATGCTCCTTTACAAAGCACTGCATGCTCATGTTACATGCTGAGAATTAGCACACTTCGGTAACTGAGATTATTGAGTCAGAAATAAGAAATCTATGTTTTCACCCAACTCTGCTTTGATTTACTCTGTGATTCTTGCATAATGTCTTCATCATCCCAAACTACTGTTTCCTTCTTGTTTTGCCTTTCATTTATTTGCAATCCATTATCTCAACAAACACCTTCTCCATTGTTCCCTTAGCACAAGGAGGTCTAACCTGAAGTGCAACCTCTAAACTCAGATTGCTTAAGCTGTACTTAAGATGCAGTAAACAAAAAGGATTGTCTTAAATATTTTGGTAGAAAAATAAACATCTGGCCTTTCTTGCTTATTCCAATAATGCTAACTCCTTGAATGCATTTGGAATTGAAAGGAGAGTATGTTTTTCTTTCGCATTTCATGCAAAGCAATTCTTTGGTTTAAAACCATCTGCTTTTATATTACAGATGTGATTGCCCAGAACAGGTTATAAAAAGCCTTGTTCATCCCATAATCGACAAACAAGATTCCAAAACACTGGAGAAACAAGACTAGCTTTTGGCATTGTAGATATTATTTTTGAGTTCATTGTTTTAGTTTGGTTTTGATATGGTTTTTACTCAGTGCTTATACTGGGATAAAGACTCTGGAATATCCTTCCTCAGGCAATTTACTTATAATGTATACTTGTTAATGGAAAATTTTCAAGTCAGAAATAAATCCCTATGTTTTCACCCTGCAGGTAAACAGCATATTACATTTGACTTCTAAATTAGTGATGGAATCAGGAAAATCCCTCTGAGAAAAATGCAGTAGTTTAAGTTGAAATAAAGAGGAGTTGTGGTGTAGTGCAGACTCACATCTCCTATCCTGAACAGTGACGCCTTTCTGCCCACAGCAGCTGAGGCAGCAGGTCTGAGTGGAAGAAAAATAATCTTGCCCTAACCTCCAGTTTGGTCCGTTCAGCAGTACCGACAGTACGACTCACATTCTTCAGCACGGACACTTTTATGTCTGCATTGGCTATTTCACTTCTGTTTTAAATACGACTTTTGTAAGTTGAATAAATTATACAGAGTTCCTCTGTTATAGCAAACTGACCTGCTTTAATGGTACTAGCATTTTCTTCAAGAAGTTATTGCCTTAAGGTAGAGACTTTTTACCACTACAAGGATGCTTTACATACTGTATCTACTCCCATACAGGAAGTATGCACTGCAGAAAAATAAACTATACAAATATAAATCAGCTTTAAATATCTATACATTCCTTAATTCTTAGGATACAAGTTATTCCAACAGAGATTTAAAAAAAAAAATAATTAAAAAATTCATGAGAGACAGGGATCTGCTGGAAAGAGTCCAGTGGAGAGACATGAGGATGACTGGAGGGCTTCAGTGTTTCCCCTGTGAAGAAAGACTGAGAAACCTGGGGCTGTTTAGTCTGCAGAAGAGAAGATCAATGTGTGCAAATATTTGAGGGGTGGGTGTCAAGTGGATGGAACCAGTCTCTTTTTGGTGGTCTGCAGCAATAAGACAAGGAGCAATAGCCACAAAATGGAAAACAGAAGGTTTCACTTCAATATGAGGAGAAACGTCTTTACAGTGAGGGTTACAGAGCACTGGAATAGGCTGCCCAGAGAGGTTGTAGAGTTTCCTTCTCTGGAGACTTTCAAAACCCACCTGGATGCATTCCAGTGGGAACTACCCTAGAGGATCCTGCCTTGCAGGGGGGTTGGACTTGATGATCTCTGGAGCTCCCTTCCAACCTCTAAGGTTCTGTGATTCTGTAATAGTTGATCAAATCTGTAATGAAAACATTAGATTTCCTAATTCAATCAAAGGGGAAAGAAACCACACATACAGAACCCCCCCAAAAAACCAAACCAGAACCCAAAACATCCACAACCCTTCCCCAACAATTTAATGAATCACTGTTTTGCACTACTACTACAAAGGTTTACCTCCCAGGCTGAGAAATCCACTCCTCTTTTACCCTATTACCTACCACTACTCCCAACTATCTTAGAAGACTGAGGTGAAAAAATAGATCAACATGTCTCTTTCCCTCTCTTCAAATATTTCTCCAAGAAACATCACAAAAGAGAATGCTGTATTTAAGTTTATTTGCTTTCTCAGTATTTTCACATAATGGGTGGACTTAGTTTTGAGTAGGTTCAGGTAAGAATGCTTGAATTCAGGAACACACAACTGCAAACATGAAATATTCGGTAGTTTTCACTGTTTGGTCTTAGTGTCTAGTAAAGTACATTACAATTTAACATATAAAGGCACTTGAGTAAATCCCAGTGAGGTCAGATTTGGCATGTGAACAGGGATATCAGTACTAATCCTACTTGCTACTACAGTTGCGACCTTCTCTTGCAACTTGCCAGCTCCTGCACTGTCCTATGAACATTCAGGCTGTTATGCCCAAGACATGCTGCAAAAAGCCTAGGTTTTAATGCAACCTGATTGTCATCCTAAACCTAGAGAAGCTGAGGGAATCAGCACATCCCCTAGTGACCCCCAGGTTCAAACTGTTTTAATTTCCCCAGAATCCTGTCCCTAGATATTTCAAATCAGTTGATCTCAGCTAGTGGTGCCCATGCACACCTGTGTCCTCTGCAATGCTGCATCCATGTTGTTCAGTTTCTCACAAACAGCTCTGCAGTACCCTTCAATTAGTGATGATGGACAAACTGTCAAAATGATGGTGTCTTTCAACCCTATTGCAGGTGCTGCATGCTTGATAGGCGTGTGAAGAGTGTCACAGAGCCTTCATACACCTTTTTGATGAACATAGCCCCTGGTTTTCACCAGTTCTTCTCCCCTCCTGTTGTGTCCATGTTAGCTTCACCTAAAGCTTTGTTGAAGAACTAATGTTTGTGTAATGTGCTGCCTTTCTTGCAGATCTGTAATAAAAATGCAGGTTGCTACACTTCATTTTGAGCAAGGCTCAAGACTGAGTCATTGGTCCCAGTGCACTAATGCTAGTGTCTACCCTTGACAAAGGCATTTGTGTCATTAGCCTCATAGAAGGCTATAAAGTGCAAAACTAACTGCAGCCTTGTGACTTAGAGATTCTGCAGTTTAAAAAGAAAAATATTAAGAAATATCAGAAATTTGAACTTGCAGAAGACAGTATCTAACAGAGCAAACTCTTTCACTATCAGTCAAAGCTATACTGACATTGCTGTGATTCATCTGGGTATTGTTAGTCTACAAATTTATAAAGCAAACAAGGATTTAAAATGTCTTGTGAGTATACAGAGCTGTTCTTTTAATACTGCAGCAGCAAATAAGTTTCAGGTTTTTAGGCATGTATAAAATGTATGATTTTCTTGAGTTTCTAGGAAGAAACTTTGCACACCTCTGAAGATTTTATTTTCCTTCTTCTCCTAAACTTTTCAATTCTGATTTATGCCACTAAACAGCGCAACCTTAAAGTTGCATAAAAGTGAGTTTTGTTATTTTTTTTCCCTCTCTTGCACATTCATTTTCAGAGTGTGAGGAGTGAACACCTGACAGGGAATATAAACATGAGGTCTGTATTTCTAACTAATCCATGCTTGTTGAAAAAAATTGCATCTCTCAGCACATGATGGGAGTGTCATGTTGATGATCCATTCCCAGCAAAATTCCCATCGGTTTCTCCAGTAGCAGTTTTGCCATAGTGGAGACCAGAATCAAAATGGAGAACAATATTGGTGCATATCAACTAGTTGTAAATCTGTTGCTAATGTCATAAGTACTGGTATCTCAATGGTTACAAGTCATTCATTCCCCTTGAAATCCTAGAATATTTATTTATTTTGCAAGACTTTCTAAACAAGTATGTGATCTAATTCTCTGTTAATAAAGAAACAAACTTAAAAATGAACCATCTTTATCAATCTAATGAGCAGATGAAAAAAAAAAAAATCTTCCTTAAAATGTCATACCTTTCACATCTGATTTCTGAAGGTTCAGAATGCTTTTGATAACACACAAGCATTGTGCCGCACAAATGAAAAAAATCAAGAGCAGGACTTTCTGTACAAGCTCCTTGCAAGTAGGTAGATGAAGACAGTGGTCACTCTTCCTCTATTCTTCATGCTTTCTGGGCACATGGAGAAGTAGAAGTATCTCCCTACAGTCTAGACCTAATGGTACACCATCAGACTAGGGGTATCTCTGGGGGAAATGCCCTATAATTCCAACAGGATCAGGACTTTGCCTCAACAAATAAACAAAACCTTCACTAAGGATGAAAAATGAAGAACATTTCTGGAGGCCTGATTTTACTTTCAAAATGTTTTGACAGAACTGAAACAAAAGTTTTTGAAAAAAAGTAAGGTGGAAAACAATAAGTTTGCAATGTGTGTCTTCGACTCATTAAGCTTTCCTTTTTGGGAATTATTTACTACAGATTTGTACAGCTAAATTAAATACGGTGAATGGATCTCTCCTAAGGGGATAAACTAAATTAAACCAGGAAGAACCCAAATTTAATTGTATTGCATTCTGTATATTAAGCAGCAGAAATTCCTTATCCTCACTCAGTTCTTTACCTTCAGTAAGACTCACAATTCATTAATTAGAATTTTTTTTTCATGTTTAACCAAAAAGGTGTATGTAGAAGATAATGGAAGAAAAAAATATCTTTTGAATCTTCTTGCATTTTTCATGTGAAGGCTACACAGTAAGTTAACAAAAAGTGTGGCAATTTGTACCATCCATTAAAAACATTCTGCATCTCCTTGCTTAAATTATTTTGGACCAAAATATATGATCTAGTTTGCAAGATTACATTTTATCTTTAAAAAATATCCATTAAGATACAAAACATGACTCCTTTTACATCAACCAGATATAAAGCACTGGAGTCATTAAAGTGTATCCACACTCCAGCAATAGACAGATACTTAGATAAAATGAGGAAACAGGCATGTCCTGGGATCCAACAGCTTTGGTAAAGACGGAGGTGAAGACACTGAGGATCTCTGCCTTTTCATCATTGTTGGTGACTAGCTTATCTCTCTTGTTTAACTTTAAGTTTTTCTGGTTTTAGACCAAAAAAGGTAGGATGTTGCTTCAAAAATCCTATTTATTCTGGTTTATCATTTCTTTAGTGGAAGTGGAGAATCAGTTTGCAAGCAGGTATAAACCCATTGAGGTCTGGGCATGTCCTGGACTTCTGTGATTTACCCAAAGCATATACAAGAGCAAATCACAAAATAAGTTTGTCAATGCATGCACATATTGGTAGTGAACTGCCCACATATATTCTTACAATCATAAAATGGTTTGGATTCACTCCTGCATTGAGAAGGGACATCTTCAAGTAGATCAGGTTCCTCGGAGCTCTGTTCAACCTGACCCTGAGCATTTCTAGGGATATAGAAGATATAGAATCATAGAATCATGGAACGGTAAGGTTGGAAGGCACTGGAAGGTTACTATCAGTATGAGTGAACAATAAGAAAAAAAACCAAAAATCAACCAGCCAACCAAAAAACCCTAAACAAATAGTAAAAAAAAAACAACTCAAATGACCAAACAAAAGAAGAAAAGAAAAAAACCCCAAACAAACAAACAAAAAAAAACCAACCCAAAAACCAACCTGTAGCATCATTTTAGGTTATTAGTATTAGAAGAGCTTGACTGTTGACTAGAATGAATAATCATTTTTCCTAGTGCCTTCAATGTCCTCAACATTAAACAATGGATTAGTCTGACAAAAACAGGAACTCACTGAAAAATTTGCTAACTTTACCAGCTCTTAGGGACGCAAGATTTGGTAAACACCTTTTTTATCTGAAAAGTAGACATTTTTAGATTCAATTATGCTGTCATAACTTTATGCAGAAAAGGACATAAGCTAGTTTAGGTTTTCTCCCACCATCACCATTCAAGGAATGCACACACTGAGTTAGGAGCCTGAGAAACAAAATTNCTATTTTGTTTGCAGCACATAGATCTGAAATGTCTATATCAGCAAGTTTTATGTCCAGGGTAAAAAAAACAACACTTTGGGGCCAGGGTACTTATTAAAATACACACTTTTCATCTACATATAAAGAAATTACTTCTTGCAACTGTGGATTTTGGGCTAAATGTATCAGTTCTGGGTTTGAACTTATACTTCATAAACACTAAAAGTCAGCCCACCAAAGTGTATTCATGACCTGGCAGATCTCACAACAGAATACAGTATGGTTTATTCTCACTTTTTGTTTTGCTGGGTTTGTCTTGCTATCTTACTTGAAAGGGCCTTCTATCTGCTCCATCAACTGTCATCTAGACTTCTTCTCCAGTATTGCATGTAAGATGTCTTCTACCCTGAGACTAGATCAGACATATCCTCCTGATATAGAAATTTATCTCCTTGTATGACTACATATTCCTTATTCAGCTATTTGGATAACTTCCTTTATTGAGTTATTTTGATAACTTACAGTTCTTATTTTCATAACTTTCAGCTCTTATTTTAATAAAAATTAAAATCAGAACAGACTACTGGATTATGTTTCCTAACTTCCTTGGTCTGCACACTGCTGTAAAGTCTCACATAAGATTTGTGTACTGTAAGTCCTGAGATGTATTTAGCATCTATGCCTTTATTTAAAGGATAATTATTATTTAGCATCATTCAGAATTTCCTCCACTTAAGCGCAGTGAGACTAAGCAGCTGAAATCCAAGGAAATAAGCTGAGGGATCTGGCAAGCATCTTCCAAGAGGACCCCACCAGCAGGATATTAATTCGGCAATAAAATACTGAAATTATCTTCCTCACGCACATGAAATGTGAGAATTTGGCTGAGAACAGCTAGCTTAGATCCATCAGGGGCAGATTTTGCCTGACCTAGGTAATCGCATCCTGCGATGAGACAGTTGGTGCTGTGGACAATGGATGTTGTATGCTTTGGCTTTAGCAAAGGCATGTGGTTTCTGATGGCAAAATTGTAGCAAAAAAAAAAAATTAAAAAAAAATCAGGCAAGATATGGACTGATAAGCAAATGATAAATTGGGTAGAAAAGAGACTTGATTTTGGGGCTCAGCTCAACCAGAAGCTAGTGGCATCCAGCAAGAGACTAGAGGCAAAACCAATACTATGTTCTCATAAGCAACCTACATTATAGGGCAGGTATTTAGCAGGTTTGTGGTTGATAGAATCATAGAATCATAGAATCATAGAATAGTAAGGTTGGAAGGGACCTCAAGGATCATCTAGTTCCAACCCCCTGCCATAGGCAGGGACACCTCCCACTAGTACAGGTTACTCAAGGCCTCATCCAATCTGGCCTTG